>VDFB02072274.1:69168751-69238741 GCA_007258455.2 Sequoia sempervirens
AAATGAAAATATAATGTATAACATCTAAGAGGATGAACAAACTACTGCAAATATAGTTCTATTTAAACCACTTAACTATTGAATTGAAACCAACATTCACCTATTTAATATTGGTTAAACTCCTACAACTAAATTTATTAAAAGAATAGTTATATGCTTATTTATTCATTATTTCATATTCTACTTCAAATTTTAAAAATAAATTTTATATTAAAAATAATTAAATACATGATTATATAAAACAAATACAAATTTCACAGGTTCCTTATTCAAATCCATTTTTCACATTTATCATGCCAACTCCCTTCTAGAATTAAAATTTTTTACTATCAACTTACATTAGGAATATTTTCTAATTTGACACTTAATATAGAATACTAATCAAAGTGAGTCTCCTAAATTCTTGTATAATTAATTATTATTTTAAAAATAGAAATTTATTTTGAGATAATTTTCTTTACACATAGACCTTGTGACCTCTTGCCTACAATAGGATGCTTTAGCCAATTGAGCTAGGTCCACAGTCCTTTTTTGAATATTTAATTAATAAATATTTGTATACTTATACTTATTATTATTTTGTAATGGATAATTTTTTAAAACTTTTTTTTTAAGACAATTTTATGAGATAGGAACAAAGGGGGATTGTATCAATGTTGAATTGTTAGTTTATGGTCATATAAATGTAAAATAAGGTTTCATATTTAATAAGAAAGTTGAGAGTTGGTATTATGAAGATTATAGCTCAAGGTGTATTGTCTTTTAATTTTAAAACTATAAATAATAATGGATTTTGAAATTGTTTAATTTTTTTTATTTCGACTTAAAATTTTAATCATGAAATATTATGTGTATTATAATTGAAAGAATTAATTGTTAATGTTATGTTCTACAAATTAGTTGTACCTTTTTAAAACTACTCTTACAATTTTATAAGACACTTCTATCAATACTCTAAAATAAATCTAGATCTACACATTCATACTAGAAGCACGCATATGGATCAAGAGTGTTGTCCTCAATCTTTTACCTAAGTTTTTTGGTATTGACCTAGAAGAATACGTCTCTCCTTGTGACACAATGATGAATCCTTTCAATAAATTTTTAAATACTTCTAATTTTAGAAGAGATAAATTAAGAGATCCCAAAAGCAAAGTTGTGCATATTATTAAATTAGATCCATATACTTGAATCCTTCATAATACAAAAAATAATTTCTTATCCTAAAATAACATACTTTCATTCTTTCATTTTAATCTCAAAATATCCATATTTTAACACCAACATCAAACTTTATTTATTTGATTACAAGCTTATATATTTTTATTTATCATATTTACGTTTATATATATATTTTTAAATACATTAACTCAAAAGCTTCCATTTCTTAATCTAAATTAATTTAAACTAAGTTCTAAACTTTACTTCCTTTACTTGATCTTATAACCAAAGATAACAAAACTAATATATATAGAGAGAGAGAGATTGATCTTCGAAAAGTTGTCACATATAACTATTTTAATCACATGAAGCTTTTTCATATCTCTTCCGGTATTAAGAGAGGATTCATACATATATATAACGCAATTGTTTGTGATGTTATGCACTTCAGAAAATTGTATTGAAAAAGAATGTTATTCTATAAATAATTTATTTTTCTAAGATGTCTGAATATTATATATATAGTAAAAGTTAAGGATGACATGTATGCAGCGAAAACGCTATACAAGAAACTACAAAAGTTTATAAATCCGGAGGGTCAAAACAGAACACCATACCTTGAATACCAAAAGCTTCGACAATTTTTTTTTTTTGGAAAATTAACATTTAATGTAATTTTTTATTTATTAAATATATGATAATTTAAAAATTTAACAAGTAAAAGTATATACGATTAATTAAAATTTTGAGAAAGTAAAAGATTATGATCTTTTAAAATTCTCTTATATAATTTACAATATAAAAAATACATTAATATATATAAATTCTAAGTATAATTCATTTATCACTATCAATACAATTGACAATATTTAAATATAATTTATAATTAAAATAAAGCTAAATCAAATGAGAACTACTGCAATTTGATTTTGTGGAATTGGATTATTATTTAAATAAAATTAAATGATATTTTAATAATTGTGTGTCAATTTTTTATGCAACATTATTTTAAAATTAAAAAAAAAACAAAATTAATTAAGAAGATCTAGTTTAATATGATTTTGGTGGAACTCGATTATTAATTTAAAATGAATAATTTAATAATTTAATATCATTTTTTTTGTGTGTGATATTATTTTTAAATAAAAAAATTAATTTAATTTGATTTGAATTTAATGAAATTAGATAATTAATTTAAATTAAATTAAATAATATTTTAATAAGTTTATACTATAATTTTCATTTTTTGTGTAACAAATTATCTTTAAATAAAATAAATAGAAAAGAGAGTGTGTTATAAATTAAGAAAACAATCTATTGTTTGGATATTTAATAGAATAGTATAAGAATGTGAGAAATTGATTTGAACTTCACATTGAATTGTTTACCTATATATTTATAAGTTGAAATAAAACATAACTATATGTAATTGTAATAAAAGTATGTTAAGAATTCTAACTATACAATTAATATATTGTAACACTTCTAAAATTAAATAAAAAATCTAATTAAATTTTATTAGGATAATCATTAATTCATTTGAATATGAATAAAAATAACATAGCTGCATAAGATCCATACCAAAAATAAGAGATTAATTTTTATTTCAATATTAAAAAATTTAATAATGATAAATATAAATCAATTTGTTATTATATATAATATTTAAATTTATATAAAATATTTTTTATATTAAACTTACAAATTATTTAAAATTTATCTCTTTGAAATAAATATATAAAAAAAATGTAGACCTATTACAAGACACAGTTTGATTGACCTTAGCAAATCGTCACTTAATCAAATTTCAAAACTAACATTGCTCCTTTTTGCCATTTATTTGATTTGTTCATCATTTGAGATGTTATTAGCCCGGGAAATTTTGTAAGAAAATTTTGCCGATCTCCAAATCAAATTAAATTCAGTAACTCTAAAACTCTGATATTTTCGGATCTACTTTCGTAACTAGAATGCATGTCCGACAAATCCGTTCTCCATGCTTTCATATTTTCATTTAATAGACGACGAATTTCGTGGTGGGATTTTTTTTGCTCTGTGAAAAAATGCCCTTGGATGATGCTACTTTTCGATGGGAATATCTCTAGTTTTTTGTTAGTATAAATTCTGGAAAAATTCCATGAGGGCTTGGAAGTAAGGCGTGTGGTTCTACAGCTGGTTGCATGACATTTTGCAAAGCAATTCACGTGCCTTGTATATGTTGCATAATTTTGCATGCATGCCTAACAGGACAGTTGCAACGACAATACAACAAAAATTCCCTTAAGGAAATATCATATTTGCATTGTGGGAGGATTATTAGGAAAACAGTCCTATCGAGGGTTCTTAGAAGCACTGCGAGTTGTAGAAAGGGTTATAGGCAACGAGAAGATATAGTTGTTTCGTTCTGTAGAAATAAATCTAGGTCACAGATTGGCTAACAATTCTTTTTACCATAACATGAATCTCTATTTTAGCTACACAATCATTCATAATTTCCCGAAGCAAGAGCGGTTCTTATGACAGACCTACAAGTTTTGAGTGTGAATTTTTATCTTTTGGTAGATGCCCATAATGTGTTCCAAAGCTCCCATGTCCTTTACCGTTCCCTCAACCTTTTAGCTTTGGCAATGATTTTGTAGACTGGCACAATAGGAGTGAGCATCCCTATTTTACATACCTAGAATTCCATGGCTTTGAAAGTGCATAGAAATCTACTCTTACTGGTGAAATGCTTTGTGCCAGGGGTTAACTTCCACTATATTTTTTCACGTCTTGTTGGAGACCTTTGTGGCTCTACGCAATGGTTGCTTCTCTTTGTTTATGCTAGGGTTGATTAGCTTTTATTTTCATTTTAGATAGATATGGGTAGTTTTGTGGCCCTGTAGTTCTGTAGATTTTCATTTTTATTTTCATTATTTTATGGGAAAAAGAGTGGCTAAAAACATTTAACCCTCTATTTTATCCATGCTTTGCTCAATGAAAAGTGCCTATATTTTTTTCTGACAAATTATTTTAACAAAGGAATCTTTGTTTCATGCTATTTACATTCATACAGATTGTTGGGGGTAGCTTTCGCTAGTGAATAAGCGAATCCAAGTAGAAAAGGAGCAAACTCATGGTTAAAGTTCCCTAAAGAGCCATCTTTATGTCATTGCACTGGACTGTGAGATTGTGAGTGTTGGACTGAGAGATTTGAACCACTACCCTCATGCTTCTTGTTGGCCAGACTCGATTACAATGTATACAGATAAATGCAGTGTATTTTTTTTGTTTCGAGAATTGAATTTCGCTCGTTGCTAAATTCATCAGCAACATTAACATGAGTCCTTCAAAATCATTTTCAAAGGCAGTGCTAGTACTGAACTCTGGAAATTCCTCTCTGAAGTAAGCGGGAAAAAGTAAACCTTCATGCTTTGTTCCTATTTTCTTGAATTATATTTTTTAACTGTTTTCATTGGTACATAGAAAAAACTCAAATAGGGAGCACATTGATATTCTTGAGTTTCATAAGCTGCACCATCACAGTTGTATTGCTATCCATCCAATTGGGTTTCTCTTGCAATTTATGTAAGACTGAGATGTGAAAATCTAAACTTAGATTGCTAGGTTATTTTATAAGGTCTATGTTATTTTTTATTTGTTTGACATGAAATTAGATTTGTAGGTTATTTGAATATGGTTGATGTTGATTTTTTGGTTTTAGGTATGCCCTATCTAATATGGAAAATTATGTAGTATGTATTGCTAAGGGTAATGTTGCAACAATCGGCTCACCTAAGTATTATATTACCCACAAGAATTTGCAAGTTTCAAAGGATGTAAATTTGCAAGTAGTTAGCGAGAAATTCTATATTCCTTTTATTATGTTGCTTGTGCGGAATTTGAACTAATTTGGTGGGGAATTTGGTTACAAGGGTAAATTTAATTGGCTGTGTTTTTCATGCCAATTAGGAATGTCATTTTTATGGTAAAATCTAGAGTTATGGACTACATTTAACATTTTGCGAGATAATCTTGGTTTACATTAGTAGTATTTGTAAACACGAATCATACTTGGTATACTGTAGTACATAACCTAGGCACTTGTCCTTTGGAGTTGTGGTTCAATCTATTGTGGTAGGGGGATTTGTTACTTGCCACATTACCGTTACACCATAGACCCTTGAATGCCAAATGGTTTTATTGACAATGTTTTTCCAATGTTAAATTTTCCAATAAGCAAAATTTTCATAAAAATATGAGACAAGATGTTCAATAAAAATCATATGGATTCTCGTTGGGTTTGTTCTCCAAGATGGCCCAGGTTAAAATTTTTGCTTGTTCAATAGAGGAACAAATTCATTTTCCATGGAGCATAGTCGTGACCTTTAGGGCTAAAATATTATTAAGGTATTATATAGTCTTTAAACTTGTTATGAAGAAGGGACAAAGTGTGGCAAAAGAAATGTTGCTACCAAACCAATTGATAGGATCCAATTGAAATAAAATTTTGTGCTAAATTATGTGTTCACGAGTTGATTTTCAATTATCTAAATGCATGATTTTTTAGGTAGGAAAATATGATGATTTGAGCAACAAAAGCTAACTTGGAATGAATTATGCAACAATGACAATGGGCTTGAATTCCATCATTATCCTGAACCTTTTACTCATCCTACTCTTTCAGCCTACATTCAACATATAGCATTTGCTGGCACACAAATTCAATGGTTCTCCATAAGAATACATTGAAGTGAGCAAGCCCATAATCCAGCATCCTTAGAAGAAGAAGCCCTGCACTATACAGGTCCTCAAACATGATTTTGGAAACATGTATGGTCAACCACCTGTTAAAGTCTCTTACAACCCACCTACAGAGTGGTTCTTCAATGGAGGGCCACCTGGAAAGGGGAACAATATGATAGAATTGTTGGAGCATGGCTGAGTGGTGTTGAGATACTTAGAACAAGAACTGTTGAGCCTTACTGAAGTGGGGATTGTTTGGGAGGTCAACAAAGATCTAACCGAGTACACTTCATTACTTAAAAAACCTCAGTCTCTTGCAGTCATGTTAGAAAATTTGGTTGATAGCACCTATATTGGTATTTACCACATCACTATTAGTTTCCATTATTATGAAGTTCACGATGCCCAAATAGTACCATCCCCTGAGCCAGTGGATCTGGTGCTACCCATCTCAAATCCATATGGCAAGATGTTATTACTACTTGGTTTGTGGATGCAAATTTACACCTGTGGTTGGATGAGAGGAGCACAAAGACTAAGGGGATGTTGATGGATTATGAAGCGTCTTCTTTCCAACCTATTTTAGTATCAAATTTTGAAGGTTTGGATGGGTCGTTTCAGACATATAGTGAGAGAAAGATTGCTTTCTCTAGATGGGTGGAATCCACACAGGGGAACTTGACATCCCACGTCTTTCAAACCTTCAAATATTCTAATGTGACTACTTAATAAAACAAGGAGGAAGATAAAAAGGTGAGATTGAAAATACAGACAAACAAGAAGCTAACAATAGAGACACCTTCAGAATTAGTATGGTCTCATATGATGTCAAGATTATATCCTTTCTTTATGAATTGTGTTTCTTTAGACAAAGAGAATGGTATCTATCTTGCAACAACAAACATTTCTCATGTATTCAATGAGGATACTTCTAGTACCTTACCCAGTGGTACTTCATTCACCTCTCTAAACAATTCTCAACATGCATAGGGCTCTATGCTTGTGAAGGATCATTCTATACTTAGTGGGACAAGCACCCAACAGATATATAAATACAGGGGAAGAGATGGATGTTATTTCTGAACTCTCAATGTCAAGGATTATAAATTCATCAAAGACTATTCTGATAACTTTTGTAACTACTATTCATAGTCTTGTGATCTCTTGTTCACTGTAGTAAATTTTAGCACTGGGTCACATGTTTGAGCTTTTAATTTCTAGTTGTGCTAAGTGATTACTCTTGGATGGATCAATCTTTCCAAAGAAGACAACTTAACTTTTTGTATTATTATATTTGTATTTTTCCTGCCACAATCAAATGTAATCAAAAGAGATGATTACAAATGAATTTAAGCATTAACTTTTAAAAGCCAACTATTATTTTACTCTTGTCTATCACTAGTTAGTGAAAATCTAGATGTTATTGTAATGCCTTAAATTTGTATTTTTTAGTTTTCTGATTTCTTTACATTTTTCTAATTTTTGGGACCAAAATAAAATTGTTTTAAAAAACTTCAATTTTTAAATTTTTAGTTTGAATCCAACTGATACTGGAATTGAATAATATATGGATGTCAACAACATTTCAAAACATGAAAACACTAGTATAGCAACTCCATAACTAATATTTCAATTGAATGCAACTGTTGACCAAGTACAATGGTTATATCTTGTACTAGAAAGACATTTTGAAAAGAAGTATTATTTCTATTTCTAATTCGCACATGCATGTATATATATTTGAAATATTTTTAGGTTGAATGAAGAATTAGAAAAATATTAGTTTATGAAAGTATTTATCTTCCAATTTTATGAAAGATATGTTGATGATGTTTGATCTTTTTAAAATGTTCAGAAGTTAATATATGAATGAAATAATTTGGCTTGAGAATTGAAAATCACTATTGATACATTTGATAGATAATATTTTTTTCAAAAAGATGAAAATTGTGATACACTCTAATTTGTTTTGTCATCAATTATGTAAATCAAATTGCCTTCTACCAAGGTCTCACGAAAAGTTTTAAAGGATTAAATATTGGTAGTTTGGAGAGCATTTTCCCTTATATCACATTGGTTATGAAATTTATGAGACTAACGTATGTCATTTTTATTTGTTGACTTATGTTTATTGTGGACTATTATAAATGATTATCACTACTAAATTAAAATGTGGCCTTGAATAACATGTTTTAAAATTTTATAGTGGAAAAATGATTCTACTGTAAAAAAAACTATGAATTTATTCTTTTATCCAAAAACACATACAATTATATATATCCAAAATTAATATTGTAAATTTGATGTATTTATTTATAGACATTATCCTAGATAATAAAATTACTAAATAAAATTATATCTCTTATTCTTTTCTTTTATTTGTATTCTCATATATTACTTAACATATATTTTATTATCGGCATAACCATTGCACCTCTTTTGGGTGCAAGTGCTAGTAATAACAATTGTCTTGGCATATATATGTGTGTATGCATTTGTGTGTGTATGTCTATATATATGTATGTATGTAAGTATCTATGTGTGTGTTAACTTATATTGAACTTGTATCAATCTAATTTTTATAATCATAAATATTTTGTTTCCTAATTCATCATGATGATGGATCATCAAGTGTGATCCAAAACAAAGATACAAAAATATATACACAATTCTACCAAAATTTTCACAAAAGATGGTACTAATTAGTTATTCTCATAAAATACGTTTAAAATGTAACATTTATGTTGCTTCCTTTACTTGAACATCCAAACTATAATTATATTTTCCATAGAAAAAGAGTCAAATCTGCCTTCAAAGACTTAATTTATACACTCATTATGAATGAAAATTAAAAGAAGAAGATCTAAAAGTTTGATATATGATTAGCTCTTCAAACTAAAAATATATATTCACACTAATCTCTTAGTGATGTTCTCTACACATTCTTACATTTTATTATTAAAAAAATGTTTCTAAAATAAAGAAGTATATTTATGGTTATACAATTAAGCACTATTCTCATATCTAAAACAGCGTTCAACACAAAACAACATAAAATTTGACATAAAAATGATAAGGAAAACTCAAAATATAATATTTATATATATTTTTTAAATAAAATTGATAAAAATTTGACTCAAGACTCTACAATTGAATCAAGATCATACGATTAACTCAAGACTATACGATTAAAACATAATAAAATATTTATAATTTTATATTACTAAAATTCACCCAACTGACCATTACAATTAACCACAATTCTTATCCAACATAATATCTTAATACAAAATATCCAACATAATATCTAAACACAAAAGGCCCATGTACTCTCACCACGAGCATTGCTTGCTCCTCTTCTCCTGGGTAAAAATTCTTGTTACAGACAAGATCGTTTAACTATATTAAAGTTAAGGTGGGAGTGGAGAGCCCACCATACCATACAAATGTAGTGAAGACATTGTATTAGGATGGTGACTCTCAAAAGACGATACAACTTTATCTATTAATGATTCAAGTTCCTGTTCGTATCGCCACCTGTTGGACGCGCACATAAAATACCCCACAATTTAACACACTTACTAGTTAAATAATTAGAGGATTTGGCTTTATGAATGATAGGTCCACGTAACCAGGAGATTACGCGCGCTCAAACAAAATTTTGATTAAGCAGATAGCGTGTAGAAATCGAACGGCAAGGTCCCAATAAATGTGGAAACAATTGTAATTAAAAAAAAAAAATGGGGCCATCCATTCGAATCTTGAAAAGATAAAATTGAGAAATTTAATGAAGAGTTGCGATAGATTCTGACTTCCTTTTCTTTGAACTTTAAACTCTGTATATAAACTCTCTTGAGCATTTTTATATAAGCCAAACAAAAATTTGTTCTACATAACAAGCCTTCATTGATTTTATTATATTTACGTAAAGAAACGGAAGATGCAAACTTTACGTACCTGAGTTTCTGTGAGTAGTATATATATGATGCGTATAACAGCAAACAGCTTTTTAACAGTAGGGTCAGTCATGACGATTTTTCTCACTTAGACTGAGCCAGCAAATCGTCAATAAGAAAATCTGAAATATCTGCAGCAACAGCCACAGCAGAAGTTGTTGACATAAAATCTTGAGCAGGGGCTGCTAAATTGGGAAACTCATATTCATGAACAAACTTGTCCACGAATAAATCTCCCGCGTCATTCCATGATGAAAATTTCTCAGGCTTTTGTTCTTCTTGAGCATTAAATGGTGTCTTTCCAGTGGAGTCTGTGAATGAAAGGGAGGAGGATTGTGAATTGGCGATAATTTCCTCAACCTTGACAGAGATATTATTATCGCTGCTATTTAAACCGTTAGCAGCAACAGCCACCGCCATAGGGTCGTCAATTGCCAAACGATTCTTCTTTCGCGTTTTACGAGATAAACCCCCACTGACGTCGATAGGGAGACTTCCTATGGAACTTGACTGCGCCTCATTTGCCGACGCCCGCTTCTGCTCGTAAGTTTGGTACTGTTGCAGGGAAATTAGGGTTGCTTTATCTATGACTCCGTTGCCGCCGCCGCCGCCGCTCCGAGAAGAAGATGTCGCTGCGCCGCCGCGAATATTTAAAGCCTTCAAAGCGGAGCGCGGCGAGAGGCACTGATGCTGGTTGTCCCGATCCTCCTGTTGCTCATTATTACGGCCGCCTTGCCGGATTTGCATGGACCCGCCGGCTTTGCCTTCTCCGGCAGCCTGGAACGAAGCAACCGGTCGTGGCTCTGGAATTGTCCCGTTTAAACGCCTCAAGTAAAGCCGGTACTTCTGTGCAAGAGAAAAAATAACAAAGAAAACTTTTGGTTTAATTTTTCTAGACTCCTCTATCAGCAATTTCTTTAAGGTTTTTAGTACCTGTAAATGGCTCGCAACGTTCTCCCGAGTGAGCCCCTGCACTTTCATGATTTCTAATATCCTCTTAGGAACCGCCTCTGCAAATACACAAGAAACAGATCAAATGTCGGTGGCGGAAAGGCCAAATCTGATGGCTAGTCATCGGTAGAGGATAAACTTTCAATACACCTTTTTTTTCAACTTCACGGCCAAGAACATTTATTTCAATATAACTGGAGGTTTTTTCCTAGATTTCTGTCTGATTCTTTCGTTTTATGTAAAAAATTAAAATAAATGAAATATATGCAGATATAATAAAGATTAAAGCTTACTGTCGATATGCAACTGGTTTACGGCACTGACAAACTGTTGATGGAGCTGAACTGTCCAATGCACACGAGCCTTCTTGAGGCCGCTGATATCTTCAATGATGTGCTCCGTGTCGCTCTCCTGAAGTTGAGCTTGATCTTTTCTCTTTTTCGAACAACACTCGGCAGAATCCACTGTTCTCATGCCATCGAATAAAACACCTCCCATACTGTCGTCCCACAGATAAGTACTTAACTTACAGTGCTGCTGGTACTGCTGTCGATGCCTCCTCCGGACAACATGCTGCCAAATGTTGCGGAGCTCCTCCATTCGAATCGGCTTTATCAAGAAATCACAGGCGCCATGCGTTATGCCTCGCATTACCACGCTCGTTTCTCCCTTTGCAGACATCACTGCATAGAGAAACCCGAACATTCCCTGTCACCGATTGACAGATCAAAAAATAAAAGCTACGGCGATGTTTTAAGAAATCACAGACACATCTCTTATTTTCCTTAGGGTTTATAAGCCTCATCTCCAAATGCATCACTTGATTTTAGCTTTTATTAGGTTTTCAACTCTCCAAAGAAAAGCAGTACCGACAATACTCACATACTACTGGCAAATCTGACTCCAACTCGGCGATCTCCAGTAATTTGAAGCCGTCGTCTTCCTGCAAATACACTTCGCACATAACCATATCGAACCTGCCTCTGCTCTCCGACAGCAACGAAACTGCTTGCGATACGCGCGGACACAATGTCACTGGAGCAACCATAACAAACACAGTTTAGTTAATATGATGATCTTTTATTAAATCCAGGATATCAAACGAAAGAACTCGTTTATATTTGTCCAGATTGTTCAGCAAGCATATTTTGATTAATATTTGTTCATAAACAAAAATACACTTTAAAATTCCTTTAGTCGAGCTTAAATTTCTGCAGAATAGAGTTTTTGTTAAAAAAATATCTGGTTACTTTCCGTCCTACACAGGTTTTCTGTATCTTACACTTCACTTACGAATCGTCTATTTCAGACATTTTTTGTCTTAACGATACCTTCTTCCAGACCAGAGAGATGTTTGAACGCAAATCCATGTCCTTCGGTTTATTAAGCATCCCAAACCCTAAGCAGCATTTAAAGCTATGGTATATGCATCTCCGCTTGCACAATTTCCGGCAGGAAAAGGGAAAACTAGCAGAAAAATGGACTGTAAAAGGAAAAAACAAGAGAGAGAGGGAGAGACAAAGAAACCCCATGAAGCTCACCATTGTACTGGCATTGCAGAAGCATTCTCTCCAAAGCCGCAAGACACAGAGGATTGTCGTCAACAACCAAAACCCTCAATCCCTTGGGACTAAATTTCTCAAGTCGCTGCTGCCGCTTCTTCTTCATTGACAAGGTCATCATTCCCTCCTCTCCGCGAGCAGACGACATTTCTCCACTTGTCCACCTTGCCAAGAGAATGGAGAATGCTGGTGCTTTCCTTTGATGTTGGTGGGTTTGAAATTTCCATGGGATGAGACTTCAGCGAAGGACACGAATACACCATTGCTATAACAAGCACTTCCATAAGCGAGGCATCTTTTAGCTGTCTCCTCTACATTGGTCCAACGCTCATCACCTTCAATTCCCACCCCGAATTCGAAAACGACCTTTCGGAAAAACAATAAAATAAAAACTACCTAAATTACTAAGCCAAACATCTCATAATTATGGATAATCGATAATGCCGCACGAGCTCCGATAAACCAAAAACTGACTAACAAAAGCTTACTTATGCTCACCAGTACATCAAATCGACGGATTGAATTCACCCGCTCAACGTACAAATAAACTCCACACCGTCGATTAGATTTATTGCCTTTTATGGTGTCCGTCTTTTCGATTACTTCCAGAATCCTTAAACAGCAACAGTCGATGTGACGTGTCGCCGGCATTTGATATTCCGACTCCATTTCCCGGTGGACAAATGGCGCACAAAAGAGACGCGCTTAGCCTTCCGCCGCAATAAACCCTATTTCACGGACTGTCTCCATTTTTAAAAGATAGAATTGCTGCACACAGTTTCAAAATTTCTCAGGAAATAATAGTGGTTTCCACTAAATTAAAAGAAAAAGGACGTAGCCTACTGACCTGCTGACCTTCTGCAACATTTTTATGATCTTATCCCTTAACAAGGGCGAGGTGGGGACGGTAGATTGTTTGACGAGGCAGCATTAGGTCTCCCGATGTGTGGGAAGAACCGATTCTGGAAAAAACACGTCACATAACAGATGTTGGCGTTGGAATAGCCCGGTGACGTGAGTAGGTAAGCGGTCGATGGGAGCGCGTAGTCCTATGAAATACGTGTAAAAATTTGAGCCCCTAGTTTTGTCTAGGTATCCGGCGCTTTCCATGAGCCAGCAAACGGCGACCTCTTGTAGGTAATTGTTTAGAGATTTACGATACCGTCGAATGCTTTCAAATCAAGAACATCGGGCGTCATGCAACACATCGATTAGAAAACGAAATAAGCAAATCTGTAACGTACCCTAGATGTTATTACGCACAAGCTTTACATTTGTACTGGGGAAAATCCTTTTGGTCCCACGGTAATTGGGTTATCTTTTATCTATTGACAAGTGTATATGAAACAGTCTAGAGTCTTAACTATTCCTCATCTTTATTCATGTTTGTACAAAATTAGCTAATCATTTGTGTGCATGTGGAATTGAACTTAATAATAATACTGTTTCATTTTCAGAGTGAATCTTAACTTTTCTGATTAATCCATTATTCCTCATTTTTATGCTTATTTGCAGGTATAAAATTAACTAATCATTTGTGTGCATGTGGAATTGAACTTAATAATACTGTTTCATTTTCATAGAGTGAATCTTAACTTTTCTGATTAATCCATTATTCATCATCTTTATTCATATTTGTAGGTACAGAATTAACTAAATATTTGTGTGCATGTGGAATTGAACTTAATAATAATACTGTTCCATTTTCACACAGTGAATTTGAACTTTTCTGAACTTTTCTGGTTAATCCATCATTCCTTATCTTTATTCATATTTGCAGTAAAAAATTAACTAATCATTTGTGTGCACGTTGAATTCAACTGAATAATACTGTTTCATTTGCACACAGTCTAGCAGTCTTCTCTTATTAGTCTATTGTTTCCTATCTTTATTCATATTTGCAGATTCAAAATTAACTAATTATTTGTGCTCATGTGGAATTGAACTTTAAATTAGGTTCTTCTCTCCCTCTTCTATTAATTGTTATAAGTGAATTATTTCAATTTGTATGTTAGAGAAGTTTATCTAAGAAATCTATGAGAATCTAAAAATCAAATGTAAAAAGCATATTGCATGATTGTATGTCATCCTCAATCTTTGTTCATCATTATTGAATCAACCTATCTAGAGGCTTGACCAAAGGAGAACAATTCCTTATCTAACAAGTTCCCAAATAGTGTCTCTCAACACCATTTTCCTAAACTTAGGTATATTAGATCAAGGCATTTGAACATTTTATAATTATTAGAATTATGTTAAATTCACTTTTGCATGTGTGAATTTTCTTTCATGATCTATGTCAAGATTAGATTCATAGGTGTAGCCTTGAACCTAACACTCAAAAGGAAATTTTATTATCCAGAGATTATTATTTGATAAATCCATATTAGACACATTGTGCACCAAAGAGGACATAAATAGGTTCTTAGGGTCATGACAGAGTTTAATATCTTGAAAAAAAGACTAAAGACCAAGGCTCCATGTGTAAGGCTCCATGTGTATGTAAGATCAATCTTGAGAGTGGTAATTGTTAACAAGACCCATTTTGGCTAAGAAAGTTCACTCAACGAGGTGTTTGTTTGACTAAGTGTGTTTGGGATAGTGTTTTGATAGTGTGTAAGATGTATTGTTGTTTTGAATGGCGTCCAATGATGTTTGTAATGTTGTAATTTTGTAGATATTTAAATTGTTACACATTAAAACTTGTTCAAATTGAATGTTTGGAAATGTATTCATTATGTGTAAAGTTGTCCTAAGGTGAAAGACCAGTAGTGTGTCCCACTTTTCAACCTTATTGGACCATAAGAAAATCAATATTTCAATATTCAACACGTTTATCGATTATAGATCAAATAAACTATCAAGAATTAAAAGATGATAAAAAATAGAGATTTGTGTAGTTTTCTTTGTAGGTTTAATTTGTAATTAAAAAAATACCTTCAATTATTTTTTAGTTTTTTATAACAAAAAAGTATTAAGCTATGTCATTATTTGATAGTGAGTAACATTTTATTATAACACATAGCTTTTAATACAAATAATATTTTTTAAAAAAATCTTGGAATTAGATTATTAACTCTAATATCTAATACATAGATATTTTTTGGTAACTATTTTTATTGAATATTATCTTTATTGACAATTTTTAAATTGGTATTAACAAAAATTTAGACCTACATATTATTGTAATACATTCCTTTTTGCATATTTATTGAAATTGATTTTTTTTTACATTGAACCAAGGATTGTAGTGCACATTTTAAAAAATTGACCTAGCTTCTCATTTTTCTAGTGTCTTGAATAAACATGTTTTTTATTTTTGTAATAGATCTATCTTGTTTATAAAATGGAAAATATATTAAAAAATAATATATATCATTTTTTGAAAAACTAATTCTAATGGCTATGTACACATAAAAATTGTAGAAAATTGGAGAGCATAGATTGATATATATTTTTTACATTATGAAAAATATGGATCCAAAGACCCTTAAATACATATGTGGATAGGTGTGTCTCTTATATGAGACATGAATCTTTGTAATTAAATAAATTTTATATTTAACACCCCCCATAAAAAAAAAATTATCACACAACTTAACTAGATGATGGAGGTCATCTATAACAAATAGGTTGATTAGCTACCCATGTACAAATGAAGAATATTCAAAACCAATGTCTTCTTGAAATTATATAAAAGCTTATCCTTCTTCTGAATAACCTTGATTACTTTTGTCCATCATTATCCATAGTAAGGCCCATTCTTTATAGTTATATCAATAAAGGAAGTGAAGCATTCCCAATGATCTTTGCAATAAAAAAAACTTCACAGTTTTATCAACTATCTTTTTGATCAATTTCAACAATGATCTTTGTGACCAAAACCTTCAATGATCTTTATGATCAATTTCAACAATGATCTTTGCGATCAATTTCAAAAATGATCATTACGATCAAAACCTTTAATTGATCTCTATAATCATTTTGAACAATGATCTTATGATCAAATTCTTCACAAATTTAACAATGATCTTTGCAATCAACACTATAAATAATGATCTTTGCAATCAATGTTACAACCATTCAACAATTATCTTTGTGGTCAATAGTACAACTTTTAGGTTCAACAATGATCTTTGTGGTCAATAATACAAATTTTAGGTTCAACAATGATCTTTGGGATCTATATTACAACCATTCTGTATATATGAGTGCTCCAACTTCAAATATTGTACCACTAGATGGATAGAATTCAATTAGCCTTTATAGTAGTCAAATTCATAGATTAAACTATATGGTTTCTAGGATGATATCTAGCCTTACATGATTTGTTATTTTGTCTGACATGAGAATATATATGCTTGTGTACAAAATTTTGAACATATTTGTGACCTTTTTCCAATTAGATACACCAATCCATCCACAATCCATCTATATACTATATTTTAGAGGTTGATTTTTCCACTTTTTGTTCCAACACAATTTCTTAGAATGATTCTTCAATCCAAAGATACTACAAGGATGAAGATCCCAACACAACTCTTTTTTATGTCCATGCCTATAACAATGAGAACATTGTACATGCATTGTATTTTTTTAGATAATTTGTTTGAACTTGTAACACTTGTAACTCTATTTTTATTTCCACTAGCATATCCAAGGCCTTCATTCTTTGGCCTTACTATTGGCTCAATGGGATCTATAGTTTCTTGTCCATAATTTCTCAAACCTTTTCCCTCGAATCCCATTCTTTTCATTATCTTAAACCAATTTTTTTTTAAGAACATCCTTTCTCATTATCCTTACAACTAGTAAGATTTGTAGATTCAAAAATATTACTATCTTCCTTACACTTTTTATTAAAAGAGGCTTTAGTTATATCACATTTATCAAAAAAATCATCTAATGAGTAAAAAATCACTTGTATCACATGACACATTACATAGTGTAGGTTTAGACTTTAGACACTGATTTTCCTTTACGTAATCTTCAAGCAATTGCTCGAGTTTAGAATATTTTTTGAACTCTCAATTTTAATATATCTTCTTTTTGTGACCGATTTTTTATTTCTAATTCTTCATTTTTCTTTTTACTTTTCTCAAGTTCTTCTTCCAAAGTATTATTTTTACATATTAAGTTTTTTATTTACTTTTCTTTCTCTTTTACCAATCTTTCCCATTAGAAAATAAGCTCCTTATATAGTTAAAATTTAACCACAAAAATAATTACTTATGTAATACTTGATGAGAATTGATTTTGGTGGATTTACCGCCTTCACTCTTCCATGATTTGAAATGATCTGCCACTTACTTTTTACATTTTCAAACTTAAACTTAAAAAAATATTAAATAGACTTCATCAAATGTTGTGAAAAAATTTAGGAAAATTTGTGATCACATTTCTTTTTTTATCAAATATAGATACACTTTCTTCTCAGGTTACAATCTCTTCCCACTTGTTTTTTTTTTTCACGCGCAATTTTCTTCTCAAATTGATGACTTTATACTAATTGTGATGGCTTATTAATGTAAGTACATATAAAAATTTGTGATTATCTTCAACAAATCCATATATTCATGCATTAAATGCCATGGGGGTAGGGGGCCTGGCTCGATTGGCTAAAGCATCCTATTGCAAGCAAGAGGTCACGAGGTCTAATCTCCCCCCAAACCCATGCTACCAGAGGGCATGTTGCGCTAGCGCCACTGGTCATGTGAAAAAAGTTTACCAGGGGCACTGCAATTTATAGGGTTGACCAATTCCTGCAGTCTAAAAAAAAATGCATTAAATGCCATACAACATCTTCAAATATATCATCATGAATCTTATATAATGCACTCTCTTCAATGATATTTTTATATCTCTAATTACAAAGAACGTATTAACTCTTATAAATCCAATGAAAACCCTTTAATGAGCTACAATCAACCACCTTCCTACATTACCTCAAAATATTTAATATGAAATGATTGATACCAAAGATTCATATGAAAGACTACAATATTCTCCTTCACACTAAACATCAAATATAAATGAGATAAATTTGATGCCACTTTTTTAATATTTTCCTCAACTTGCATAAGTTATTAAGAATAAATCAACAACAAATTTACCTTGGATAGGAGTATGATGGTTTGTACATTAGTAATAAGGATGCACCAAAGAATTATGAAACTTGATTCTAATAGTGGTGGAGAGTTTTGAAATTAAATTTGGTTAGTGCAACTTTGACATTCAAATTCTTGATCTCCTCACACACAGATTGTAGGAAATTTTTCAAATAATAAAAAAATGCCTATCTCACCATAGTTTTACATGCAAAAAATTATGCATTGGTCCTCCTCAAAACACAACAAACTTATATCAAACACTTAGCAAACTGCCACTTAGCATCAAGCCTTTCTCATTTATTTTTTAGATATTTACTCCAACTTTACATAGGTAACACACAGGCACAAGGAATCAATAATGCTCTGATACCATGTAGAAAATTGGAGAGCATAAATTGATATATGCTTTCTACATTATGAAAAATATGGACCCAAAGACCCTAAATACATATATGGATAGGTGTGTCTCTTATATGAGACATGACTCTTTGTAATTAAATAAATTTTAAATTTTAACAAAATTTGTCTCCATAAGATTTTGTTTGACCCTTGCATGTTTTATATTTTGATAAATAAAATTACATGTGGATAGGAGAAGAAAAGACTATCACATTGATACTATATGTCACACCTCGATTTTTCTTGCATAAACTTTATTTGATAATAAATGGAACTAGATGAGACCATTGGACAATATGTGTTGAAGCATGGATTAATGTATTTTCGTGGATGATAAATTAGATGTTATTTTAAAATACATGCTATTGTGATTAAAATAATGATGAATTATTATGATGTGAATATTTTGAAATTATGGATTATGATTTTATGAGCTAACCTATTGACAAAATATTGAGTGCAAATGAGAGTAAGAACATGTTGAAGGCGAGAACATGGTTGAGGTAGAGATGACCTAGCCACCTAATGATAGTCGGCATGATGGAAATCCTACGCACACACTCACGTAGTTGCATTCATCTTACATTGTGAATGATTGTGTTGTGCATTGTGTTATCATGAATATGTCATTTCCTATTGTGTGTTATGATTTAAATAATGACTATATATTTTATGGTTGATTTGTTTGCGAAAATTAATTTAATTGGAAATAAAATATTTTATTTTCAAATGTTTAATAATGATAAATCTCACAATTTATATTTTTATATATATAATAATATAATTAAGACATTATTATTTATATATATAAATAGCTATAAATAGCTTACTATTAAAAAAAATGAAACAAAATTAAATAAAATAAGTTTTAAATTCCATTGATCTGTACGATCTAGATCATGTGATCCTGGTATGAGGAGGAAAGTTCAGTTCTAAAAATAGAGACTCTAGAGTTGAATACTTTGCATGAAAATATGAAAACCATTAAAAAGAGAGTTCAAGGAAGGAGAAGGATGTCTATTTTTTGGATATCATTATGGGCAATGACTATGGGCATGGGATTGTAGTATTAGAGAAGATTGGTTACTTAGATTGGAGTTGTGAAGAGATTATCATGGAAAAGAGGTGCAAACCATTAACGAAGGACTGAGAAAGAGGTGATTTTGGGCGTTCCCTTTTAATTCTCCAAAATAAAAACTGATGAATTGCATTTCTAGGTAGGTTATTTATTACATGTGGTGTTATTGAGGCATTGAATTATATTCACATACATGAATTCTTATGATATTTTGTATAAGAAATAAAAATACAACTTAAACTAATAACCATTCTCTTAGATCCAATAATTCCCATGATCTAAATATAGGTATTTTCTTGTGTGTCATAATTGAATATACTCCTGGAATGAAGTTTATGACTAGTTTAATCTTGTGTCTGACCTACATTACAAAGTAAGGTTTTAAACAAGTTGTGCATGTTCTGACTTAATCACTTCCTTGCTTCCTACCCATTGCTCCAAACCAAATCAAGTAGCTCTTTTATTTCTCTTCATGGTTGGCATGCACAATCCACTGAAGATAACATAGATCTATGGTTGTTTAAAAAAAAATGCATTGAATTATTGTGTATAAATGTAGAGATAACAACCATGCATATTGACTTTATTATTATTTACATATGTGCATATATATGGTGTGAGTTTATTATACCTGTATTGATGAACAATTCATGACTATAAACCATATGTGAATTCTTGTTGCTATTATAAAACCACTGAGCTATTCCACAATTTCAATATATTTAAAACAATAGTATATATAAAAAATATATTACCATGAATTTAATACTGGTAAACATTTTATTTCTATTGCGATGATTTCACAGTAAAATGTAAAATTGAATATATATGAAACTGTCATTTAATTATTATGGATCTAATTCCTTTACTATATATGTTATGAACTGGTTTCTTGTGGATTTAATCTACATGACATCAAATATTAGTTAGTATTGCATGCACATTAAATATTGCATGAAATTGAAAAATATCATTAGTTAGAGATCAAATTTTCTGTCAAAAAGTGAATTGCATGTCAATTATACATTTAACCAAATCATTGTGCATGAAAGAATTAAAATAATAAAATTTCCTCACGTAATCATTTTACATGAAAAGAAAAGTTTTTTTTATCATTGGATATATGCATGTTATTTTTTTCTATATGTGAATTTGGTTTACCTTCTAGAATTGGGTATATTAAGTATTTAGTGTGCAAGTAAATAATATTGAAAGGAGGAATGTAAAGTGCTATAGTGAGGCGATGATATATGTTTAAAGTTGTCGATAATTTTGAAAACCATGCACAACATAATGGTATCTAAAATGTAGTGCCATAATAGGTGGAGTAAGCAAATAGAAGTCTTGAATCAACACAGGAAACTAAATAGTAGCATGCAAAATTTTTCAAACCAAAGTTGGCTAAAGCTTAAGAAGGTAGTCGACTTGCTTAGCAATTAGAAAAATTGTGGATATACATTGCTATGTTTTGATTCAGTAAAAGAGTAATTGTTGTCACTTGAAAAAGGGTGGCTCATCCATTTTAAGAAGATGGAAATGAGAGGACTATTTATATGTGTTAAAAATTATGAGTTTAAAACAACCACATTTCATTTTAGATGGCTGAGTCGATGCGTTTTTAGTTTGTTGTTGAAGTGGTGGTAGAAAGGAGAGAAAAGGTGGTGGATTTAGCAACTTATTTGTACCATTAAGTTTCTCATATTTTGGTATAAGTAGAGGCAACTTCTCTACCTTTTGTTACACTCATTCATTTTGATTTCTTCTTATTCATTCATAATTCTATTGTAATTTTCTATGCAAGTGTGTAGTTGAGTGCTTTTAGTGAGAAAAAGAGTTTGTTTTGTGGATTTGCAATGGTTGATAGTTTTGTGAGAGGCTAGAATTGGAGATAGGTTGAGCATAAAAGGAGAAAAATGTGTGACTATAAAATTAAGCTTAGGGAGAAGTATTTTCAATGGGAGCTATAATTCCAGGCATGATGATTTTACTTCTTTATTAGATTTTATTCTAAAATCATATTCGAATGCAAGTATTTGAGGAAAGATGAATTATATGTGTCTCGAGCTTTCTTGCATGAATTTTGATGGATTCTTATTTTGGGTGAATTTATATGATCTTTGATGATTTCTTAAATTGGTGAAACCTTATTGATTGATTCATGTATATTATCCACTGTGTTGGAGATATGTATTTGTGTTTACTAAACAAGGTAACCATAGAGTATAAATATAATACCTAGGTTGTTATAGACCTTATGAATGCGTACATGTAATATGGGAAATGATATTACATTGAAGTGCTATCTTGAACTTATTAGCTTATGATGTTAGGTAAACCTTTGTGGATAATGAGGTTAGTAATACAACGGGAATGACAGTATGATAAACATATCATCATTGATAGGTTGTGATGTTATGCAAACCATGTTGATAGTCTATATTTGTTTGATTACTCATATCTCCTTGAAGGTAGGGGAAAAATATTTTCCCTAGGGTTAGGGTGTATACTTTATTAGTATATCAATATTCAACAATAGGGTTGAAAAACATATATTCTGATTATGTTATTTTCTTATTCTTGACTAAAAGTCTAGATTCCTATTCATGAAATTATAGAAGAGGACTTACATTATGGCAACCCAAAGATGTATTGTGAAGAGGACTATGGGTGTAGAAGCACAAACTCATCACAAGTTGATAATGTCCTCTAGTTTAGATATAAATGTAGTGAACATTGTAAACATGTGAATATTTGAGTCATATTGTAAGAGATATTTTATATTACTTTTGATTGAAGTCATTTATTGTTGAAATCATACTTTTGAATTGAAGTCATTTATTGTTGAGATCATACTTTTGAATTGAAGTAATTTATTAGTGAGATCATACTTTTGAAATGAAGACGCTTAATGTTGTGACTATATATTTTGAAATAGATTCATTTAATGTTGTGATGTTATGATTACCCATACATATGGTTAATTAGGTTTTTCTCAGGGTTAGGATAATCCATGAAAAAGGGAGTAACCTAGTTAGTCACTTAGTATGTGTGCATGTATGGTTAACCTGGTTATTCCTAGGGTTAGGATAATCCATGGGA
This sequence comes from Sequoia sempervirens, assembly GCA_007258455.2. Lineage (NCBI taxonomy): Eukaryota > Viridiplantae > Streptophyta > Pinopsida > Cupressales > Cupressaceae > Sequoia > Sequoia sempervirens. Next base: position 69,191,793 of record VDFB02072274.1, read on the forward strand.
AATGGAGTAACCTAGTTAGTCAGTTTGTTATGTCATCACCTTTTGGTTGAAATTATATTATGAATGGAAAGAGTATGTGCGGTCATTTACCAAATCGAGCTAAGGGGTGGGTGAACATACGAATTACACTCAAAGTACTGGGTGTTAAATTCTTTGGCCAAAGTGGTGTATGTAGCCATTGTTTACACTATCAGTTCACTGTGATCCAGGTTTGCATATTGGGCAGGGAATGCCATACATGTAGGTTGTATCCAATGTATGGTAGCTCTAGATATGTAGTACACAACACCATGCTTAGGAAGGCTAGTATTATGAGGTTACCAAACCAATCTCTTCATCGAAGGGAAGGCCATCTTACTAGTCAAGGAGATTTGTAGGGACCGTAGTAAGTTTTTGGTTGGTGAAAAAGTGCTTGAGTAATACTCTCCCTCATATAGTTGATGGTTGGGGTTTGAGGATGTATGCATTGGTATTGGGGCAACTAGAATGTATGCACCAGTAATGGTGATATCTAAAATGTATGCACCAATGTTGGGAAAATCTAGGATGTATGCCCAAGAAGGGACATCTGGACCATTTATATCTCTATTTCATTAAGCTCTTGGAAGTTTTGTATTTATTCATGTATCTCTATGTTTATTGAAATTGTAAATGGAAAAATGCTATCATTACGTGGGATTATGTAATGTGGAACTGTTACTTGGGATTTTGTAATGTTTCTTTATAAATGTAATGGGAAAGTTTGAAATGGAACCTAAAATTACTTTTTATAAAGATATAGGGTCATGTAGGGTCCCTTCACAATAACCTCTCTCAAATTTTTAAAATTTTAATCTATTTGGTCATGGAGACAAGTTTTAAGACGTAAAAAGTATCAAATGCATTGAATATTTAAGTTGCAAGGTTACATTATTTATTTTTTTGCATCGTGGGTCCAAACTAATAGTGTCGACATGTCTGATTGGAAATTTTCATGTTATTCAAGATCCTATTTTGCACCTCAGCTTGCCTGATCATTCCAAACTACATTGTGTCGGTGTTTTCTCTTAAGAGCCCTAAGTGCCAAAAAGTGTCAAACTTTGATGAGTTGTTTCTTGGAAACCGTGACACCTAAAAAAAAATTTCTAAAGTTATAGGGTCATGGAGGGTCCCTCCACAATAAAATCTCTCAAATTTTTAAAATTCCAATCCATTTGACCGTGGCAACAAGTTTTTTGTCGTTGCAAAAAGCATCAAATGTATTGAAGAAAAAGTTACAAGGTACTACATTTTTCATTTTGTGTGCATCATGTGACCAAATTGATAGTGTCAAAACATCTTGTTGGGTGGGTTTATGCTATTCAAGTTCCTATTTTGCACCCTAGCTTTCCTGGTCATTCCAAACTGCACTATGTCAATGTTTTCTCTTAAGATCCCTAAGTGCCAAAAAGTGTCAAACTTTGATGAGTTGTTTCTCAAAAACCATGACACCTACAAAAGTTGTCTAAAGCTACAAGTTCATGTAGGTTCCCACCACAATAACCTCTCTCAAGATTTCATATCTCCAAACCATTTCACCAATGGTGAAAATGTTTTAGATGTTGCAAAAAGTGTCAGTTGTGTTGAATAAAAATTTATCAGGAGGCATTTAAATTACATTCTTCATCTTGTGGGACTAAATTGATAGTGCTAACATGTTGGGTTGGGTAGTTTTGTGCTAGAAAAGGTCCTATTTTGCACCCCAATTTTCTCAATCGTTCCAAACTACACTATGTCAATGATTTATCTTAAGAGTTGTAAGTGCTAAAAAGTGCCAAAAATTTTGATAGTTTGTTCCTCAAAAAACATGGCATGTAAAAAAAATTTGTATAATGCTATAGGCTCATATAGGGTCCCTCCATAATAACCTCTCTCAGATTAGCACATATCCAAGTCATTTTACCATGGAAACAATATTTCATATGCTACAAAAAGCATTAGTTACATTCAATAAAAAGTTCTCAGGAGGCATTTTTTATGTTGTTCATCTCATCAATCTAAATGGATAGTGCCAACACATTGGGGTGGGTGGATTACTACTATTAGAGGTCTCATTTTCATACCAAAGCATCTTGATCCTTTAAGCTAAACTAGACCAACAAAATTTCTTAAGATACCTAACACCAAAAAAGTTTAAGCTTTTGCATGAGTGTTCTCTCAAATTATGGCACCTACAAATGTCTCATGTGTCTTTTGTTCACCCTAGACCTGCCACTCTTTCATATGCTCATAATAGTAGAAAATTGTACTTGTCATATATTCTCATATTTAGGTTAATGCCCTTCTCCTCTTAATAATTGTCTATTAATAACTTTTTCATAAGAACCTTGAAACATTGGTATCTTCAATTATTAGTTCCCTTGAATATGCATCTTCATAAGTTATATTTGTAAATCCTAATCACTCTTACCAATACCAAGTAAATTGTCCTACTAGGCATATTTTCCTGTGTACCTTTTTAATGAATCAAAAGGGATTTTACAACTTCATGCATATTTTAAGAATGCATAATAGACTCACATATTTTGAGAATGCATAATAGATGCTAGTAATTTCAACATGAGGCTCTTATAAATCTTAACAAAGACCTATAAAAATGTCAACGAAACCTCAGGATTCTATAACTAAGAGGCAAAGTTTCACATTCTTATGCTTGCATTACTAGAGAATAATGATGCCCAAAGTCTATATAATGTTTCCATGATTCCTTCACTTACCATGGATACATCTCTATGTGATACTATTGTATTACAGGTTTCTAAGGAATTGAATCACAAAAAATAGTGAGAATGAAAAAAGAGAGTTTTTTTCTTTGTTGAAACCAATATCAAGGGCTAATATCTCCATCAATTCTTATCCTTGTGATGCTTGAAACAACCTTGGGTACCATAATAATATGCATGCTCAAGTGAAGAGAGCCCAAAGATAACAAGAAACCCTAAAATGCTTAACCTCTCCTAATGAAACTCAAACTTTCATTGAAGACCTCCCTCCAAAAACTCATGCACATAGATTCTTGACCAAGTAAAGGAATTTTTGACAAGGTTATATTATTTAATAAATTTTAACTTATACTAAGACTCCTTTATAAAAGTGAAGATATGGCCTACAACCTTGAAGATTCTTGATCACATGGTAGTAAATGAATGATGCCAACACATCTGGGTAGGCAAGGTGCTACTAGTAGAGGCATTTTAGTGTCCAAGGATACTAATCATTTCAATATTACAACCAAAAAGTATCTTAATAACCCTAAGAAGTGCCAAACTTTTGCATGACTATTATCTCAATTATGGAATTAAATAATGTCTCATTTTAACTTGGGTGATCCCACAATATTGGTTTACAATTTTTGGCCAAATTGGACATTGAACTAATTTTTTTTAACTAAATCTTCACTTTTGGGCACCTACAACTGCTAAACCATGAGGAATTTTAAGATGATGCGAACTAGTGATTTATGAAATTTTGTCTATAGATTCTAAATATATATTTTTTAAAAAAATTGAATCAGATTGCATTTCTTTTTCCATCTCCTTCAAAAACTATTTTTTATCAATAAACACCATTTTTAAGGAGTGGTGCTCACCGTATACAATATAACTTTTTGTCTATGAAGGATAAAATTCTAATTTTCTTGAATTTAGATTTGTAACTACAGTACCTAACAAGTTCATTTGGTTTCATACTGTCTTATTGAATATTTTTTTCTTAATCAAGTTTTGAAGTCAAACCAATTGCAATTCAAACATAGGCAGACCGTATACAACATAAAAAAATTTGTATGTATTGAAATTCAATTTTTTTTTTATTGGATCAAGGACATCAATACCTAGCCCAAACATATTTTTCAAAAAAAAAATTTGATAATCTACTATTTTTTCCAAATGTGGAGAACAGAGAGCTTGATTTTTGGTGAAAAACCTATGTTTAATTGAACTAAAAAAAATACATAATAAAACCAAAACATATTAAAATTGTATTCGATGGATAGCTCATTCCAAGGACTACCATCATCCAGTTGGTCCTATGAATTCTCCTACATTTTCATCCTCAACCTAAGCATTGAAGGGAAAAATTTTGTAGAACTTTGGTGCAAGAGGGAGAGAAGGGGGAAAAAGGGGGTTTCACTCAAACCCCCCTTCGAGCGAACGCCCCTTTTTTCAAAATTTCCCTTTGTTTCCATTTGTAGAGAAGAGGGATTTGATACTCACAAGTTCTCTTCATTCAGAGAGCCTCACAGGGTGAACTACCCTAAACTACCTCAGGAACAACATGGAAGTTCTAGAATCTAAAAGAGCAGGTCACAAAGATTATTTGGACAAACTGACAAGCTCTCAGCCAAAGAATGACAACGTGAAATACGGATGAGAGCATGGCGCGTTGTCATCCCAGAGTTGTGTTGGCATCTTGTACGGACCAGAAAGCGAGAATATCATAGAGAATAGGTAAATGACTACTACTACCCCAATTTCTAGGAACTTTTAGAATGCAGAAAAGTAATAGAAAATGATGGAACTAAAATAAAGTGAAGAAATGATATAGATAAGGAGAAGAAAGGAAATAAAATTCTCACAACAATCCAAGTAATGAAGCCTCCAGCTAGTAGATATCTTCAAAACCTACATGTGTAATATCTAGAGAAATTATTGGGGTTGTATAGGGGTTTGCCACAATCAAACCCCTGTTTTGGTGTTCCCACCTCCACGGAAAACCAAATAGAAAGAGAGAGAGTAACATAAATGGAAAAAAGGGTGTGGTGAAAGCAAAACCCACTCAGGAGTAGAACCTGCACCACCAAGTATGAGTAATAAAAGCAATCCCTACTCAAGGAGGATAACTTGTATCACAAAAGAGGTGATCAAAGCAATCCCCGCTCAAGGAGGAGAACCAATATCATAGAGTATGAGATGCAATAGTTGGGGCATATGGAATCCAAATATGCTCACAAGCATGAAATAAGGGAGATGAAGCTGCAAGATCCAAAGGAGCTACAAAGAGGGAGACAAAGAGAGTTGTAAAAGCCAAGAGTGTGTTGCAAAGAGGTGCAATGAGAGCTTGAGAGTGTTGTAGAAGGTTGTTGTAACAAACAAGAGAGTTGTGCAAGAAAGAGCAAGAGGGGAGAAGAAAAAGCTAGAGGCTGGAATGAAGCTTGAGAAGTGCTAGAGAGAAGTTAGAAGTGATGGAAATAGGATGCCATTTAATTGCAAATCCTAAACATTAATTATTTCATGTATCTCCTAGATTCTTGGAATGTGTTCAACAACACTAAGATTAGGATGAAATTAATTATTTGGATGAAATAAATCATGAAATTGAAATTTGTAGTTATTCCTAAATAATAGGAGCATGTGGGTGCACACATGGTAAGGTGAAACTCACCTTGTGTCTAATTAACTATATGGAGTAACAGTTAACACTTCTGAATGCATGTAAAGATCCTAGGAGTTAGGATTTGATGTTTGCATGCTTGAAGTTCAGTTAAGTTCAGTTAAGTTCAGTTTAGATCAGTTCAATTCAGTTTAGTTCAGTTTAGTTCAGTTCAGAATCAGTTTAGTTTAGTTTAGTTCAGTTCAATTCAGTTCAGTTCAGTTCAGTTCAGTTCAGTTCGGTTCAGTTATCTTCAGTTGCATGCAAGTGCATGTTGCATGCATGTTGGTTATTTTGAGTTGCATGAGTTAGCTTCAGTTAACTTGTAATGCATGGCTAATAACATTGAGTTGTATGACAGATAACAGGGACTACCTCCAATTAACAAGGGATGACCGTTCTTTGAGAATGGTGTTGAGTAAATGTTTCAGTTAACAAGAAATCACTTGGAGCCAACTTGGGCACCCAAGATGCTTTCTTGGAATTAACTCCAATGCATGATAAGATATTTTTGAAGGCTCTGTTAAGTGGGACCCTCTTTTGGGTGCCATCTTTGAGGAAGAGCTTTGTAATTATCACCAAAGTGAAGGATGAGTTGTAGCTTTAGTTTGGGATGCCCAAATGGGTAAAGCACATGTTCTAAGCTTTGGTCTTCATGGTATAACTCAACTTGAAGCAATATGGCATACCTTTTCAAGGGCTTGAGCTTGTGCATTGTAATTATCACCATTTGGAGATTACAAGGTTGCATATTGTTTATTTATCTCAAGCAAGTTGAATAGAGTTTAGAGAGTTGTTTATTGCAGGTTGTGAAGAAGATTGGTGAAGACAAAAGAAGCATTCTCAAGCAAGAATTGGAGCTATTTTAATTCAAAGATTGAATAATAGAATAATTCTTGGTGGAGTTTTTTCCCGAAAGGGTTTCTCCATGGTATATCTTGTGTGATCCTTCTAATATCCTGTCTAGTTCTTCTATCAACTTCTCTCTTCATTCTACAACAATAAAATGAATTAATCAAGATAATCACCCACAAATAATATGTGTAACAAAGAAAAGACTTACTTAGATCAGAAATATTAAAGTTTTACAGAGCATTAAGCTAAGAAAACACCTCATTTTTCAACATTTGGTATCAGAGCTGAGGTTGGGTAGAGTATTGGGATTCCTTTCTCTTAAAATATTGGAGGTTTTTTGGGCTTAAGTGGGAGCTTTTATTATTTTTGCTATTGCTGATTTTGAAAAAAATAAGTTTGTTACAGAGGTCATTGAGAGCTTGGATTCATAGGTTTGGTGTGAGCTTATGATAGAAATGGGGTTTTGATTATGTGCATCATGATGCCATGGGATTGCTCAGTATCATGGTTTAGTGGGATCATTTGGCAATGATGTGGATCCTTGGTTGTAGGATGGTTTTGTTATTATGTCATGGTATACTCTTGATTAGTGGTTTAGAGTTGTGGCATAATACATGTTATGATAATTATGATCATGAGGAAATATCTGAAATTCCATATACTTTTGACAGTGATGGTTTGATGTTTATCTTGTTGCCATGTATAGCTCGGTATCATAGTTCAGTGGGAGCTTTGGTAGGATTTAGTGATCTTCATGAAGAAGATGGTAGTCATGATGCCATGTGTGACTCGGTATCACGGTTCAGTGGGAGTTGTTGGCAGTGAATTGGATGCATCATTGGTAAGGTTATCTCCATGTGATTAGAGATATGGTTTCTTGGTTTAGAGTATATTTTTTATGGATGTCATGGTTTACTCTTGATATGCATTTAGAGTTTGGCATATTACATGGTTCTCTTGAGACTAGGATGTATAAGGATGTTATGATGCATGTGATCTCCTAAGAGGAGATGGTTAGATCATGGATGTCATGTTTATGTTCCTGATTCATGATTGGAGCTTTGACAATGATCTTGTGTAGTTCTCTTAAGTTTTGGGTACATTAATCATTTGCTTGATTACTTCATGAAAGTGTTGTGTTGCATTTGGAGTTTGGCATGGATTGGTTGGTTACAGGTCCTCATGGATACTTGGAGAAATAGGTGAGGCTGGAATTCTCTTGTGGTAAGAGACATTTGTTGGAATGGTTACTTGTAAGAAAAGTTTTTCAACAGAAAAGACCGAGGAGTCTACACCTTGGTTGAATGTGAATTCAACACACTCGGTGGTTTAGCATGCCTCTAAAGAGGTGGTTTGGTTACAGAGGCTTGGGAAAGGTAATGGTTTGGTTGATAATGGGAAGGTATTAATTGAAAAAGTTAACACTTTAATTAATGTTACAGATTATCTTATGAAACCATACAGATAAGTTCTCTTGGTTTTAATCATTTGCTTGAAGCTTCATGATTATGCAGGTTGCATTTGAAGTTAGCATGGTTTGATTAGTTGGTGCAAGAAGGCCATTGGCTTTTATTCTTGTACTTGTTTTATTATTCCTTGTTTAGAATAATTGCAATGTATAATGTCAAGTGGGAGAATGATGGAAATAGGATGCCATTTAATTGCAAATCCTAAACATTAATTATTTCATGTATCTCCTAGATTCTTGGAATGTGTTCAACAACACTAAGATTAGGATGAAATTAATTATTTGGATGAAATAAATCATGAAATTGACATTTGTAGTTATTCCTAAATAATAGGAGCATGTGGGTGCACACATGGTAAGGTGAAACTCACCTTGTGTCCAGTTAACTATATGGAGTAACAAACACTTTGAATGCATGTAAAGATCCTAGGAGTTAGATTTGATGTTTGCATGCTTGAAGTTCATTAAGTTCCGGATCAGTTCAATTCACCAGAATCAGTTAGTTTAGTTTAGTTCAGCCACAGTTCGTTATCCATGCAGTGCATGTTGCATGCATGTTGGTTATTTTGAGTTGCATGAGTTAGCTTAGTTAACTTGTAATGCATGGCTAATAACATTGAGTTGTATGACAGATAACAGGACTACCTCCAGTTAACAGGGGATGACCGTTCTTTGAGAATGGTGTTGAGTAAATGTTTCAGTTAACAAGAAATCACTTGGAGCCAACTTGGGCACCCAAGATGCTTTCTTGGAATTAACTCCAATGCATGATAAGATATTTTTGAAGGCTTTGTTAAGTGGGACCCTCTTTTGGGCGCCATCTTTGAGGAAGAGCTTTGTAATTATCACCGAAGTGAAGGATGAGTTGTAGCTTTAGTTTGGGACGCCCAAATGGGTAAATCACATGTTCTAAGCTTTGGTCTTCACGGTAGAACTCAACTTGAAGCAATATGGTGTACCTTTTCAAGGGCTTGAGCTTGTGCATTGTAATTATCACCATTTGGAGATTACAAGGTTGCATATTGTCTATTTATCTCAAGCAAGTTGAATAGAGTTTAGAGAGTTGTTTATTGCAGGTTGTGAAGAAGATTGGTGAAGACAAAAGAAACATTCTCAAGCAAGAATTGGAGCTATTGTAATTCAAAGATTGAATAATAGAATAATTCTTGGTGGAGTTTTTTCCCGAAAGGGTTTCTCCACAGTATATCTTGTGTGATCCTTCTAATATCCTGTCTAATTCTTCTATCAACTTCTCTCTTCATTCTACAACAATAAAATGAATTAATCAAGATAATCACCCACAAAGAATATATGTAACAAAGAAAAGACTTACTTAGATCAGCAATATTAAAGTTTTACAGAGCATTAAGCTAAGAAAACACCTCATTTTTCAACAAGAAGAACTTAGAAGAATGGAGCTAGAAGAAGTTAGAGAGAAAAATGAACTGAAAGGATAGCTTTTAATGAGGGAAAAGAAGCTTCTTTAGCCGTTACAAGGCATCTCGGGCCATTACCATTGACAAAAGGTGAATACAAGTGGCAAGCATGCTAGGAGACAGTTGTTTGAGCATTGAAATGTCGTAGGATGCTAGCGCGACATGCAAACGTCTGTGTGGCGCGCTAGTTTCTAGACACGTCACACTACAAAACAACGTGAATGAGAAAAGTGCAAAGTTCAATGCAAAGTTGACGCATGAGGGTAGTTGCTGAAAATGGGTGTTGGAGCATCCTGAGAAGGGAAAAAGGCTTATGCAGGGGCTAAAATGAGCCTACACAAGATGCTAAAGAACTGTACACTAAAGTAGATACAAGAATGTATGTGAAATTGTGAGGGGTGCAATTTTACAACTATACATTTTTCCCCCACTTTAGAGAGCATATGAATCTTTGCTAATATGCACGCTCAAGGAAATCTACTAAACATAAATAACATCATATGCCAAAAGGATATTGTAGAGGAAGCAGACAACTCTTCGAACCACGAAAGCATGCCCCTAGGCTGAAGACCTACAAAAAAATGCATTAGACAAGAAGAACCTGCATCAAACAACAATGTTAGAACATAAAAAACTATAGGATTTCAATCAGCAAAGTGAAAGAGACCTCGATGTAGAAGGTTGTCTCAATAATATGCGTCGTCCCCAAATTAAGAGATAACACACAAAAGAATTCTAAAATGAAGAGAGGAAGGACATATACTCAGGATGAAGAAGATGTAGATCCTCGATCCAGTATATACAAAAGAGAAGAGAATAGAAGCTAGAAAGGAATGAAGCAAGTGCCTCAGTGGCCTGCAGACTTGCAAGGAAGAAACCCCCTAGATCCCTCACATGGGGGAAACCAAGAAAAGTGCCTTACAAACCCGCAGACCTACAAGGAAGGTGTCCTTCAAGATATCCCGCATGAAGGAAACCCAAGAAAGCACCCTACAGACCCACAGACCTATAGGGAGGTATCCCCCAAGATCTCTCACATGGAGGAAACCCAAAGAAAGCGCCCTACAAACCTGCAGACCTACAAGGGAGTGACCCCCAAGATCTCTCACATGGAGGAAGCTCAAAGGAAGATCCCTATAGACTAGAAAATTTGTAGGGAGGTATTCTACAAGATCTCTCACATGGAGGAAACCCAAGGAAGGGGACTCCACAGAGTTAGAAAGTGGCTTCACAGGTGCACCTACAAAACGAAAGCAGCCACACAGGCAAGTAAGCAGATAGTCATGTAGACTGTCAACAAATTGGAAGGCTTTCAAAGGGCTCCCTCAGGAACCCTTCAAAAGGAAGAGGGGTCCACACAAGGGGTGCACTATTTGAAAAGTGAGGTCTAGTTAGGCTACCCCCAAGCTAGATGCAAATGATATGATATAGGTCTAGTTGGGCTGCCCCCAAGCTAGATGCTATAGAATTCATTTGAGATACAAAATTTCAAAGGGGGTCCCTTGGGAACCCTTCAAAAGAAAAATGGGTCCACTAAAGGGACACTTCATTTGAAATATATAGAGAAGAGAGGGGGTCCTTAATAGGACGCACATCTTCATAACAAGTTATCACTACCCCCAGTATACAGGGGAGGAGAACCATGCAAGATACTTAGAACATACAAGATAGAGGTAAACCTCAATATCACTTGTCATGCGAAGAAAAAGTAGGTGCATTAGTCAAACAAGAGTTTGATGGCACCAGAATCACAAAGTTGTTGTATTTTATCCTTCAAGGCCTTACATTCGCTAGTGGAATGGACAAGCACTCGGTGGTATGCACGGAAAGAATGATTTTTTTTATCATGTTCATGGGATTTCTTGCATGTAGGAGAAGGAAGAGTGATTAAGCGGGCTTTTAGAAGCCTCAAAAAAATACACACTTGCTCAGATAAAGAATGAGGAACAAGAAGCAACCCTTTCTCTTGTGGAGAAAGACTTAACTGCTCACAAGAAGAAGAAGATACGAAGATAGAAGACAAAGGAGGATCTTCACAGAGAACATCATTCCTACAATGGGGATCACACTCTTCTATGGGATCTCCATCATCCTTCTTGAAAGGATTATCAACACTAAGAACATTACAATTTACACTATCCCGTGATACAAAAGAATGATCATCTTTTATAGCGGGTGTGGATGATGTTATCAGAAGGTTTGAGTGGTTCAGGTCAACAATATATTCCCCAGTGAAGGAGTCTGTAAAGTCTAAGGAACCCCAATCATCACCAAGAAATGCATTCTTTTGAGACGAGGTAGAAGGAGACTTGAGATTTCTTGCTTTAGAAGGATCTTCCTCAGGGACATCTATCTCAAGAGTCTCCTTTGTAGTAGGTATTGTTGGAGTAAACATCAACACATTGGAAGACACTGAAGGAATAAGAGTAGGCACAACCAAAACTTGACCAGCAGCTGCCATTTCACATAAGTGCATAACACCAGGGTCAACCTTGATTGCGACTAATTTATTGTTAGCAATCAACTTAATAGATTTATGCAAGGTAGACAGGATTGAACCCATAGCGTGGATCCACGTTCTACCAAGAAGAAGGTTATATGGTTATTTTTCTAACATAACATATACAAGGTTAGGTATAGTAACGGGTCCCAACCTCAAAGGCAATACTATCATTCCTAGGGCTTGATGACTGACACTATCAAACCCATGAATGTCAACAAAAGAAGCATTAAGAGAAGATGAGTCAATATTAATCTTAGGCAATAGATCAATACTACACACATTGAGTGTTGAACCAGCATCAATGAGAGTATGTCTAATTTCAATTTTATTAATGTTGACTATAATCATTAGAGGATCTTCTTGCTTCTGTACTTCCGGAGGCGGGAGCTCTTGCAAATAGAATGTAATATTCGGTGAATCCGCATGAATATACACCATCAACACATTAGCATCCGTCGGCCTAGCGGAAGAAAGCAAGAGGATCTTTTTCAAGGCTTCCTAAGCATACCTTGATAAACTGAAGCAAACTAAAGCAAGTCCCATAGTGAGACCTTAGCCTGAGTAACTTGGAGTTGCTTGACAAGATTGCTATCACTGGGTGCTTTAGTCGTAGGTTTAGGTGCTTGAAGAAGGCTTGATTGTTTATTCATACTATTATCATAAGCAGGGGATATCGCTCTATAAGAGGGAGCCTTAGAAAGATCAAGATAATTGCTATCAAATGGGACACCATCGATAGAGAAAATCCTCTTAGGAGAAGGTCTAGTTGGAGTCACGTAAATGACCGATTTCTTAGGCCTTTGAGGGGCAGTAGAGACATAGATTACATTTACAGAGTCATCACAACTAGTAGAATTATTTGAAGACATATTCTCAACATCGATCCAAGGAGGATCAGATGTGGAAGGAGGTTCATCATTCGCTAATGCATCATCTCTGGAAGAGAGTGCATTGGAACAAAGAAGAGATTCTTCATTCACCAATGCAACATCTCTAGAAGAGAGTGCATTGGGATGAAAGGATTCATCATTCACTAATGCATCATCTCTAGAAGAGAGTGCATTGTAATGAAGAGAAGGTAGAGTAACATTAAGAAAGGTATCAATGATTTCATCTTCTTGCGACAAAATATCCTTTGAAGCCAGAGGACTTTCGTGAGAAGGATCAAAGACATCAAGTGACATAGGAAAATCCAAGTCACCATCGCATGCATGAAATGAAATATCATTAACATTTTGGAAAAAATTAGATACTGAACTAATAAAAGAAGATATTAAATTCATTATGATTTTTTCAGTATTTTCTAGGTTCTAGTAATTCACGTTTTCGGAGGTCTTCGAAGCAAAATTTGAGGTTGAAACTTGCGTCAGTCCCTAAAATTTCATTATCAAAGGCACTAGTATTTTAGGGTTTGAACTAGTTCTTTAGGAGCCCTTTCCAACGGTGCAAGCGGTTTTGAATTTCAAGCATCAAGTCAAAAGTTATGACCCCACCAAGTAGGGGTAAACAAATTCCTAGTTTTTTTAAAAGTACCCTCTTCACGTCGAGTTCACCAAAATGTAGAGAAGGGGGATTCACTACTCACAAGTTCTCTTCATTCAGAGAACCTCATGGGGTGAACTGCCCTAAACTACCTCAGGAACAACGTGAAAGTTCTAGAATCTGAAAGAGCAGGTCACGAAGATTCCCTGGACAAACTGACAAGAAAAATGACTACTTCTACCCTGATTTCTAGGAACAAAAAGCGAGAATATCATAGAGAATAGCTAAATGACTACTTCTACCCTAATTTATAGGAACTTTTAGAAAGTAGAAAAGTAGCAAAAAATGATGGAACTGAAATAAAGTGAAGTAGAAATGATAGAGATAAGGAGAAGAAAGGAAAGAAAATGCTCACAACAATCCAAGTAATGAAGCCTCCAGCTAGTAGATATCTTCAAAACCTGCATGTGTAATATCTGGAGAAATTGTTGAGGTTGTATAGGGGTTTGCCTTAGTCAAACCCCCTATTTTGGTGTTCCCACCTCCACGGACAGCCAGATAGAAAGAAAGAGAGTAACCAAAATGGAAAAAAGTGTGTGGTGAAAGCAAAACCCGCTGAGGAGTAGAACCTATGCCACCAAGTATGAGTGATAAAAGCAATCCCCACTTAAGGAGGAGAACCTGTATCACAGAGTATGAGATGCAATAGCTGGGGAATATGGAATCCCAAGATGCTCACAAGCATGAAATAAGGGAGATGAAGTTGCAAAAGCCAAAGGAGCTACATAGAGGGAGACAAAGAGAGCTATAAAATCCAAGAGTGTGTTGCAAAGAGGTGCAATGAGAGCTTGAGAGTGTTGTAGAAGGCTGTTGTAACAAACAAGATAGATTTGCAAGCAAGAGAAAGAGGGGAGAAGAAAAAGCTAGAGGTTGGAATGAAGCTAGAGAAGTTAGAATAAATTAGAAGAATGGAGCTAGAAGAAGTTAGAGAGAAAAATGAACTGAAAGGATAGCTTTTAATGAGGGAAAAGAAGCTTCTTCAGCCATTACAAGGTGTCTCGGGCTGTTACCACTGACTAAAGGTGAAGAAAAGTGGCAAGCATGCTCGGAGATAGTTGTTTGAGCATTGAAACATCGTAGGACGCTAGCACGACGCGCTAGTGTCTGGACATGTCACACTACAAAACAATCAAATTAGAAAAAGCACAAAGTTCGATGCAAAGCTAATGCATGAGGGTGGCTGCTGAAAATGGGTGTTGGAGCATCCTGAGAAGGGAAAAAGGCTGATGCAGGGGCTCCAATGAGCCTACACAAGATGCTAAAGGAGTGGACACTAAAGCAAATACAAGAATGTATGTGAAATTGTGAGGGGTGCAATTTTACGAATATACACCATTCTAGAAAATGTGCAAAAAATGTGTCCCATCATTGAATAGGGTTCACTCGAAGGGGGCTTCGAGTGAACCCCCCCTTCGTGCGAACCCCCCAAAACCCAAAATTTTCTTCATGGGGGCATTTTTTGCAATTTTCCTTCATCAGCGAAATTGTAAACCAGTTTTGTGGGATCAACCACCTATATGTGGATGATGATTCCAAACACAAATTTAAAATAGGATAAATCAAAAGGAAAACGTAGATAGTAAAGTGGTATGATGTTGTCACACCTACATCTATCATGCAAGATAATAGAAACATGGAAAAATAATAGACATCCAACTTCAACAATTGAATGAATGATCATTTACATGTTAAAAATGATCCTTATTTAATTATTCAATTAATTTTTTATAGTTGCGTCAGTTCATTATTCATTTATTCAATTAATCATTTATAATGAAAATATAAATAACATTTGTAAAAAAAGATTTGTATTAACCAAAATACATATAGGCATACAAAATTATATGTTGATAAAAGTCTAATATATACAAGAAAGCCATATAGGCTTACAACAAAGCCATATGGACATATAATATCACAGATCTATAATACAAATATATGTTCAAAAAATCCATATAGGCATACAACAAAGGACCTTAATGTAGTCATTTCCCTCTAGGGGAAGGAAAGAGATCACGAGCTACCTTTGACTATCAAGAGGATGGAGATGCATACGATGGTGGTCTCTTTTGAACTCATTCTCTCATCCTCCTATCTAAACTTACCTAGACCTCCACCTAATACAATTAAAATTATAGACATTAATATATAGAATTGAATTATAAAGTGACATATAACAAAATAATCACTTATTGTATACAAATAATCACTACATTCATTCACAATAGGGGCACACTCACAATCTAGGGTTATGAAGCTTTGTGGCAACCATCAAGATAGAAATTAAACTACAAATGAATATCTTTCAATTTTTTAATAATAGATAAGATAAATCAACAAATATATGTAAATTTTACTAATATTCCTCATACCTCTATCAAAGGCATCGAACTTGCTATTGTTGCAAAAACACTATGCTCCATTATGGTATGAATATTAGTAGTATTTTTTTGCATCATTTGAAAATGAAACAATATTATTCAATTATCGAAACTATAACGTTATTTTACAACACCATTAGTGAATAAGAATAGACAAGGTTACCTAATGTAATAACCCATACTAAATTATTAGTTTAATAATATTATTGCAAATGACATATGAATATATTCAAATTAAAAAGACATAACTAAGAAGCTATAGTCAATCATAGCAACACATGTCTAATTAAAATGAGTCAAGATTTTATATATTCCATTCGAAACTCAATTACAATAGCAAGTTTGACTTGGCTCTTAAGGCCACAAAGTCAATACAATGTGCAACTTTTACATCAAGGTCACATCAAGGATGTACATCAAGTTTACATCATAGACTAAATAATCTTGTATACATCTAAGGTTCCTCTTGACACTCACCTCCTCGGGTGGATGAGAACATGATTGAAGTGCTTTACCACCCAACCACGAAGCTTACGCTTTCCCGAATTTCTTCCAACTTGAAGAATCCCCGACCCTGCACGAAAAGTTTAGCAAGAGAACAATCTACAAGGTGGAATCTGATGTGTGCCCATACACAACATGCAATTTCTATCTACAAGTTAGAAAAGAAAATGCAATATTTATGCTAGGAATGGCACAGAGTGCTATCACAAAGTCCATACATACACAATGATCTATATTTCTTGGCCAAGCATCAAAATAATGTTGCAACAACAAAAAAATAGGTTTTGGTAAAGTAAACCTATACTCTCTTAACTCCATTTTGGTGCTCGTCCTAGAAGGTAACCCCTTTAACATCAAGTTATCAGAAAGCAACTTTCTACCCTCTAGCAGCATCTACCCTTAGGTGCTCTATATCTATTAGGTGTTGATATTCTATTCTATTTACAATTCAAAAAATAAATCTAATGGAGTTGATCATGCATTATTCATCCATTAAGAGCACATGTCACATGATTACATTCATGGTACTTTAGTATTCAATCAAGAATAAAGTAAAATAGGAAACAAAAGAAGGTATGTCACAATTATGTGTATGTACATAGACGAAATTCTATTTGCATGTACACATATATGTGCCAACTTATGTTACCGATTTGTGCATACATTCTGAAATAAAAGAACCATTAATTCAAATTACTAACATTTAAATGATGTTCCTTTTTGGTCACATTTCATTTGTCAAAAATTTCAAAGTATAAATAACTAGAACAAGTTTTTTTAACAGTTTCTCACACACTGTTATGCTATTAGTATCAAAACCAAACTGTGATATTCAAACGAATGTCATTTTCAAGTTGAGTCTCACTATCTTTAACAAAACAGTGTTGTTCGCATCAACAGTTACAAAATAATACATTTTACACATATGCATTCATTGTTTACAACTAAACAGTATTGTTCTCAATGAAACAATTACAAAACGAAGATATTACAATTTAACATTCATTGTTTATGACATAACGAAGCAGTTCTCAACAAAAGAGTTACAAAATGATAATGTTACAAATAAGCCTTCAGTGTAGTTCTCAACATACAACTTAATAGAACAATAATTTTACAAATAAACATCCATTGTTTTAAACAAAATGATGTAGTTCTCAACATACAGTTATAGAACAATAAAGCTACAAATAAACATCCATTGTTTTTTAAAAAAACGGTGTAATTCTCAACATATAGTAACAGAACGATAATGTTACAAATAAACATCCACTATTTTTAAACAGAACGGTGTAGTTCTCAACAAATAATTACAAAACAATAATGTTACAAATACGCATACTCTGCTTTTAATAGAACGGGGTTGTTTACAATGAAACAAATAAAGAACATTGTTGTCTGTGCCATAACATTTATGTCTATAGCTAACTCAATTATCAATATCAAGGCAAGGCCATTAAAATTTCATTATTAGAATCAAGCTAACCTAAGCTTCATTCATAAAACAAAATGCCCATCATTTAGAATTTTGGATATAAAAACAATACTGAAAATCCATTGAGAAATTATATATAAATAAAAATGAATCTAAGAACAGCATGCTTGTCATTGTGAAACTCGAACAATCATTCATTCATGAGACAAGACTTGGAAGTTTTCAGGGTTCTTTGATAGAACTTATGTTTTTAAGGTTGCAAGAAATTATGAGCAAGGCATTCTCTAGTCACTCTAGAAACGACTATTCCTTATATGACTGATACAATTTTTTCCTTAACTAATCAAAGGCCGAATTTGAGAATGCCCATTAATAGCATGTTGGTATAAAGCCATGTATTTCGACATGCAAGTTTAAACCTGAAATTATTTTAAAGAAATCAGCCTATCGATCTTGTAGATCAAACCATACAAGGGTTATATGGAATGCTAACTTCATTCCTCCATCGTTCCTTTAGAAAATTGGTGAATCATAAAACTACAGTATACATTCATATGAATTATTCTTTTGGCTATTGTTTAAAGCCTATTTCCATTATCAACCAAGCCGATATGATTATCAATATAATAAAAATGTAACACAGAGGTATTAATCCCTTCCCCATAGGATCGATAGTCGATCCTCTACATTGCTTTTATATGTTAAATACTCTATCAGTCAGAATGAAATCTGATAGCCATAGTTTGGCTAGCACCATCATGCAAGATCAATGTGATAGTCAATTCAATAATGGCTTCTAAGCCTCGACCTAGCTCAGCTAGCTAGCTGATAAGACACTAAAAACTTAGGTATCATCCATGCAAGGTAGGTTGATAGGCCATGACCAAAAAGGTGGTTGGTTCAACACATACACCTGGGTCGAAGCCGTAACAAATACAGACAAAAAAATACATATTCACTGTTGCTATTGAAATATTCGATAGTATGAAAAGAGTACTGCTAGTATTTTAGAGAAAATGATAATAAAATCAAACTTATTTTCAAATGGGATCAATTTACCTCTAAAATCGAGCTCTTTTTGAAGTTTTGACTAATTTTCCCCTTCCACGAGTTCTTCTTCCTTGCTTTTTGCCTCAAAGCTAGTTGATACCATTCACTGTGCTTTTTCCTGCGTTATGCCTTTCAATATAGAAATATTTTTGCACGATGTTGGGTCATTTCCATTACCACCCACTATTTGTTTCAATTTAATCGACCATAATGTGTATTCAGGCCATGACATGGGGAATCTTCCCATGTTTCCCATTGAATTTTCAATTAAATTCGATAATGTACAATATTGATTTCGAATTCAATTTCTTATTTTCTCATTTGTGTACTCATTTTGATATATATATATATATATATTACATGTGAAAAACAAATATGTAATATATATATATATATATAGATATATTTGCATATACATGCATGTGTCTATATATATATATATATATGTGTGTGTGTGTGTGTGTGTGTGTGTGTGTATATTTATATGTTTGTTGGTAAATGCTAATGTGTTTCATAATTTATTACTTTTAAAATAATAGAAATAAAAAGTGAACTTTTATTCTATTTTCGAGCATCAATATATTTAAATGAAATAGTATCTTATTTCATTTTTCTTATTCAAATTACATGCATTCATTCATTTGGTAAGCCACATTTTCATTTTCTATCAAATTTGAACTCACACAAAAATCAGGATAG
The DNA here is from genome assembly GCA_007258455.2 of Sequoia sempervirens. Lineage (NCBI taxonomy): Eukaryota > Viridiplantae > Streptophyta > Pinopsida > Cupressales > Cupressaceae > Sequoia > Sequoia sempervirens. Next base: position 69,211,054 of record VDFB02072274.1, read on the forward strand.
ACAATTAAATAAAAATTCATATGTGGAATCAAGAAGGTGTATGAGCTCTGTTAGGTTTTTGTGTTGTTTACGGTCATTCTTGGTCCCTCTTGCGTCATACTACATTGTTAGCACAAGAAACTCCTTTTTTCCTATGTGTACGACCGCATTTAGTGCGGTTTTTGCGTTTTAATATGCCTTCAACTGACTCTAACCTGGTAGTTCATGTTGGTTTTAGTGGTTCATTAGCTTTGCTCAATGGCTCCTCCTCCAAACAAACATCCTTGAAAACTTGTTTCAAAATTATTTCACGAAGTAAGTGTTTTGATTCACCAGCTGATGTGGTTTTTTCTTTACCATATTTTGATACTGCTTGTCAATGGCTTGAGCAACACACCCTTGTAGGGTGTTTTGTTGGGAGAACTCCCCCTGAAAATGTGCTTAAAGAGTGGGTCAGCAAGGCTTGGGTCCCTCATGGGGTTCGCCTTGACATGGTCCAAAATTTAACCAAGGGTTTCTTTTTGTTCCGCTTTGCGGAAGTTAATCATGTCCAAGCTATCTTAGCCCATGGTCCCCGGTATGTCTGGTCTTCTTTGTTATTTTTCCAGGCATGGACTCGGGACTTTGCTATCTCAGATGACACCAAGCTGCAAGTTTCGGTCTAGATTAAATTTCCCGGTTTACCCTTGCCTTGTGTACCCTTTAAGAATCATATAGCTTCCTCACTAGGGAGGGTTATTTGCATTGAGACAGATAGGTTCTTTCAAGCCCGACCCCAAAAGAGGATTTGTGTGGAAGTGGACCTTTCCAAAGATTTGAAAGACTCCATTGATATCCAAATTGGAGCTCTCTAACATACCCAGAAGGTCACATATTTTAATCTGCCCAACATGTGTTATAGGTGTTAGTCCACAAACCACAAGATCAAGGATTGCCCTTTGGCAGTGCCTCGTACACCTTCTCCACCATGAGATGTTGAAAAGCCTCATTCGGCGGATGCCTTTGTTGCCAAACGTGATGCGAAATGGACTACGGTTATGAACCACAAGAATAATTCCACTAGTTTTTGGTCGGCCCCTCCGAACCAACAAAAGATGTTTCAAACCCTTCATTGAAGGGGAAGGAAGCTCCTATCGGATTTTATTATGTTCTAAAGTAGCCTAGGCCAAAGGCTACGCCTCAACCTATTGCTATCATGTTAACTCAGCCGAATGTTTCTTTTCTCGTGATGGGAGCTCAAAGGTGGTCTCGCAGCCCTTCTCCTCCTAGGGAAGAAGGGGAATATGTTCAAGAAAAGCAGAGGTTTTCCTCTCCTTCCATCCAGATTGGGTCAGTTCCACTAGATTTTTTGCAAAATCGTTTCTCTTCTCTAACAGAAGAGGAACCAGGTTTCAAAAATATGGAGGAGTTTCATTCATGAATTTCCTATCATGGAATGTTCAAGGTCTGACAAACCTCTCCAAGAAGTATTTTTTCAAGTATACCTTGCGTAAGTATTCTGGTATTGAAGTGTTTTGTCTCCAAGAAGTTAATTTTTTTGGTTTTTTGCTTGTTGCAGCTTGTCGCTCTATTTGGCCAACCAGTAAAATGTTTTGTACTGCTCACGATGTTGGGAATGGAAGAGTTGTCATGCTTTTTTCCCCATGGTGGCACTCTTATGTGGTTGACCATGGGTCTGATCCCACTCATCGACTCATTTGGATCCTTCTCAACATTAATAATCATTCCTTTGGGATTATTAATGTATATGCTTCTAATGATGTTGTGGAATGCTCTTTTCTCTGGTGTTGGATTGTTGATTCATTGCCAGTTGCTACCTAGTTATTGTGTAGGTATTTCAATATGGTTGAGATGGCGTATGACAAAGATGGCACTTTTCCATTCAAATGGATAGCTGGAGAAAGGAAGGCGTGGTTTTACATGTGCAATAAATTGGGGCTCTTTGATCCCAATATTGGCCGCCACCATTCTCATTCTCTCTGGAACACTTAGTGTAATTATAGAGCCAGTTCTGATAGAATATTTAAGCGCCTTGATCATGCCATGATCTCGGCTCAATATTTTTTCTCTTTTGACAACTCTTCTCTCCCGGTTAATCCGTTAGTGGATGTGACTTTGTCATACCACTTCCCCATTTCTTTTTGCATTGAATGGGAGATTCGACAACCTAGCACGTGTAAAACTCATTTTTTTCTAAACACATCTTTACTCTGCCACAAGCCTACCTTGGCCCACATTCGCAGACTCTGGAATCTGGAGTGCAAGCCAACTCATCTTATAGGTTGGATTACTTGGTGGAATGATGTTATCACTTGCACGGCTAGATTTATGTGCATTTATGGGCGCCAGTTGGCTATCTTTCGCCGGCAGTCTTATGAGGCTACCACCGCTGACCTCCGCTCAGCTACTGAGGCTTTAGTAGCCAACCCTTTTTCTCCATCATTGCAAATCAGGGTGGTGGAATTAAGGCACAAAAAGAAAGTTGTAGACAATTATGTTGCTTGAGGTGCACAAATCAAAGCCCGATTACATTGGTTAAAAGTTGGTGATTGTGCCTCCAAAGAGTTTTTTTTGGCTTTGCGTGCTAGGAACTCATCCCTAGGCATTAAAAAAATTAAATATGGCATTTAGGTGCTTTCTGAGCTTCCTGACATTCTCCAGGCCTTTGTGCATCATTTTGAGCAAGTTTTCACTACACAGGAACCCATGCCTGTGCAACAACAAGCCCTTCAGGATTTCCTTGTTGTGGTGCCAAATAGGCTTTCTTCAGCCCAGAAAAAAAATTGTGATCAATTGTTAAAGAGGTTGTCCATTCTATGGCTGATGACAAAGCCTCGAGGGTTGATGGGTTCCCTTGCGAATTCTACAAGGCCCTGTGGGACTGTATTGGGTAAGATTTGTATCATGTTTACTTAGAGGCTTTTCATGCTAATTCTCTAGGTAACTTAATTAACAAATGTAATATAAAATTCATACCTAAGTCTAGTGACCCAGAAGATATTTGCAACTGGAGACCTATCACGCTTCTCAATGTCTCCTACAAGATCATCGCCAAGGCTTTGGCTCTGAAGATCCGCCATCTTTTACCTCAGATTATGCGCTAGGAGAAAACTGGGTTTATCAAATTATCCAGGTTTATTCTGGATAATATTATTGTTGTTTGGGAAGACATGGAATGGACTAGGCATTCAAACTAGAAAGCCATGTTTATCAAAAATGAATTTTCCAAGGCCTATGATCGTATTGAGTGGCCTTTTATTCTTGCTATGCTGCAAGCTTTGGGTTTTGGGCCCAACTTCATTCAATCAGTTTGAATGCTCTTTACCAATGGCTCGGCATGCATCACCATTAATGGCCATCAATCATCTACCTTTGGTCTCTTTCGTTCCATTCGACAAGGGTGCCTGCTTGCCCCCTCTTTGTATGTGCTTGCTACTGAGGGATTTGGCTACCTCCTGGCCAACACAGTTTCCCAACAACATGTCAAGGGAATCTCTCTTCCCAACTCTTAGGCTCAGCTGGTTAATGGTCATTTTGTTGATGACTCTTTCCTCACTCTTTTGGAAGAAGAAGATTCTATTGTTGTGGCCTTGGAGTGCCTTAATATCTTTTTTCTTGCTTCTAGTTTTTCCATTCAGTGGCACAAAACTTTGTGCTACAAACAGTCTATCTTGCCTTCTCCTTAGTTGTAGCAATATGGTTGGAAGTGGATTGGGCCAGGATATATTTTTTGGTTCCTGGGCATTCCCTTTTCTTTCCAAGTGTCCCCGAATGAACTTTGGCAGGTTGTGCTCTCCAGGGTCGAGTAAAAGCTTGCTTATTGGATTACCAAGCCCTCTCTCTGGCGGGGAAATTTCAAGTGTGCTCCAAAGTTCTGGCGGCCACCCACGTCTACTATTCTTCCTATTGGGCCCCTTACAAAGCTACCTACAGAAAGCTTTGAGACTTTCTTTGGGCCTTCTCTAAGTCCCACAAAGGGTTTCATCGTGTGGCTTGGGAATTTTGTTGCCTTCCCAAAGATTCTGTAGGACTTGGGTTACTTTCCACTCAACGACAAGGGACTGCTTTATATGTTAAATGGATTATTCATGCCCTTACTAGGGATGAGGCCTGGAAAATCCTTCTCAGGCATGGTATTCAATCTAGCTTCCCTATCCATAGTCCCGCTTGGAAGGGGATTAGCTTTCAAACCCTTCTGGTCATGGAAGAACCAGTCTAGATTGTTGGGACTTTGTGGCCAAAAGTATCTAGCGAGCTTGGAAGGCTGCCAAACCCTGGCTCTGTTGGGTTGGCTTGTTTTTGAGATGGGCTCTCTCTCAACCAACTGAATATTTGGTGGTCGCCTCTTTTCTCTTGTAATGGTTAGTCATTGGCTAAGTCGCCTTGGCCTAAGGCACTCAAATTCCACAAGAAGGGTATCCAGACCCTGCAATAGTTATTTCATAGACCCACCATGCATATCATGTCATGGGAAGATTTTTGTGCCCAAAACAGGCTTCATAACCAAGACCATGCTACTTATGATGGTCTGGTGAATGCTATTCCTACATAAATGATTCATAAGGTTGGAATTCATGGGACCAAACCTTGGTGGAAAGACTGGAAGTGGTATCCAGACACCCCTTTCAGGAACTGCAAGCCTCAGCTTGGTTACCGGTGGCTTTCACCACACTTTCCTATGATTCAGAGTTTGAACCAAAGGTGGATTCTTCAATCTCCCACTCATGTCTGGCATAAAATATTTTTTACCACTTGGTCTGCAAGTGTTGAGCCGAAACTTTCCCACTTTGCTTGGTGTATTCTTTTCCAAGGCTTGCCTATGGGTTCTCAGCTTGTTCACCTAGGGGTCCAAGACCCTTGTTTCCATTTTTGTGGGAAAGCTGAGACTTTTAAGCATCTTTTCTCATTTTTTCCTAGAGCTCAACAACTTTGGACTTGGATTCATGAATTTTTTTGGCCTTTTAGGCCAGAGCTTTTCTCCTAGCATATGGTTCTTGTTTCCTATATTTCACCTACAGTTTAAATCAGGCAGGATAATCATATGTTAGATCTTCAAAGGCCAATGGAACATTCACACAAGGGCAAGGATCCTACATCTGTTGCTAGGTCGCAGGGAACTCAGTGTGAGAACCTGCCCTAGGAAGGTTTGGCATGAAATCATCTAAAGAGAATGTTGCCAGGACCTTCTAGAAGTCTCGCCGACTAGTAGGGGTTCCATCAAGTCTGAGTGCTTCAACTAGGAAGGTTTTGGCGTGAGTTTTCTTTTAGAGAGAAGTCTCGGCGATCCGTAAGGTTTCATCGACAATCGTCAAGTTGATGCATTGTCGGCATAAGGAGCAACCATCGGTGAAGGGTCTCCCCAACTTGTCATGTCTCCCTGACAATCACTCTAGAAGTGGCATCGGTAAAGGAAGTGAGATTCGGAATAAGGTCATACCGAAGTGTGAGTGTCTGCCCAATAAGAAAGGAGCCCACCGAAGGACAAAGCGTTTGAGTATGGTCTCAGCGACCTGTTAAAGTCTCACCGATAAGAGGGCCTTCGGTATAGCATTCCAAGTCGGAGAAAGGTCTCCCCGACTTGGTGATGTCTTGCCGATAAGTGAACGACTTGGCGGAGGATGGATTCTTCGGCTTAGGTGGGAGCCTTCGACAGGAAGTCTCACCGATGCAAAAAGTATCCCTAACTTTTACATCGGTGTAGCACTCAACTGTCAGCATGATGTCTCATCGACATGGTATGGTCTCAGCGATAGAAGTGGGTATCGGTGAAAATTTGATCCTTGCTATGGTGTCTTCCCGACTTGATCATGTCTTGGCAAAAGGAATACGGAGCTCGGTAAGGTAAGAATGCAATCAAGGAGACTTTAATAGTCTCTTGCCAACCAGAAGGTATAGACCTCACCAAAAGAGCTTGACATCGGCATAAGGTCTTGCCGATATAAGGATTTCTTCCCGAATGAGGGTGGTCTCAGCAATAGAAAGGGATCTCAACGTGACTTGTTAAGCCCGCTATGACCTCTTGGAAATAAATGGTGTCTTGTCGATGGCTCCAGTAAAATTTGTGTGACTTTACGAGCTTGATAGAACTCTCATCGACTGTCACATGCTATGCCGATGAATTTGGAGGACATAATCGCATCGGTGAGACACTTTCAGTGTCTCATCGAGATGCAATTCTTTTTAAAAGAGTTTTGACCACCTATAGAGCCTGAGTGGAATATGCTCGACCAACCAGGAGGAGCTGAGACGAGCCATGGCAGTCTGACCAGGATGAACAATGTCAACAGAATATGAATGCAACGCGTATCTGTTCTTAGCTCAGGGCATTCAAGGCATTCAGCCAAGGTGGTTCAAATAGGACACAATGCCAGGATTATAATGAATGTGGTAGCTGTGAAATATCTGAAGAAGGCTTCTCTGAGGATGACTCTTCACCGTCATGGACACGCAGGGTTCTACATTAATTCAGTTGAAAATATCTGTGGGGGGATCTTTCTAGGGCTCGATATTTTTGTAAGCCCTAAGGGGCTGACACAATTTGGTGTATATAAGGCATTTTTTACCTTTTTGTAAATAGTTCGGATTGTGCATTCAAAAGTGTTTACCTGAAAAGCTACTATTAATGTTTTGTAACTCAACTAGAATCTAGAATATAACACAGAGTTTACATGAAAAGCTACTATTAATGTTTGTATTACTCTCATTTCTGTATTTTAGACTATGCAAGTTCTTAGCTGTGTTTTTCTAAAAATATGTATCCATACTTAAGGTTGTGAAATTCATCTTTCCTTCCTAAGATATGCATGTAGAGCAAGCCTATTAAGAATAGTGCATGAGTTTAAAGGGGTTATGATAAGTAAGTGAAAACATTGTCTTTTTCTTTCCAGTGTATGTTCTTCCTGTGTTTGTTTCATGATTTCTTATTAACTCGGTGTATCACCATAGAAATAGTTCAATTTAGTTTCATTATTTGTATGCATTCCTTCTCCTTTTACCTTCATAGAATCGATAGTTTAGGTGATACCCAAAGGAAGTCGGCCTTCTCCAGAGGTTCACTCCAATCTTAGGTGACCCATAGCCTTAGAGTGATCCAATGTTTCACTAGAAAGCTCAGTTTTTACAACTTTTCATAGGGTGCATTTCTAGGTGACAACAGTTTCTGGAATGCCCGATGGGACTAAAATTAGATTGAACGGCTAGTTTAGTATGCGACCAGCTAGTACCAGGCTTTATATAAGTCATTTGGCATACTTGGCAACTCCACAAAGAAGAAGAACTCCAAAAATCAATGCCTTCTATAGTTTATGAGAAAATTTCAGACAAGAGGTAGCTCATGTCCTTTCGAATATTTACAACTGTCACCACCAAGAAGAAAAGGCAGAGCAATAGAAAAAAGAGGAACAACAACTTTCTATTCTAGAAGAACTCAGTCTACTCCTCCATCAGTGGGATCTCATTTTTCTATGCAAGTAAATCCAATTCAGCTACCCCCAATGGCCGCTCCAAGGAATCAAACCTTTGTCGCTTTTAATAGAGGCAGCCCCTTAAATTTAGCACAACATAACGACATCCCAATGGTAGCCTTAAAGAGTCTACCAATTTTTACAGGAGAATACCAAACTACTCTGATTGAACATGTGAGAGATGTGGCTTCGTTATGCAGAGTCCATCACATAACCCAAGAGGATGTTGTAGTGAGATTACTAGTTGCTTCACTAAAAGGAAGAGTTGTGCAATGGTATAGGAGCCTACCAGTCAATTCAATTGCAACATGGGACGAATTTGGAGACAAGTTGCATAAGCAATTTCAAGACAAGTCTGACAACTTGTCTCTACTGGAGCAATTGACTACAATTAAGAGGGCTCCACAAGAGCAGATGAACGACTTCAACTTCAAATTTTAGAGAACTTGGGATAGGATCCCTGCAGCGATGAGGCCACCTCCAGAATATGCATTTTTATATTTTTTGAGGGCTCTGAACAGCGATATAGCTGTCATGATACAGTCAATGGGAGGAGTGTCCTTGCCAAATGCTTTCGAAATAGCAATCAAAGCTGAGAACAGCTTAAAACAAGTTGGAAAACTTGCCCCTAGGCCTCCAATGCCTATATTTCCAGAAATTCATGCAAACATCCCTTTGCAAATACCTCCTTTCACATCTCTACCAGTTGTACCAACCCTGCCAGCTGCTGTTCCAACCATTGATAAACAAGAAAGTGTTGCTTCAAGCTCATCACAGGAGTTACAAGAGATCAAAAGTCTTTTACAAACTTTTGGTAACAAGTTGGTGCACTTGGAGAAACAACAATCCTATTCTAGGCCTTATCAACAGCAGAGTCAGGCCTCAAGTCAGTCTTTCCAAGGTCAGCAGCAGGAATTCCAAGGGAATAGATAGTAGTATCAGGGCAGTTATCAGGGCCCAAGACAGAGTGTGAACACAAGGCCTTTTCAGGCCTATGCTCCAACCCCTGTTAGTGCGACCAAGGAGTTGGTTCCTATCCAAAACAACTTAGTAGCAGACTATGAGTGGTGTTACCCCTATAACCAACCTCATAATCAGGCCACTTGCTCAAATAGACTGATCAACCAGGCACTTATGGTACAGAATGCTTCAAGTTCGTAGTAGGGTGCTAGCAATGATACATCCCCACAACACCAGGACCAATTTAGCAATGATACTACCCTACTTAACTTGAAAGGTCAAGAATTTTGTGGGCTGAATGAAGATAGTTCTCCAGTTGCAGCTAACACCAGGGCAAAGAAGAGAGCTTTTGAACTTGGTCAAGTGGCTGACAAAGGAAAGGAAGCGACTGCAGAACCATCTACACCTCGAGTGGCTCCTGTTTGGAAAATAAATCAGCAACTCCCAGACAAGGAGCAGTCACACCCATAAGCTGATCATACTGGTATAAAGGTACATCCTAAAGTAAATCCAATTGTACCTTATAATATCCTTGACAATATGAGAAAAATGAATGTTACAATGTCCATGTGGGACTCATTATCCATCCCAGGTCAAAAGGACATGTTACAGTCAGCCCTATCAAGTTTAAGAATGTCTGATGAATCTGAGCCCCCAATAGGTCAGGTTAGAGCTATGTTAACAAATAATTCCTAGGGAAATGATCAGCAACCTTGCATAGAGACTGAAAAGGGGGTTAAACCACCTCCTTTCTTCGTGTCAGTGATTATTGGTGATAAGTTAGTTCATAACTGTATGGTAGATAGTGGAGCTAGCAGCTCCATGATGCCAAAACAGATTGCTGACAAACTTGGACTAAAATACCAGCCTTTAGAGAAGGGAGTGATCCAATTGGATGGTACTTCGGTTAATACTTTGGGTATTATCAAGGATTTAAATCTCACCCTCCATGCTTGTCCAAATTTTTTAGTTCCTCAAGACATATGTGTCATAGACCTCCCACCTTTCTTTTCCTTGTGTTTATCTAGATACTTTATAGCCAAAATAGGTGGTTACGTATCAGCTGATTGGTCACATATGCTATTTAGAACAAGATATGGAACCAAGGTTACCATTAAATCTGAAAGATTAGCTAAGGATCACATTGAGCCATATAACCCAAGTCCCTTTAATGTTGTTCCTGTGGCTACAAACACAAATTGTGTCATTCTTTCTGACAATGAACTAGCTGTTGTTCAAGAACTCCAATCAGAAGTTATTCCTGATGTGTTGCTGCATGAATGGGCAGTTGAAAATGTATTGGACAGTCCTCAGGACCTCATTCAAGATGCTAGTATGGGCAACTATGTCATTCTTGAGCTTGACACAGAGATTCCAAACCTGGAGAAAGATGCAAATCAGTTGTTGCAACCACTAAGTGGAGTTTGGGAGATGTTCTTCGATGGTTCCAGAAGTAAGAATGGAGCAGGAGGAGGTGCAATGTTGATTTCTCCACAAGGTGATAGGTACTACTCTGCATTTTGTTTTGCTTTTGCATGCTCCAATAACACTACTGAATATGAGGGCCTTGTTCAAGGTCTAGAGTGGGCAAGGAAGAGAGGAATAACCAGCTTGAAATTCTATGGGGACAGTGAATTAATTGTTAATCAAGTAAGGGGCCTGAATGTTGCTAAAAATGACACATTAAAGTCTTATAGAAACAGAGTGTGGGACATGCTCGAGGATTTTGATGCCTTTAACTTAGTGTCTATTCCAAGAAATCAGAACAAGCATGCTGACAAGCTTGCAGCCATTGGAGCACAGTTTGATATTCCAAATGACATTAGAAAGGAGAAAGTGCAGCAATATGTGAAGGTTGTAGTCAGACCATCAATTCCTGACAACATTCATTGGAATTTTTTTGACAGTGATGAACAAATTCTTTCCTTTTTTCTTGAAGAAGATCAGTCCTCCATGGTAAATCAAGCAAAACTTAGGCAACAGTATGATGATCAAGTCATCCATCTAAGGACAAATAAGTTTCCCAAAGGCCTTGTTACCTTAGAGTCAATTTTCAGCACTGATGATCGGCTTAAAAAGGGTAAAGATGGCTTGCAAATCAAAGAAGAACATTATAAAGAACTAGATATTTTCAAAGGTAAACTTCTTAAGATAGGAAAAATATGTTCACATGAAGATAAACAAGCTTTTGTTGCTTTATGTCAAGAATTTCATGATGTCTTTGCTTGGGAATACTTTGATTTGAAAGGGTTTGATCCCCATATCGCTCAGCATACAATTGAGTTGGAACCTAATGCCAAGCCGGTAAGACAAAAAAAAAGGCCCTTGAATCCTAAACTTGAGCCCCTAATGATTAAAGAGCCGACTAAACTAGTCGAGGGGGGTATTTTCTTTCCTATCAAACACACTTCATGGGTTTCTAACCTTGTACTGGTTAGGAAGAAGAGTGGCGAAATAAGACTTTGTGTAGACTTTAGGGATCTTAACCGAGCATCTTTGAAAGACCACTACCCGCTGCCCTCCATGGAACGAATCTTGCAAGAGGTTGCTAGTTCTGAAATATTTTCCTTATTAGATGGTTTTTTAGGGTATAATCGGGTGCTGGTTAAAGAAGAAGATCAGTTCAAAACTACTTTTACAACTAAATGGGGCACCATGGCATACAAAAGGATGCCTTTTGGTTTATCCAATGTTGGTGCCACGTTTCAGAGGGCTATGGACATGGCATTTCAAAGTTTGATCAACAAGATTATGTTGATTTATTTAGATGACATTATAGTATATTCTAAGAATGTTGATGAACATGTGTCACATTTTAGGCAAGTTTTTGAAAAATGTAGAGAGTTTGGTATATCTCTCAATCCAAAGAAGAGTATATTTGCTATTCATGAAGGGAAACTATTAGGACACATAGTGTCAAAGCAAGGAATTACTATTGACCCTGAAAGAGTCAGAGCCATACTTGAATTGCCATTACCAAATCACAAGAAGGGTCTGCAAAGCTTTTTGGGCCAAATCAACTTTCTGAGAAAGTTCATCCCAGACGTTGCAAACCTGTTACAACCTTTGACAGCTATGTTAAAGAAGAATGTAGTTTTTCAGTTGGACAAAAGATGCCAAGAATAGCTTTGAAAAGGTCAAGGAGGCCTTAGCAGCAGCTCCTACACTGGTAAATCCCAATTTTTCTAAAGATTTTTATCTTTATGCTTATGGTAGCACAAGTAACATTTCTGTAATATTGGTTCAAAGAAATGAAGAGAATTTAGAACAACCAATAGCCTTTTTCAGTCAAGGTTTGGTCGATTATGAACAAAAATACTCCTTTGTAGAGAGGCATGTTCTTGCCATGATCAAAAGCCTGAAGAAATTCAAGCCTTTGATCTCTCATAATAAAATTCATGTCATGGTGGCGTACTCAAGTGTGAAGGAATTTTTATTGAATAAAGATCTGAATGAAAAAAGAGCAGGGTGGATCACCAAGGTCATGGAGTATGATGTAGATATTAAGATCACCAAACTAGTTAGAGGAAAGGGTCTCTGTGAACAACTTGCTACTGGGTCAAGTAGTGAAAGTGAACTAGGAAAGGATGTTATCCTTGCTAATACAAATGAGTTTCAGGATGCTCGAGACAACGTGCCTATGGGGATAATTAATTGGGTTCAAGATATGACCCAATTTTTACAAACTGGTGAGTGTCCACCAGGTTTGAATAGAGCTAAAAGGAGATACTTCAGACTGCAATCCGTACCATATATGTTGGTGGGTAGTGTTCTTTTCAAAAAAAATCTAAATGGTGTCCTATTAAGGTGCATTCACAGTGATCAAATTGAAAAGGTACTTCATGAGTTTCATGATGGAGCTGCAGGAGGTCACTTTGCTCCCAGAACTACTGCCTGGAAAATCATGATAGCTGGTTACTACTAGCCCAGCTTGTTCAAGGATGCATATTCCTGGTCAAGAAAGTGTATCAAATGCGCTCTATCTTCAGGAAAGGAAAAACTGCCTACTATGCCTCTACATCCAATTCAAGTGGAGTAGCCCTTCATGAGATGGGGCATTGATTTCATTAGACCAATAAATCCACCTTATAGTACTGGTCACAAGTGAGTGCTCACAACTATAGACTATTTCACACGATGGATAGAAGCAATAGCTTTAAAAGAAGCAAAAGAGTCTTTAGTTTTGAGCTTCTATGAGGATATAGTCACCAGATTTGGAGTTCATGACTCCATCATATCTAATAATGCTCTTGCATTCACGGTTCTAAGAGTAACTAATTGGGCTATTAAACATGGCATTCATTTGAATACATCCTCAAATTATTACCCTTAGGGTAATGGTTTAGCTGAAAGCACAAATAAGAATCTCATCAGGATCATTAAAAGAACCATAGAGGATAATCAAAGGACCTGGCACATCAGTTTAAAGAATGCACTTTGGGTAGACAAAGTGACCCCTAAGAGGTCTATTGGAAATTCACCATATATGTTGGTCTATGGCAAAGAGGCCAGATTGCCCCTATTTGTGGAGCTTCCAGCTCTAGACATTGTTCACCAATTGGAGATGCTTGAGGGATAGGACCCAATGTCTGTAAGGTATGTAGAGCTCATGGAGCTCGAAGAATCAAGGGATAGAGCAATGAAAGCTTTGGAGTGTCATCAGTTCCAAACGAAGACAGCATTCGACAAGAAATCTACAGCCAAGAATTTCAAAGAGGGCGACATTGTTCTCAAATAGGATGTTCTAAAAAGTAGGCCAGGCCACCACACCAAGTTCGACAGTATGTGGATCGGTCCATTTATTGTCACAGACTGCAAGGAGCACAATGTGTATCGACTAGCCACAACAGAAGGTGAAGTGCTTCCTATCCCAGTTAATGGGATGCACCTCAAGGCCTATTTCCAAGTTTGACAGGTTCATCTATTGTACATATTAGTTTAGGTTTTATGTTTTCCATAAGTGTTGACGGCACAGTTATTTTCTCTTTCGTTTTCCCCTTTTTTGTCATTTTAGCAACCTATTGTGTTCTATAAGTCTCATGCGAATTGTAACCATGTGTCAACTGATATTTTTATTTGTTCTCTGAGCTTTCTAATGACTCCATACCCAATGGACAAGTTGTAGCCACTGGTTCTCATGTTTTAGCAGGCAAACATCCCGCAAAGGTTGCCAGAATTGTTGTCTATATTTCACCTACAGTTTAAATCAGGTAGGATAATCATATGTTAGATATTCAGAGGCCAATGGAACATTCACACAAGGGCAAGGATCCTACATTTGTTGCTTGGTCACGAGGAACTCAATGTGAGAACCTGCCCTAGGAAGGTTCGGCATCAAATCATCTAAGGAGAATGTCGCCAGGACCTTCTAGAGGTCTCGCCGACTAGTAGGGGTTCCATCAAGTCCGAGTGCTTCAACTGGGAAGGTTTCGGCGTGAGTTGTCTTTCAGAGTGAAGTCTCGGCAATCCATAAGGTTTCGCCAACAATCATCAGGTTGATGCACTGTCGGCATAAGGAGCAAGTATCGGTGAAGGGTCTCCCCGACTTGTAATGTCTCCCCAACAATCACTCTAGAAGCGGCGTTGGTAAAGGAGGCGAGCTTCGGAATAAGGTCATACCGAAGTGTGAGTGTCTCCCCGATAAGAAAGGAGCCCGCCGAAGGACAAAGCATTCGATATGGTCTCATCGACCCATTAAAGTCTCACCGATAAGAGGGCCTTCAGTATAGCATTCCAAGTCAGAGAAAGGTCTCCCCGACTTGGTGATGTCTTGCCAATAAGTGAACTTGGTGGAGGATGGATTCTTCAGCTTAGGTGGGAACCTTTGATAGGAAGTCTCATTGATACAAAAATTCTTCCCGACTTTTACATCGATGTAGCACCCGACTGTCGGTGTGATGTCTCACCAACATGGTATGGTCTCAGCAATAGAAGTGGGTATCGATGCAACATTTGATCCTCGCTATGGTGTCTTCCCGACTTGATCATGTCTTGGCGAAAGGAATACGAAGCTTGGTAAGGTAAGAATTCATTCGGGGAGACTTTAATAGTCTCTTTCCGACCATAAGGTATAGACCTCGCCGAAAGAGCATGACATCAACATAAGGTCTTGCTGATATAAGGATGTCTTCCCAAATGAGGGTGGTCTCAGCGATAGAAAGGGATCTCAATGTGACTCGTTAAGCCTGCTACAACCTCTTGGCAATAAATGGTATCTTGCCGATGGCTCCAATAAAATTGGTGTGACTTTACAAGCTCGATAGAACTCTCATTGACTGTCACACGCTATGCTGATGGATTCAGAGGACATAATCACATCGGTGAGACACTTTCAGTGTCTCGTCGAGATGCGATTCTTTTTAAAAGAGTTTTGACCGCCTGTAGAGCCTGAGTGGAATACGCTCGACCAACCAGGAGAAGCTGAGACGAGCCGTGGCAGTCTGACCAAGATGAACAATGTCAACAGAATGTGAATGCAACATGTATTTGTTCTGAGCTCAAGGCATTCAAGGTGTTCAGCTGAGGTGGTTCAAATAGGACACGATGCCAGGATTAGAATGAATGCGGTAGCTGTGAAATATCTGAAGAAGGCTTCTCTGGGGATGACTCTTCACCATCATGGACACGTAGGGTTCTGCATTAATTCAGTCGAAAAGATCTGTGGGGGGATCTTTCCAGGGCCCGATATTTTTGTAAGCCCTAAGGGGCCGACACAGTCTAGTGTATATAAGGAATTTTTTGCCTTTTTGTAAATAGTTTGGATTGTGCATTCAAAAGAGTTAGTGATTTTTATTAATCCTTTCTTGACTAAATGTATGTTTTGTAACTCAACTGGAATCTAGAATATAACACAAAGTTTACTTGAAAAGCTACTATTAATGTTTGTATTACTCTCATTTCTATATTTTAGACTATGCAAGTTCTTAGCTGTGTTTTTCTAAAAATCTGTATTCATACTTATGGTTGTGAAATTCATCTTTCCTTCCTAAGATATGCATGTAGAGCAAGCCTGTTAAGAATAATGCATGAGTTTAAAGGGGTTATGATAAGTAAGTGAAAACGTTGTCTTTTGCTTTCCAGTGTATGTTCTTCTTGTATTTGTTTCATGATTTCTTATTAACTCAGTGTATCACCATAGAAATAGTTTAGTTTAGTTTCATTATTTGTATGCATTCCTTCTCCTTTTACCTTCACAAAATCGCTAGTTTAGGTGATACCCAAA
Organism: Sequoia sempervirens; assembly: GCA_007258455.2. Classification (NCBI taxonomy): domain Eukaryota; kingdom Viridiplantae; phylum Streptophyta; class Pinopsida; order Cupressales; family Cupressaceae; genus Sequoia; species Sequoia sempervirens. Next base: position 69,226,678 of record VDFB02072274.1, read on the forward strand.
GGAAGCCAGCCTTCTCCGGAGGTTCACTCCAATCTTAGGTGACCCACAGCCTTGGAGTGATCCAATGTTTCACTAGAAAGCTCAATTTTTACAACTTTTCATAGGGTGCATTTCTAGATGACAACAGTTCTGTTGGGAGATTCTCCTAGATTTCCTACAAAATTCACCCAGCTTTAGCACACTTTCAGGGTGGAAATTCTCTTCAATCTGGAAAGACAAAAATGCTTGCATATTTTCACATACTCAAATGGATGTTCATGCATCTTTGTATGCTAAAGCTATTATTTGTTCTAATGTTCTTTTACAGGTTCAAGTGCAAGCTAACAAAGTTGCACTTGAAGTTGCTCACCTTCAAGTTTTGTTGGATCATTGGGGTAATGCCCCTTGTACTATTGTTCAGGTCCCTGCTTCACCCACCTCTTCCCATGGTTGGTCGCCCTTGAGGGGCCAACAAAAGAGTGGCTGTGCACATCCCTGCTCCCAGCCTTCGCTTCGGCAAGATTCTTGCACTCCTCGGCGAGTCTGTTCTCCTCCACCATAGGCTAGTTAGGGGTGGCCTTCTAGCAGTGCTTCAAGGAGTGGTGGTGGTAGTTTTAGGTGGCCCTCTGATGACCCTCCTACTTTTGGCTCTGGTTGGCTAGATACTGGTAAAATAATTCCTCGTCTAGCACTTGCAATCTTGCCCCGACATGAGGATAAAGATAAAGAGAAGGAAAAAGATGTTGATGATGAGTGGGGTCCTCCTCCTGACGTCACTCTAGACCCCGCTGATGTATGGGGGAAGAATATGGATGGCAGAGACCCTCCTAGCTCTTTTGGCACTGCTTTGGCCGCTTAATGGCCTTTTTATTTGTTTTGTAATCTTGGACTTTCGGGCTCGACCCATGTGATCTTTTGGTTTTTCTAGGCGCTGCCCATATGACTCTTGGGGTGTGCCTTTTTACCACCCATATTTTTTTGTGAATATGTATCTTTATCTTAATTTAATATATAGATAGCTACCTATTCATCAAAAAAAAAAATCATGTGTTTTTGTTTCACAACTCTATTCTTTTTAGCCAGCTCAATATAATTTCCTATATGAATTTAAATGTAGTTATTAGGCTATTTTGTGGTGTGTGCACCCAAATTCCATCTAGCTTACCATTCGATCCGGCTAAACGATCCTACTTCAACCGTGTTCTTGTCCTTCAACCTGTCACCCTGCAACTGCAGACACTTGCACTTGCCAAAATTCATCAGTGATGTTCAAATCATAACAATATATAAGATAATTCAAAAATATCAATAGTCAACAACAGCTGAAACTTCTTTCAATCTTTTCAAAATATTAGATTTTCCATTCAACATATTGAATTTCCTCAATAATTCAATTTATCATAATATAATTATAAATACAATAAAATTGGGTTATGACACCTAAGAAAAAATTTGACGAACACCTTGACTACCAGGTGTTGATATTGAAGGCCCAACATTAACCTATTCAACATCCAATATGAGTTATAAGAATACTATTCATATAAGTTTCAACTATTCACATGTAATACTTATAATTAGTTACTAGTTACATACATATGCACTTGACACTGTCATGTAATAGGGAGGTGGAGGACCATTGCAAGTAGGGTGAACACTATGACCCTAAAATTTCATTATAACTATTCTACTAATTTAGTTAATCTTACATTTCAAAATAAAATTTAATAAACTAAATTAAATGAACTTATTTACATTTACCTAACTATCAAAGTTGAATTCCTCACTCAATAGAGATTCTATCATGACCATTTGATCTACTACAAATGTGTCTTGGTCGCATGCATCCTGACTATCCTCAAGATCATAAACACAAAGAGACTTACAAGACAAACATACATGAGGTGGAACTCAAAGCCTAGAAGACTCGCCTACATCACCCTATACTAGAGGCCTAGTATGTTGTATAAAGGTCTAAGTGAGTGAGCTAATGGACTTTAAGGTTTCCACCTCAACGCCCTCCTTCACAATGGAAGGGATAGTCACATGCTCTAACTCTAGTCTAGCTAGTGGTCTCGGTGCTCAGTTTGGGTCACGTTGTGACCCTACTTTTTCCTATGTGGAGCCCCCACCTCTATCCTAGAACTCCTGCATGTCAAAGTAATTTGGGATCTAATTGATGACAAACTCACATTAGAGTTTCCTCAAAAAGTATTGTTGTACCTCATAGTTATTGTATAGAGGATGGTCAAAAACTATCCACTGCCTATCCTAGAAATCATTCTTTATCCCTTGGTGGTGGCACCAATGGATAGGAAACCTCTTGCATGCACTGTGTAAGGTTTGATTGGTTTATGGGTAGGTAAAGAGTGCACACAAGTCATATTTTAAAAAAATATTTAACTTTTTCATATGATAATTTTTCCATGTAAAATGGTTTTTAATTCCCTCTTGTCAAACCAACTATTTATTTTCCCACTGACTAATTTGATATGAGAGACAATATATTGTAGTGATTTAGCAAGGGTGGTCCTATGGAGGTTTGTTTTTGTAGGATCTTTCAACCTTGTAATTAGCTCCTTAAAAGTTCTTTTCCATTATTTTCAATTTTCCCTAATATATTTTGTTGTGTTCTTGGAGGATGATGAGGAATTGTAGGAGGTGTTTGTTGTTATTTTTCTTTAAAAGGGTTTTCATGAAGTGGTAGTTTGGTATTTTGAACATTTGGAAATGAATTATTAACTCCTAAAAAATTAAACAAATATCAATTAAAAAATAATTCAATCTACCTATTTAATCCAAATTTGACACTAGAAAACTAAAAATACTTACTTCTCTGACCTCCACGACATCTTCGTGACATATTGGTGATGATTTAGCAAAGATTTGGATGAAAAAATAAGGTCTACAATAATGTGAGCACACTTGAAAAGATGAATAGGCCGCGTGTTTCACAAAAAATGGAGAATGAAATGTGTTTTTTTAATTTTTATGGTTGAAAATGAGCATAACACAAGTACATTATAATGTGCTCACATTATTCACTCATGGGGGCCAAAAATTGGGGTGGCCACTCTTTGGTCCCCATCTAAGTGCACACACCCATTAAGCATTGGGCATTAATAAGACCAAGGGATATTCACTATAATCCTCTATGCACATTTGACATCAAGTATGGATTTGACATTTGTACACTACTCACATCAATAAAATACCTCTAGCCAATAAAAATATCCCTACCTTGTATACTATGTAAAAAATATACCACAATGATGCTAGCTCATACCTTTAGCCACTAAAATTATTAGATATATACAACATAATGATGCAAACAATATACATAAAATAGAAAAATCTCAAAATATGTTGATTGTACACCTATAAACTATGTAGAACCATACAAATTTTATAGTACAGATTTGAAAAATCAATATTTTTGGTGAAACCCCAAAAAATCCAAACCTTATCAATTTTACTTTGATCCATAGGTTTTTAATCCTTTTGGAATTAATTGTGAGGTTTATTTTGCTCCAAATTGTATCATATAAAAATTTGTGGTAAAAAATCCTCAAAAATGAGAAGGGGGTGATAGATCTAAAGCTTTGATAGAATGTAAGAGAAACCACAAGGGTTCATGTAGGAGCTAAGGATCACCTACAACACTAATTTACCTTCCACATAAGAGAGAAGCAATGGTTATGTAATACTTTCCAAAAAATAAAATAATGTATGCAAAATTGAATGCATTACAAAATTTACTTTACAATGAGAGAACCCTTGTATAATTTACTTTACAATGAGAGAACCCTTGTATAAATAGGTAAGTGTGAGACATACAACAAGCTAAGATGATGACATGATTCTTAATCTTATGAAATGATACACAAAAATTAAATGCTCTAAGTAAACTTCACTAATGTGAAAATATCTCAAAATGAAACTAGATAGGTAGAAAACATTTTCACACCAACATAAACAACTATTTAGGATTTATAAACTAAAATTGAGTTAGAACATATATGATAAATCAAACATTTTGACACATAGAGTGGATTGAAAAATGGATTATTTCTTGTTAAGGTAAGGTAAGTTAAAGATGATTAGAGTTTAGAAACTAGAATTCATTTAGAACATAGAAGCTATTTGATTCAACATTTTCACAGATAAATGTGAGCCGATCTTGTCTATTGATAGCTTGAAATACTCTCAAGAGATTAACTATTACTTGTTAAGGTAAGTAAAATAGAAGAATAATAAAGTAAATTTTTTCTTTTCTTACAAATTGTTATGTCTTATTGAATGATAAAAAAATCATGTGTAATAAAAATGTGATATACTTAAAGTTTAAACTATTGCATAGTCTAAATTCTTATTTTTGTAGAAAATAACAAATTACATTTCACACCTTTACAAAGATGCTTTATGTCATGGAGATTGAGTAGTGAATAAATCATTCATTTTTATTAATGATAATTAATGTCAATCCATTCCTTACAATGACCATACTTACTATTATTAGATGATTATGTCTTACAAAGAAACTTGGTAGAATTCATTACCAAAAAGAATTGGTTTTTTACCATGTACTCAATAGAAACTTAGATGTCAAGATTTAATGTGATGTGACATATTTTTAAAATCCTTGGGGTAGATGAGTGTCTGTACTCATAAACTACATGGAATAAAAAAATGTAAGGCTTGGGGTAGATGAGCATCTATATTTGTAAATTACATGGAATAAAAATGTAAGCCTTGCGTAAATTAGAGTATATACTTTCTAATATTTGGTTTCTATGTTAATTGGATGTAAATTTAGTCTTCAAAAGAACCTTTATTATTCTATTTGAAATAAAAATGCCTCAATTATTCTTTTTTAATATTTCAATATATTTTGAATAGGTGTTATTAGGTTTTATATTTTTCACAACTACAAATAACAAGTTAAAATGGGTGCTACGTTTTTCTACAAATAATAAGCTAAATTAGGTTATGCTTATTTTAATAAACATTTTAACAATAAATCATTACAAATGAATAACCAAATTTATTTGATATCTAATTGTTAGTTCAATATTTAAATTAAAATAATGGTGTGCTACAAATAAGTAAGATTTATTTTGAATGAATCCATTTCAATATTCACATTTGAATTATTTTTAAAAATAAAATAAGTTCATGCTTTGACTAAATTGATTTGGAATAGCTTCGTTTAATTGAGAATTACTTAATATAATTGTTATTAATGGGTCTAATTTTTAATTTTTTAACTCAATTATTTGTCTAATTTATTTGAAATATTCATAGCTATTTTAGAATGATTTATCAAGTCCCTACCTTCCATAGGAATCCTTAGGTTTTCACTATGCTATATGTGTTTGTCTTAGTTGCTATACAATAGAAAAAATTATCTAGATATACAAGGTTTTCTTTTCATATACATTTTTCATTCATGAAAAAAAATGTAAAGATTCAATTTCTAATTAGCCGGTGGCCTTTTTTCATGGTCAAGATAGCTATTTGCTATTTGTGAAGAATCTAGAAAAAAGACCAACCTTGATAAGAACAAGGGCAAGATAAATGTTAAACTAGTTTTCTAAGGTTTTTTTATTATTTATTGTAGTTATAGGACAAAATTTGGTGAACATTTCTGTCATATAAAGACTTCAAAATAAAATATGATATCCTTTAAAACATAAAGAATATCAAAATATAGATTTCATTCTTTACCTCTAATATATCTATATTAAATTAATGCCACAAATCCTATTAAAAATGGTGAGCATGCAGTACATTACCTTATTTGTTAATATTCATAAATAACCTATACATCAGATATATAAGCTCTTTCTTATTCTACTAATTTTTTTAAAATCTAAAGCAAGGATTGAAAATATAACTAATAAATATTGTTATTGTCAATGATGAACAGGTTTGCTGAAGTGCAAACTTCTGGGTAAGCTCCAAAGGACTCCTTGTTTTGAAATGACTGCCCTTCTGGCAATCAAGATCTTTGTTGAATACATAAAAAGTGGGCCCACTAAAGTGATATTTTGGTAGTAGTCCCACAAGGGAATCACACTGAAATGAGGCACAGATAAGCCATGAAAAATGGGCCCTCCTTTACTTTCACATTTAGTATGCCTTGAACAAGTGCCCACAAGGAGACATTGAATGTGTCTATTCTATTGGAGGCACAGAAGCTTCTAATCTGGACAATGTATAGTAGTGTCGGGTGGGATTCCTCCAAGCAGATTTTAACACAGTGGACATCATTTTCAACTCAAGTTTGGTAAAGTTTGGTAATAAGTTTTGGTGGCATAAGTTTCTTTGACCAATAAATGGTGTTCTGTTAAAGATTTTTGCCAAGCCTGTGGGAAGCATTCTGCCCAACTCTATCACTATTTTTTTTCTCAGCATAGGTTTCTTGAACATGCCACTCAAATCTGTTACAAAAAGTTTTACTTCACAAGTGTGTCTTCCAACATTCATAGAGAATTAAACAATCAGCATCATTTGGAATTGAAACTTGATGTCAATATCTGGGTTGTTCTTGCAGGCTTAGTGCCTTCTTTGGACCACTGCCCTTGTGGGTTTGAATAAATAGATATGCCATACTTTTTCTCTTTCTTTATGTATCTTAATTTGCAGGGTATCATTAATGCCATGAATAATTTTCATCTGATATGTCTGTGTATACTAAATTCTGTTAGGAGAGGGACTTCTGTTTTCTAGTATAAAAATTTCAGAAGTGTGTTGCACTTTTATATGCACCTTTTTTTCCTTATGTGCTTAGCATATGCAATGCAATCTGTTTTGATGGCTTCAAGTCTTCTCATGTTTGTTTTATTATGCTTTGTTGCCATTCTTTCTTTGTATTTTCCTCTGGGCTCCTTAAGGTTTTTCTTCTTCTATTGTTAAGCTTGTCTTATGATGGGTTATACCATTCAAATTGTTTATGGTTTCTTGGTATTTTAGCTTAGAGAATTAGTAATAGATTCTAGCATGACTGGCTTGTTGTGTAGTTTTTCTAAGGTAAATATGAAGGTCAAAAGTTGATCACTCAGCATCTAATTTGATTGAACAGGAGGAATGAAACATTAAATTAGTGATTCAATTGACTTCTAAATTTAAAATCTTAGTCTATCATTTGTTGGACAGCTTCTTTAACTCAAATATAGGGTCAAAAGTTGGTATGATTAGGATCTAATTTGATTGAACAAAAAAAGAGAAATGTTAAATTAGTGATGCAATTGACTTCTAAATTGAAAAAGTTTAGTCTATCCTTGGATATCAAATATCTAAATAAATTTGTGAAAGGATTATGATATTCTAATATTGAAATTCAAAGCTAAAAACATATTTTTCTCATTTATTTTCTCTTTTGTAACTTAGCTCACAAATGGGTATTGAAATTGAGGATATTAGTTGCTTAATTTCGCAGACTCCTCATCTCCATTACTACTTTGTGAAAGTAACAAAATATCTTGGCGGTCAAAACAGTAAGCCTTCTAATACAATTTAATCAATTATAGATTATTATTTTGTGTTTCTCAATTAGGAGGAAAATTTTATAATTTTATTTTATTTTAGCTAACATTTAATGATTAATATATCGTAGGGACAACTCCAAATTTCGTCCTTAAGTGTATAAATATCAAGGAACTTGCAATCTCTCATGTTAAAAGCTACCTCGAGGTTCATATATTTGCATTCATATACAATTTCACTTAAAGATGTACATAGAGTTTATTTTGTTTGAATAAAATTAACTCTCAACCTAATTAGATTTTTTGTCCAATTTTATCTAGATATATTTACCAAGGAGGAAGAAAATAATGGTAATTAATTATATCTAGTACATCTAGCAAAATATAGACTTGTGTAGTTAATTCAAATTATTTTGAATTTTTTAATCTTTGAATGGTTATAACAATCAATCAAGCACGAAGTTTCAATGTATGTTATGGGTGCTCTAATTCTATAAATGATAAAGTTTGCAATGAATAAAATATTATTTCATTCCTTAATGCAATGACTATATTGTTGGTAGCTTATGCATGAAATATTTAAAAGGATTATTTGCAAGTTAGGTAATGAAGTTTATTTCTTGTATTTTAAATAATATTTCAAACAATTACTCAAATTTGATCTTCTATTGAATAAATAAAATATTATTTTTAGGGATTTCATAGTAAAGGTTGAATTATTCAATTGTCTTTATACACAATTTTTTTATCATGAAGTCAGTGTTAGATTCTTCCAAAAACAAGAATTTGAACAAAGATTTGTTGTTAGTCATAGACCACGCGAACTCTAGTTGATAGATGATTGAATATCAAAATAAAAAAATAGAGAAAATTCCTTGAAGGAGAGAATTCAAAAGACAAAATGGAGAGAATTCCTTGAATGAGAGAATTCAAGAGAAAAATGCAAGAGAATTTCTGCTACTCTTACGCTACTTAGTTTTTCTCCCCAAAGTGCATTTCAGGCATATTTACCTCGTCTTGTCATAAGGAAAATAACCAAGATCTCCAATAGGGTTGAAAGACAATCCTACCTTTGGGGATCTCTTTTTCCTAATGAAATAAGGAAGTTAGGTACATATATACAATCACACCATTTTGATAAAACCACATTTTCCTATGTTTTATTTTGGTCAACCTGACATTGTACATCTTAATTTCTGATTTGGAGGTCATTAAAACCCTAGATCTAGGATTTGCATTTGTTTGTATTAAAATTGCATTAATTTGCATTCTATTTAGGGTTGTCAAAATTGCATTAGTTTACATCTCATTTAGGGTTTTAAATTTGCATTTTGCATTGTTTAAAATCTAAATTTTTTAAAAAAAATGCATATTACATTGATTTTGCATAGTACTTGCATATTAGTGTATTTTTTAGTCATTTACATCAAAAAACTTAATTAAAATTGCATCCCAAAAAGTGTCACTTAATTCATCAATTATCACTAATTTCATTTGCATTAGGACATCTAAATCTGGAAAATTTTGTCACTGAAACCATAGTCTGCAACCTGAAACTGGAAATTCAAACATTAAGCAATAAATTCAAACTTTGATTTTTTAGATCTCTGATCTAGGACTCATTCACCCTAGGGCGAATTAGTCCCTATACACGTATCTTTTCAAAATTTTGGGCATCAATTTGTCTCTGATTGCTTTGCTTTCTTTTGTTGTTAACTTTGTGTTTCATTTTTAGAAATTAAAAAAAAATGTACTTTCTTGCATTAAGTTCTCTTGGTAAAATTAACTGCATTATTTGAAATCAAAACCGGCATTAAAAACACACCATTTTCAGTCTCTTGCATTCAAAAATCAGAAAATCTTCATATATCAGGTCTATAATTTTGTATTAAATTTCATTCTTGCATCATGGACATGTATATGGGTAATATATGGAGGTCCTTAAGATCTTTGGTAGATGTTTCAAGTTGTGTGTTTGGTGATGACCCTAATATAATTGATCCTATTAATGAATCTTCACCTCCTAATGAATGTCCCCATGAAGTGGAAATCTTAGGTCAAGATGAAGATAGCATGCAAAAATTCATACAAGAATCCCTACGTAACCTTGACAACAATGCATCCTTTTACCCATCCATGCAAACACCACCTATAATCCCATCACTTGATATGTTCAACCTTTTGCATCCTGAAATTGAAGCACAAGGAAAGCCTCAACCATCAATCATGAATGATTTGGTTAATAAGAACAATAGTAATACTCTTCAATCATATGCCAATCGAGTTACCAATACACCCATTAACTTAGAAGAGAGTTATGTTCAAGGCTTTAAGATCCTAAGCAAACAAGGATGTGACATAACCAACAAGCATGAAATCCATCAATTTCTAGAACAAATACCATCTGAAGATACCAAGGGATTAGGATATCAAGATTCTCCTCCCCCACCTCCACCTTAGAAAGTTTCCCAAACAAGCAAGAAACCCAAGCCCTATAAGCTCAAGAAATTGTCATTCTTACACACTATAACAGAGACTGAATGAATTTTGGATCAATTTCTCTATCTAGGATTGATTACACTACTACCTATCAAAGAAATCAAAAAAGGAAAAAGTACAAACATGTCTTATTGTTCATATCATATAACTCTTGGGCATCTTATTGATGAGTGTCGTTCTTTACAAAGAATCCTTAAAGAATTTTCACCACCTTCACATGAATTTGATCATATAATCGATCAACAATGTATGCATTTCGCTCCTTGCCATGTGATAGTTGTAGGATCATAGCATATTCACTATTAAATGTTTTATATTTCATGCAAATCATTTCTATATTGCAAGGATCCCATTCTCATCACCCATCTCGGCTCATACTTGTCCTGCACTTAGTGGGGGCAAAGGCTTAGATAGCCTTGTCCTCGTTTGGCACTTTTCGTTGTCCCTTTGGCTAGTTGTCTGCCTTATGCATATGATGAACAAGATTGGGATGTGGATGGCCTACTATAGGTTGATTCACATGTGCCATACTAGTCTTTTCTTTATTTTCTTTTCATGTTCTTTTTTATTGCATGTGCATAATGTGATCCCCCATGCAGTGTTGCTTGGCATGTCTTCATATGTTTGTGAGCCTACTTTGGATGACCCTTGACACTCCATTGGTGCAAGGATACAAATTAAGTGAACCTGTCGTGACATTCTTCTATTTGTATCTACATTCTTCTATATGTCATACACTTTTATCTTTTCTCTTGTCTTGTGTTTTACTTTTGGGGATGACGCAAGGCATTGAGACATTTAGGTCTCTTCCATGTTGACCCAAAAAAAATTCTTTGTTTTCTCTATCTATGTATCATTCTTCCTTTGTGCTCAATTATATCACTCTAGCAAAGACATAACTCTGACCCAAAATCCATGGATCCCTTATGTATTATCTTAGGATTGCATATGGGTGGAAATCCTCCCTTTTCATGGCATAGCTCTATTATAGAAACATATTTTTTACAATAGGGCTTTCTGAATAAAGCTCTCATGTATTAGCATTTATTATGTTCTACTTTAAAGTAATTGCTCACAGTATGGTGTTTAGCAATTTCTTTAAAGTGTGGGGGGGGACATATACTCGTCCCCGCTCATTGTTTAATTCAAAGTGTTGTCTTCTTCCTTCACATGATGTGTCTTCTTGGTGGTGAAATTGGGTTTGATGTCCTTCAAGAGTGTGAAATTTCTTGGCATATAAAATTCCTCTTAGTGGTAATGTTATGGCCTGTATTCCCTAAGTTGTGAATATTTTATCCTTGACTAGTCCTCTCTTGGTGACATTGAGCATGATGTTCCCTAAAGTGAGACCTTTCATGAACTAAGAAAAACCCCTTTGAATATCCTATCATATTGTATTTTAAAACCTTATCATGGCCACCAAGCATAACACAACTTGCTTTCCAATGGTACCTTTTTGTTTTTCATGAGCGTCTAGTATAATGCAACTTGCTAACCTTGTGGAACCTTTTTGTGTGGCACCTTATCAAAGTTATCAGGAGGTATAACTTTTGGTATGGTCAATTTATGGGAGCCTATAGACTTAGCATGACTTTCCCATCAACCACCCCTTTGAGGCTCACTTAGTGGACAACAGATTTCACTAGCCTGTGTGAGTATATTTTGTTCGGATCTAGTGGACAAAGGGTTCCACTTGTGAACATTTTTTTTGGACAAACAGCCAAGGCTTGATCCATACCTATTGGACAAATAGTCGAGTCTTGATCCACCCTTCTTTTTTCTTTTTTCTTTCTACATCAATTTTGGCATTGTATGCATGTGTATCTTGTCTTGTTGATGTATATCATATGTATATGTGTGTTCCTTTGTACTTATGTTGGTTTCCCATGGGATCTCGATCATGGTGGCTTGATCATCCTCCTTCATCTTTGTCATCCTATCTCACTAACATTCATACACTTGGACCCCTCTTGGCACTTATCTATCTACTTTAGTGTGAGTTTGAGTGCAAGTTCATACTCTCACTAAAGTGGGGGCTAAATGTAGTGATGGAAAATGTACTCCTTTATATTTTCTCACTTTGTTTTCCTCCCCTTAAT
>VDFB02072274.1:69238841-69292528 GCA_007258455.2 Sequoia sempervirens
TCTCTCAAGTCATAATTTAAAAAGAATATAATTTATATTTATATTAATATTAACTATTAATTTTTAATAGAGGGGGTTCGACCGAACATTTTTAGAATGTTCAACTGAACCCCATTCAAATCTATTTTTTTATTGTATGTTAAATGGGTTTGGTCGAACACTAGCTCGGTCGAACCCCTATTCAACCGAACATTATTTTTTTGTTCGACCAAACAATTATTCGATCGAACCCACTTATTTTCACCCACATCCTCTCAGGCACCAAAATTGCTCAGAATTTTGCACTTTGAAGCTTGATTTGAGAATGAAAATGGAGGATATCTCATAAACCCAACTGGTATCAGGTTTCCATCAAAACGAGCTATCCAACGAATATAATTTTAATATGTTTTGATTATATTATCTATTTGTTTTTTAAGTTTTATTAAATATAAGTTTTTCACCGAAAACAAAACTCTTTGTTCTGCACATGTGGAAAAATAGAAGATTATAAAAAAAAAAAATTAAAAATATGAGTGCACCAAATATTGGAGTCCTTGATCCAACTAAAAAAAAAGAACAATTTCGATACATACAGTAAAAGTTATGCGTTATACGGTCGCGTTATGTCTGAATTGTAATTGATATGACTTTGAAACTTGATTAAAGAAAAATATTCAATAAAAAACTATCTAACCAAGTGGAAGCACTAGATATCAGAGTTACAAATCTAAATTCGAAAGAATTATTTTAAAGGAAAAAAATTTTATCAGTGTGCGTCACTTTTTAAAAATGTTGTTGTTTGAAAAAAACCAATTTTCGTGGGAGATGGAAAAATAAGTGCAATCTGATTCCAAAAATTTTGAAAATAATATTTTTAGAATCTATAGACAAAATATGACAAGACTCTAGTTTGCATCATCTCCAAATTCCTCATGGTTTAACCGCTATAGATGCCCGAATGTGAAGATTTAGTTTTTTAAAAAAATCAGTGTCCAGTTTGGCCAAAAATTGTAAACCACTATTGTGGGATCAACCACAGGATATTCGGTTGTGAAGTATCATCAAATCACTTTTCTTGGTTTTGTATTGTTGAACGTGTTTCCTTGACACATAGAGAGCATACAATTATTGAATCTAGCAAAATTATTCTCGTGGCTATAGGTCCGATTGGACATTCTCTATCTATTTTCTATGTCAAGCTGACTCAGTGAAATATTGTATACCGGATGTATAAAGGTTAATTATTATTGTTATTATCTTTTTGGTTGTTCAATTATTGGTCCCAGCTATTGTTTGGCCGACTTGCTCGGGTCCACGTAGAATTTATCCATTATATGGGCCGACTAGTTGCTAATCTTGTTAAGTTTTGTGGAAGCCGACTTGTGGCGATGAAATATTTGTAAGTGGATATATATGTTTGTGTTTGTGTGTGTGTGTGTGTGTGTGTGTGTGTGTGTGTGTTTGGCCATATCTTTTGGATAGGTGTGAGAGTTGATGTGCAATTTTTGCGATTTTCTAAGAATAGATTAAGCGATTTCATGCGCAGTTTCACTTGTGCATAAAGATTTTTATGGGAAAACTTGAGCAAAATAGGGCAAAAGTTCTTCATCAGTCATCAAGAAAAAAGTTCGTCACCAGAGCTTAACTGGAACTATAATCAGGCATTTGTAGATGCTATTATATCAGTTCACTTTCTTTTGGAACTATTCCAATCTCTTTTGTAAAGGCAGTGAGGCTTATTTTGAGCAATGAGCTCTAGGCAGTGAGCCTGAATGCAAGTGCATTCCCATTATGTAATATCCTCCTTGAGTATACTCAAAATTAATTGTGGATTGGCCGTCAACCATGGTTTTTCCCCTTACAGGGTTTCCACGTAAAAATCATTGTGTTATGGTTGTGTAGTTTCTTATTTTCTGTTTTTGCATATTGTTATTGATTGAATGTGTTAGAAAAGTTAAAAATAAGGATAATAGAGTTAAAATTTGCAGAACACTGATTCACCCCCCTCTTAGTGTTGCTTGTTTCCAACAGTCTTAGGATTTTGGACCATTTCAATAATCTCATTTGGAGTCATCCCTAAAACATTGTTAGTGATGTCCTCCACTTGGCCACCTTCCTCTTGATGATCTTGTGGAAGTGGAGGGAAATTGAGAGTGGGATTGCTAGATCCAATAGGATTCATTTTGGGAGCAGTTTGACTCAAGTCACTCGAAGTAGATGTTTCCTTGTTCGTTTCCATGTTCTTCTTGTGTTGAGATCTAATTTGGATCATAAAATGAGGATCAATTTTCAAGAATGTAAGAGGTGAACCTCTAACTCTTTGGATTGATCTAATATTTAGGTATAAAAAAGAAAGTCTAAGATATTGAGGATCAAAGATGGTGATGAGATAATGAGAGATGGATGATTGGTGGATGATTGGAACTCTTAGGAAACCTTGAAGAGGATACTAAACTTTAGGACTTTTGGATTGATGTTTGATTTGATTTTGATCGGATTTTGTTTGGATAATGAACTCATGAACTCTAAGAGGTTGGATGTTGTCCTAGAGTAAACTTGTCCACAAGATGATAATTTGACTAAGTGTCTAAAGAAGGATCCATCTACACACACATAGTCAAACAAGATGATTTGGATTTTGATTTCAAAAGATTTGCCCAAAGTTTAGCATAAGGATTTTTTTTTCAAGATTTCCAAGATTTTTTTGTGAGATGGATTTTGATTTTGAGTTTTTGAAGATGGATGAGAGTTTTGATTTTGATCCTAAGAGACTTAGAGAGACTTTGTTTACTAGACCAAGGTGTTGAAGAACATGCTAATACTTCCTATGTGAGATACTCAAACCTTTGAAAGAGACTTGGATTCTGAAAATAGTAAAATGAATACAAAATTGGATTGTTCCTTGATGCACGTTTGTAAAAGTTGAAGGTCAATCTTTCTCTAAATTCGTAAAGCATAGAAAAACGTTTCTTGCGAGCTTTTTGACTAAGACCTTTGGACTTTGGTTTTCAGATTTTGATCTTTCGAGAAATCATTTGAAAGAGCACATGTGTGGGGTCCAATTGTTTCTTATCTTTTCTTAGTGAGTTCCTTTTACCACAACAATTATTGATTAGGTTTTCAAACTAAATGTCTAATGTCCCAATTTCTTCTCATCCCACAAAGTCCTTTATGTGGAAATCAAGGAAATTAAGGAAAAAGTTCCCTAAATTATTGACTTTAGTGAGAGCAAATTGAGATGTAAATTCAAATGCTTAGAAGCCTCTAAGAATAGAATCCCTAGGGAAAGCAATAACACTTGAATTTTGTCAAAGGTATTTGCTTCCTCTAAAGGGTTTGAAATTTGATGATCATATTTGAATGTTTTCCAATGTTTAAGATCCAAGCAAAGTGTTTTGATTCCAAGAAAATACACAACCCTATGGATAAGAGGCAATATTTGTTGAATCCCCACTTGGATAAATCCAGCTGCGCTTATTCTTGGCAGATGATAATTAAAAGCTTGACCACACTGGCTCCCCTTCATGAAACTTATTTCTACGGGCCAGCCAAGCTTTAGTACTCATGAAACTCCCATGGAATACTTCTCATCTCTACCAAAAATTGCAAAAATGTGGGGTGGCTTCAAAACGACTATTCGTGCACCAACAAATAGATAAGGATTTGGGCTTCTAAACACAAATTTCTAGTATAGGCATTCCATTCATGGGGGATCATCCATACAACAAGAGACCATTGCTTCCCTTTTTTTTGAAACAATCCTCATGATAATTGAACTTTCCTCAAGTACTCACACTTATATACCGGGTGGAAGTCACTTGGCTTTAGCGTGTTCCTAGTTGAGTCGTTCCCTGGGGTGATTACTTTTTCCCACCAGGCAGACCTTCTAAGGGTAAAAAAAAGTGAGCAAGCACATCTGTAGTTCGATCAATTTTTGTTTACATGAACAAAGAGAGAACACACGCGATATACTCCACTCACACTAGCAAGCTTTGTTCAATTTTAAGAATCCAAATTGAAGTGTGGAGGCAATATTTTATGCAACTTAATATCACCAAAAAGACTTTTGATTCTCAAGAATGTCGTGAAGCATGAGAGAAGTGCATACGCCTTTTTAAATGAGATTACTTTGCAAAAAAAATTACAAGACACAAAAGCACATGTTCATTTTAACTTCAAAGCAAGAAATGAGTTCTTTTTAGGCACCAACTTTGAAGTGTGGTATTTGTTTGTTCAATTGTTAAGTCCAAAACAAAATGGAGTAAGTTCCTAAGATTCTTTTTAACCCCTTTGTTTTGTTCTTTTTAAAACCCAAATGAAATTTATTTTGAGCCCTAAAACTTGAAGAGAACAAAAGCCTTAAAATGGGATTATAATTGCTCCCAAAGTGTTTAAAAACACTTGTTGCAATCAAGTGATGATGCCATAGAAAGCCTTTGTGTTTGTTTCCTCCTTGCCTCTTTGATTTCCTAACATGTAAAAGTGCTCAAAATGTTATATGAGATCAAGAAACAAGAAGATATAAGGGTTAGATGAATCATTAACCATAAAATCCTAAAACTTAGACCAAGTTACAATGTGATTTGACTTTAGATGTAAAATTGAAAATTTTAACTCTATTAAAATTGAGAAAAACTTACACCATTGCATAGCTTATGAAATTCTACCCCATTTCAAAAAAAACCTTCAAAAAAGACCTTTGTATGACCAAGATATGACCATTTTAAAACTGACTATAAAAACGCTAAAACAGAGACTCTATGCGCTAAAACAATGACTAGATGCGCTAAAACAGTGACCAGATGCGCTAAAACAATGACCAGATGCACTAAAAGAGTGCTCAGATGCGCTAAAAGAGTGCTTAGATGTGCTAAAAGAGTGCTCAGATGCACTAAAATAAGAGGTGAACATTGGAAGATGTTGCAGATGTGCTATATAACAGAGCTTGGATGCACCATAATTCACCACCTATGCACTGAAAGAAGCCACAAATGCACTATATCAAGATTCATGAACAGACCTATTGAAAAACAGTGAAAATGACCAAAAAGACGTGTTAAATTTGAGATTTCTACCCTCCTAGCGCCAAAATGTGAATGGTGATCCTATACCTGCACAAACACAAATAACAAACATATTATTAGTCCAATGTGAAAATTCCCCATGCAATTCATTTGAAATGAAATGAACAAGAAAACAAGAGAATATCAAAATAAAAGTTATCTAATCTTGCTCAAAACAATTAAACTCTCAATCCCATGGGGGAATTGGTGTTATTTTGATGTGAAAAATAGCCCTTTCCCAATCCCTTGCAAACTTGATGATGATCAATGGTTCTCCTTGATAAAATTTGCCTTAACCTAGCTATGAAACTATGAAAATTTGATGAAAATGGATGAACAATGGATAAAAAAAATCAAAATATTTTGATAATGACTTTGCATAAAGTTGTGGATCTAAAATCCAAATGAGAGCCTTCTATTTATAGAAGAGAATGATGGAGGATGAAGCAAAATGGATGAATGTAGGATCAAACACCAACCAATAACATAATGCCACTTGTCAACATGTGAGTGGACAAAGGTGGAGCACATTTGGATGAATGTGCACATTAATGCAACTAAGTGGAAATTCAAATTTGGAGAAGTGACAAGTTGGAGGGAGAGAAGAAATGAATTAAACGCCACTTGGCTCAAGAAAAGGACATGTAAGAGGCCTTTAATGCCTTGTTGGATGGACAAGTACTTTTGGGGGGAGAATTCAAACTTGGAGAATATCCCCACTTTGATGCCTTTTTTTAATGAAAATTGAAGATTTATTAATTAATAAAATTTATTTTCATGAGCAAGTTGCAAAAGCTAGAGGATTGGATGGATTAAGATTAGGATTAATCAGGATTTGATTAATTAAGAGGGAGATTAGCTGATTTGACAACTTTGACTTAGACTTTTGGATTAATTTAAATCAAAATGAGAAGAAAATGAATTTAGACTTAATTAAATAAGATTTTGATTTATTTAATTAAAGAAGATGGTGTTAGTTTTAAATCAAATAAAGATAAATTTATTTAATTTAAATGAGATGACCTTAGAGATTAATTAAATAAAATGAATTATTTAATTAAAAGGGAAATGATGACTTAATCAGATAAAATTTATTTATTTAATTAAGAGATGGAATGTGATGAATTTAATCAAATATAGATTATTCGATTAAATGGTTAATAAAAGAGATGATTTAGGATGAACTAGTGTTAGTAAAATCAAGATCAGGTGTATAGGATCAATCTGTATATTTTTTGTGTCTACATATATAATTAAAATATTTAAAATAATAACATTTTAGGACATAAGGATCCTAAAAATTTTGCACGAGGCCATACTCGGTGTAAGTATTGACAATTCTCTATCTGGTGTGGAAAATTTAAAGTAAATACTTGATTCATTTAAAGAGTATGCTAGTAGATTGAAAGGAAAGTTAGAGAAATAAATGGAGAAAAAGATAAATGACAAGACACTAATGAATGTAATGGAGAAGTGTACCAATGCACATGCAACAAGTTTTAGAAAAATCTCAAAGGTGTGCAAGCTTGTGTTGTGGAAGCCAAAGTTTTGTTTTAGTTTTGTATGAAATGGTCGAGTTCGACAAAGAGCATAAGGGATGAGATTGACTTAATTGAGTCTCAAATAAACAAAGCTTCCAATGCCTATGATCTGGCACATTATTTGGATGGAAGCACAAGGTATGCAACTGAGAACTTGCATGAGTAGTGCTTCCAACTACAAGCTCAAAAAGAAAAGATCATAATGCAGTTTGGTAATCTCAGTGATCTAGTGAACACGAAGTTCATATTTGTTTCTAGTGCCTTGTTGAGTGTTGACAAATATTTAAAGCTAGATATGGTGCCCAACACTCTGAATGATGGTGAAGAACTCTTGATGGAGTTGGAGACCCAGAATAGGATGATTGGCATTTCCAAGAACATTTGGGACGAAGGAAAACAAGAATGGAAAACCCATTTAAATAAAATACAAGAGTCAAATTCTTCCTCTAGATGAATGTATTTCATTCTTTTTATGCATTTTAGTTTATTGTTTCAAACTTTTGTATACATATGCAGGTGATATAAGGCAATTTTCTAATATAATTTTTTGTTGGATTGTACTCGTAGGGGAGCCAGTTAAGTCTTCAACTTATATATATACATATCAGTCAGGGGGAGTTTCAATATATGTGAAGACTTATGTTTTGTGCCTTTTTCCATTGATGTCAAAGGGAGAGAATAATTTTGGGAGATAATTGAGGCATGTTGCCATCAATGACAAAGGGGGAGATTGTTGGAAGAATGAGTTTGTCATTGATGCATTGTTGGAAACATGAGCATGAGGGATAAGTGCATTGCATTATAGTGTTGTCATTGATGTCAACATTGTATTATGGTATGAAGACCATCATGCATATTAGTTTGTATAGCTTGAGTATGTCAAAGAGGATGATTATAAAGTGTAATTTTACAAGAAGGTTTGATCTAGTGAAGATAGTTGATATGGAAATTGACTAAGTGCCAATTGGTAAACCCACAAAAATGGTTTACAATTCCAGTGAGGAAGGAAAATTGCAAAAATGCTCCTATGAAAAAGAAAATTGCTTTTAAGGGGTTCCCACAAACTAGGGTGTTCGAATGGACCCTGGTTCGAGAGAACCATATTAAATGAAGGGATTCAATTTTTTTTCATTTTTTAATGATGAAGACAATGGAAAAGAGGGAGTTCGCTCAAACTTTGGTTCATTTGAACCCCCTTTTTCCCCCTTCTCCCCCCTTCTCCCCCTCTGGCACTAATTTTTTGCAGAATTTTTCCCTTCAAAGCTCGAGTTGAGGATGAAAATGGAGGATACTTCACAAACCCAATTGGATGATGGTAGTCCTTGAAACGAGCTATCCATCGAATATAATTTTAATATGTTTTGGATTTATTATGTTTTTTTTTTTAGTTTGATTAAACATAGGTTTTTCACCAAAAATCAAGCTCTTTGTTCTGCACACGTGGAAAAATAGTAGATTATCAAAATAAAATTCTAAAAATATGTTTAGACTAGGTATTGATGTCCTTGATCCAATAAAAAAAATGAGTTTCGATACATACAAAAAAAGTTATGTTGTATATGGTCTATCTATGTCTAAATTGTAATTGGTTTGACTTCAAAACTTGATTAAGGAAAAATATTCAATAAAACACTATGAAACCAAATGAACTAGTTAGATATTGTAGTTACAAATATAAATTCAAATAAAATAGAATTTTATCCTTCATAGAAAAAATTTTATGTTGTATACAGTGAGCATCACTCCTTAAAAATGGTGTTTATTGATAAAAACTAGTTTTTGAAGGAGATGGAAAAATAAGTGCAATCTAATTCCAAAAATTTTGAAAAAAATATATTTAGAATCTATAGACAAAATGTCACAAATCACTAGTTTGCATCATCTTCAAATTCCTCACAGTTTAGCCGCTATAGGTGCCCGAAAGTGAAGATTTAATTAGAAAAAAATAGTTTAGTGTCTAGTTTGGCCAAAAATTGTAAACTAGTATTGTGGGATCACCCCAATATAGGTAATTTTGTGTATAGGACATCTAATTATTGGGTCTACATTGGTCTACTATGTAAGATCTTGCTCTACACTTTTGACATAATCTTTTTAGATATTAGAGAAGCTTATATCTCGAGCTTTATATTGTTTAGGATTCTGGTGAAGAAGTTATGTGTGACAAAAGTTCGGTCTGGCAATAACAGTGTTTCTAGTTCAATGTGCATGTTTTGGTGAATCTGCAGTTCTCCACGGATTGGAATTTGGCTTTGCAGATTTGTGGGAATGTTGACAGGTGTCAATAGAATCTATATTTGAAGTGGCATGTAGTTTTGAGGTCCACGTGTTAGTTTAATGTTGAATAGAACTTGGAAAATTTTGTTATTAGGCCATTACTGGTGTCGACCTAGTAAGTTTTATATACTGCATATTTTGAATAAGTATTGATTCATTATGTGGGAGCTATTATGAGTCCATGCCAACCTCTTTTGACTTGTTATGAGTTTTTGATCTTAGCACAAAGCGTGTATGTTGAGTCGATAAGGTATAATTTGTATGATAAATCTAATTAGGCCAACCTAATTGATGTTGTGGGTGTTTATGGATGAATCAGATATATATATGTAAGTTCTTTTTCAGTGTTTTGAAGATAGAGATGTGATGTGATGTACAATTGATGTGAATTGTGCAAGTTTAAGGAAAATACAAAGCAAAGTAGAGTGTTAGTGTGGATTAGTATGAAGTATGTAAAGTTTGTAAGTTGAGCTTCAATGGAACTATAATTCATGCATATGTTAGATGCAACTATAACAATTCAAATCTTGGTTGTGTGTCACAATTTCTTGTATATTTTCTTCTTTCAGTGGGCAGTGAGTCCACTTGCAGTGAGAACTTTTGTAATATACTATAATCAGTTATAATATATTGTGAGTTAATCCTCACTGTGGTTTTTCCCATTTTTAGTTTTTCATATAAAATTTCGGTGCTCGTGTGTTATGTTTTTTGATGGTTGCTCTTATACTTTCCTTTCCTGTTGCAAATTGAACATGTTATGTGGAATGAATGTTTAAATGTTTAAGTGGTTTAAAAGAATACTAATTCACCCCCCCAGTATTTCAGGTGTTCAACAGTCCATGCCTACATGTGCACTATCTTAAGCTTTATTTTACATGTTCATGGCTTCACTTTGGATCCCTAAAGTTACAGTTTTCTTTTTATGCTTGTGTTGAGGTGCTTGATATTTTTTAAAAGCATATATGTTAATGCATAAATTTAATTTTTTGGCATATGTTACTCTTTGAATTGTGCTTGCCTTTACATTTTTTAAGATAGATTACTCATTGCAAGGATAATATGTTGAAGATATTTTATTTTCTAAAATGTTTTACTTTCATGTTGAATTATTGATTTACATTTACATCTTCATAGAGTTTCACATGCAAATCAAAGTGGGGGGAAAATGTAATGGTCAAAATTGTATACCTACATTTTTTCAATTAGATTTGTATTCATTTTGACCAAGTTGGTCATTATGCTATGAATAGCATACAAGTAGCATTCTTTGCACTAAAAGTTGTAATATTATCTAAACCTAGTAATGTGATTTATCCTTCACACATATGTAAGAACTAATTTTGACCCTCAATTTTCCTATTTATGTATAGCAATCAATTCAACAATGTAAAATCAACCCCTACCTTTATAAAATTCAAAATTAAATTTGGGCATGGTCACCCCCTCCGCCTATTTCCCCCAACCCATCATTGCACAAACTAACTTGAAAGGAAAAATATTTCAAATTGTACTCTAGTGTGTTATATAAAAGACAAACCCTATTTCATTTGTATTCATGAGACAACATCAAGAGCTTGCATTCCTCACATGCATTGTCATTTAAGAAACATATATGATTATTCACTACCATATTAGCATCTCCATACTTAGGAATATTGTATGTTTGTTTGTTGTATTTGATCTTTGTGTACAAGTCATTAAATCAACATAAGTGTTTGAGTGAGGAGAACATGACCCTTGCTTTGCAAACTCCCCAAGGGTGTTTGCAAAAACCATCATACCTAAGTTCATCATTTTCTTAATGATGAATCATGAGATGTGATCCAAAACATTGATGCTAAAAGTCTCTACACTCTTTCATCCATAAACATTCTTAAGTATGATCAAGGATTGTTGAAATATCATGTCTATTATCAAAAATCATTATTTCATCAATATAAATTTAGATATCATAAGACAAGGCAAACTAATTTCAAAGCTACAAAACTTTTCAGATCAGTTACACCACACAATCAACCCAAATCAATTTCACACTACACAATAAACCTAGATCAATTTTACATCACAATTTCATCTATATAAAAAATAAAAATAAAAAAAGGTTCAGTTTGTTGTCCATCAAAACAAGACAGTGCCATTTCAAAAAAATATGCTTTTTTTTTTAGGAAATGGTTATTTTATTTTACTTCTCAAATCAATCGTCGGGCTTGGTACAAAATGTCTCTCCTAGCCCGGACTTCTAAACTCCCGTGTCATTGAAAAAAGACCACGTTAATGCGACGTGTCTTTGTTTATCAAGTTTTACTTTAAAAAGACCAGACTGAAACTCCACCATTAAAAGCCCACGCGGCATCCATGGATGATTCATCATAATTTACGGTGTTCCTTCACACAATCTGGTTTTCCATCTTTTCAGGGAAGCGACTTCAAAAGGCTGCGGGCCCTGAAAACGTGGTCGAACGGCCTGGAATAACGGAAAGGAGTTTTCGCGCAGAATGTGCCCCGATGCCTGTCGCTCTTCTCAACACATGTACGTCGATGTTTTTGGTTTTATATATTTATTCCTTATTTGTTTCAGAATTCTGATGAGATGGGGCCACTTTTCAGCAATGGTGTACTCTTGTCCTTGGCTCAATGTCATCCTCCCACCTGGCCCTACTGTGACAAGTGTGTAAATGCGGATCGCAAGCGTGGCCATTTGAAAGGGATTGAGGATCTTCATCTTTAAGAAACTGGGGAAGCGGCTTTCATGGGGCCGGATTTTTGAGTTTATCAGGGGGAAGAGAATGGAAAAGGTGTCTGAAGGGGCCCAAAGCACAGGAACAAAATTCAAGTTGGTTGGTAGAAATCTTTTATTTATTTTCTGGAGACAATAAATTGGTCGGTAGAAATCTTTTATTGAATTTCTGGAGACAATAAGTTGGTCGGTAGAAATCTTTTATTGAATTTCTGGAGAGGGTTTTATATGTTATGTGTAGGTAATCCTCTGGTAATTGGAGGGTATTATTACATATTAGGTTTTGATTTTGGTTAGAAGTTATTATAAATTTTTTGTTTTTTTGAAAGTGGTCATTATTATTTCATATCATTATATAGGGGAGAGGACCCAGTACCTGAGCATGTTTCAATAGTTGTGATAGTAGTTGTTTATATAATGGCTAATATTTTTATCAATATTGGACCAATAGTTGTGACTTTAAAGTTGTTAGTGTTGATGATGACTACCCATAATTAAACAAAATGTATTCCTTTGATCTAAAAATCAACCAATCATGTGATTCCACACTAGCGCTCAATAAAACATGCTGTGAATGCAAAGTATTGGTCTCAAATTTTTTTTGGGCCTTTTAGTACACCTTGACAAAAAGCATGCTGATGTGGCATCATATTTGATGATGTGGCCCTGAAACCTTAGTTATAAGCAGGGGACTTGCCAAGTAAGCTGCTGTAAAAGATTGGGAGTGATTTGAAATTTGCAAGTAAGATAATTAGAAGCGCAAAGTTAGGGTGCACAACTACTGGGTCCTCTCCCCTATCAGGTTTTTTATTCTGATTAGCAGTCATTATAAACCTATCTATTTTTGTTGAAGTCTAATCAAGATGAGAGAGATTTTGAGCAGTACAATTGTCTAATCAGAATATAAGAGACTCTGTGACACTCCAAGAATGTAAAGTCTAATCAGAATGAAAGAGACTCGAGCAGCACAACAATTGAAAAATGCAAAAATCCAATCAGAATGAAAGAGACTCCAAAAGTTTAGATTTGAACCATCAACTTCTAACTTACAAATATTCAACTATTAGTCAGTCTACTAACTACACCCATTACTAGTGAACAAACTTTGATACTAAATAGGGTTATTGGGGTCTGACTAAAGAGTCTCCTCTCTTACCTAGAAAGTTGAACTTTCCTTTTATATCTTAATAAACAATGGGATTTGTTTCCCTAGGTGACTGACTGCCTAGGGATCCTTATATTTCTGAAGTGCGGTTCAGATTGAAAAAATGTGTGTTAGGAGAGATTGGAATGTCTCTTTTCTTTTGATTTTCCAGATTTCAATGCAAGAAATGTTAAATTATAAGTGTCTACAATTTTCCTTCCATTAGGAGTTGGTTTGTTTGGTATTTCTTTCTTAATAAGAAACCGTGCAGTACTGATTAAAATATGTTGTACTGATGGCGGCTTTTTCCTTTTTAACCTTGTCGATTGCTTCTCTCTTTCACCTTATATGAATCTGAAAAATTACACAATCCTGATAAAAACATCATCATATATCATTCACCATTAACCTAATTATCCTACCAAGAAATTGTAAATTCTATTTAATCTAAACAAACTTGGAAGTCCCAGTTAGATTTGAGCAGCTGAATTATTATACTGAGATAAAATGGCTGCTAATTGTTGAATATTTCTAGATTCGATTGTGTGAATTTTTTTACATCAACGTTTCGGATCACACTCCATGATCCAGTATTTCTCTTTTTTCATCCTGATAATAAATCAGGGAATGTGATCCAAAACGTTGATGCAAAAAAAATCACACAATCGAATTTAAAAATATTCAACAATTATCAATATGAATTGTAGAAACTTGTTATCTTTGAAAATGGGTGCTGTTATATTGAGTTTTTATCTTGATTGAACGGAGCTCCCACAGAAGAAAAGTGGATTATTCGGCCAAAAAAGATGAAAAAAAGCAGAGCTAATATTTGACAGTTTGTGATGGGCAAAAGCCAGATGGAAATCGACCGTAAGTTGTATAATATTCTGGGAAATCTGTATTGTGATATTGACAAATCTGTCACATAGAGTGAGTAAGTACTTGATTGTAAAGTCATCTAACCACCGACACAGCTTGTTAGGATAAAGAGGAACAACCGGCCTTGTGATACAAAGGTGGCTGAGAAGAAAATTCTAGAATGTGTTACAGCGTACGGCATTCACTGCCCAAATATACATTTCATATCAAATAAATTAACTAGTAATTTATTTTGCATTGTTTTTTATATTTAAATAAAGTTTTTGGAGTTGGTTTTAACTTTTTCTTCTTTTTTTTTCATGGAAGTAGTTTTATAATAATATTAGCAATATTTTTATGATTTAGAAATTATATTGTAGAATTGTCATTCATGGTATAGTGTGTGATAGTTAAATCATGATATTATTGTTGTAGTTATCAAAATTCACATCTCTAATGGACCATTGTAGTCATGAGCATGGTGCCCTCGCTGATCCATTATACTTGCAGGTTTGAATCATCACATTGAAGTTGTTGGTGTTCATGTCACCGATCCATTATACTTGTAGGTTTGAATCTTCACATTGAAGTTGTTGGTGTTCATGTCACTGATCCATTATACTTGTAAGTTTGAATCTTCACATTGAAGTTGTCGGTGTGTATGTCACTGATCCATTGTACTTGTATAGGTTTGAATCTTCACATTGAAGTTGTTGGTGTTCATGTCAATGACTTCGTGTTCCAAACCTTCACTAGGTTGGCATGCTTGGAGGCTTTGTGCCCCTGTTAAACTATAGGTTTGGAATATTTGTGTTAATGTAGTGCATTTGTGTGAGGATGGGATCCCCTATTTGTGACCTCACATAATTTGAACCAAGCTCAAAATTCTTATATTATCAATTTAAAAAATATATATTTGTAGAATTAATTATAAAAATGTAAAAATTAGATCATAGTTTATATTATATAATTGTATAGTTTTTAAAATGAGTATATTAATGTGAATATTATAAAATATTAAAATAAGTTAAATGGAATTAATATAATTGATATGGTGGTGTAGAAATTAATTTGATTAAAATGACTTATGAATAATTAGCTAAAACAAATAAATATAATTAATATACACTTATTTAAAAAGAATTTTATTTTTGTTAATGATATATTATTTATATTTTAAAACATATAAAAAATAGATAGATTATTATAATAATTTGTTGTTTTATTGGAATCTATTGACTATTTAATTGGAATTTAATGATGCAACTTCATAAATGTGGTGTATTTATTACAACACAATAATTATATAAGCTCTTCTTTTTAAAAGAGTAAAGCATTATGACCAATACATTAGTTGTTTGTTGCTAGTCCACTTAAAATTCATTGTTTACTCTAATTCTCTAATAAAATTAATTTTCTTTTGTTTCAATATGTATGTATGTAGCAATAAAAAAATAGGAAATATAGATATATTAAACACAAAATTTATACACAATATATTTTTTACATTATTCAACTAAAGAAGATTACATATAGCCTCTAAAAGGATAAAAGCTTTTATAATTCTAACTCTATTCAAACCGTGACTTAATTGTCAAATTGAAATTAACACACTTCTCTAATGCTAACTAACTTCTACTATGATCTCTCTAACAAGCTATTAGAATTTATTCATTATAACACTCCCTCTTAATGAAGGAATGAATTCCCTATAATACATAGCATATTTGTACATAGTACAAACTTGAATGAAAAAAAAAAGAGTAAAATTTTCTTGTAAGCATCTTCTCTCTTCACAATTGTGGCACTATGGAGGTATTCTATTAATTTGTCCCATCCCCCTTATAAAGGTATGATTATTAATCTCGCATTAAATCCTTGGGTGTTTGAATTATGCCTTTTCAAGCTCTTAAATTATGCAACACAAAATCATTAAAAAAATCTATATTAAGTTAACAAAATATATTCAACACTTCCAAGAAAAATAATACTAATATTAACATGCTTGTAATAATTAAAAAATATTTACTACTTATAAAAAATTCTATTGAAATGAAACTAATATTGGTGTCTCCTCTTCTTTCTGCTTTTGTATATTCTAGAAATAAAGTCCATCTACATATCCTCATGGGTTTTTAATTATAATAGAATTCTTATTACATAACAAAAAAATTAATAAGTAGATGATCTTCTCCTCTTACTTCATGGGTAATAGACTCTAAAACAATCTTAGAAAATCTATCTCATAATCACTTTTGCAACTCTTTCTCAATATAAATCATGCAATCTAAGTTGTATCTTCTTCAATGAATCAATAACTTATGCACAACTGCTCTTTCTCAATACTATTGACATAAACAAAAGAAGAATTGATACTTCCATAGATTTAATGATTACTTGCACCGATCTATATGCAACTTCACACAATTTGGAGTGCCCATCATTCTCCAATGGTATTTTTTATTATACAAAACAAAAAACATTCGTTTATGAAAGAATAGTTTGATATTATGACTACATTAAATAATTGACATGTATAATTTGCTTAGCAACTTATAGACCCCATATGATTCTCTAAAATTAGAATGATTACATACTTATTAACAAACTTTAACTAGAGAAACATTCTACATTTTCATCTCTAATCTAACTCTATCTATCTTATTATAATCTCATCTTACTAAATTTTATATTTCATAAGGTTTCATTTTTGGGTACTCTTCTATAGGAAGTAAATCTAGTCTAGTTTTGATACAATAATAAAATAATAATAATAATAATTGAAAATGTAGAGAGTCAACATAATATTATACATAATACTTCTATATTTTATTCAACTAAAAAATATTACAAAAAATCAACACAATATTTACATATATAATACTTCTATATTTTATTCAAATGAAAATATAATGTATAACATCTAAGAGGATGAACAAACTACTGCAAATATAGTTCTATTTAAACCACTTAACTATTGAATTGAAACCAACATTCACCTATTTAATATTGGTTAAACTCCTACAACTAAATTTATTAAAAGAATAGTTATATGCTTATTTATTCATTATTTCATATTCTACTTCAAATTTTAAAAATAAATTTTATATTAAAAATAATTAAATACATGATTATATAAAACAAATACAAATTTCACAGGTTCCTTATTCAAATCCATTTTTCACATTTATCATGCCAACTCCCTTCTAGAATTAAATTTTTTACTATCAACTTACATTAGGAATATTTTCTAATTTGACACTTAATATAGAATACTAATCAAAGTGAGTCTCCTAAATTCTTGTATAATTAATTATTATTTTAAAAATAGAAATTTATTTTGAGATAATTTTCTTTACACATAGACCTTGTGACCTCTTGCCTACAATAGGATGCTTTAGCCAATTGAGCTAGGTCCACAGTCCTTTTTTGAATATTTAATTAATAAATATTTGTATACTTATACTTATTATTATTTTGTAATGGATAATTTTTTAAAACTTTTTTTTTAAGACAATTTTATGAGATAGGAACAAAGGGGGATTGTATCAATGTTGAATTGTTAGTTTATGGTCATATAAATGTAAAATAAGGTTTCATATTTAATAAGAAAGTTGAGAGTTGGTATTATGAAGATTATAGCTCAAGGTGTATTGTCTTTTAATTTTAAAACTATAAATAATAATGGATTTTGAAATTGTTTAATTTTTTTTATTTCGACTTAAAATTTTAATCATGAAATATTATGTGTATTATAATTGAAAGAATTAATTGTTAATGTTATGTTCTACAAATTAGTTGTACCTTTTTAAAACTACTCTTACAATTTTATAAGACACTTCTATCAATACTCTAAAATAAATCTAGATCTACACATTCATACTAGAAGCACGCATATGGATCAAGAGTGTTGTCCTCAATCTTTTACCTAAGTTTTTTGGTATTGACCTAGAAGAATACGTCTCTCCTTGTGACACAATGATGAATCCTTTCAATAAATTTTTAAATACTTCTAATTTTAGAAGAGATAAATTAAGAGATCCCAAAAGCAAAGTTGTGCATATTATTAAATTAGATCCATATACTTGAATCCTTCATAATACAAAAAATAATTTCTTATCCTAAAATAACATACTTTCATTCTTTCATTTTAATCTCAAAATATCCATATTTTAACACCAACATCAAACTTTATTTATTTGATTACAAGCTTATATATTTTTATTTATCATATTTACGTTTATATATATATTTTTAAATACATTAACTCAAAAGCTTCCATTTCTTAATCTAAATTAATTTAAACTAAGTTCTAAACTTTACTTCCTTTACTTGATCTTATAACCAAAGATAACAAAACTAATATATATAGAGAGAGAGAGATTGATCTTCGAAAAGTTGTCACATATAACTATTTTAATCACATGAAGCTTTTTCATATCTCTTCCGGTATTAAGAGAGGATTCATACATATATATAACGCAATTGTTTGTGATGTTATGCACTTCAGAAAATTGTATTGAAAAAGAATGTTATTCTATAAATAATTTATTTTTCTAAGATGTCCGAATATTATATATATAGTAAAAGTTAAGGATGACATGTATGCAGCGAAAACGCTATACAAGAAACTACAAAAGTTTATAAATCGGGAGGGTCAAAACAGAACACCATACCTTGAATACCAAAAGCTTCGACAATTTTTTTTTTTTGGAAAATTAACATTTAATGTAATTTTTTATTTATTAAATATATGATAATTTAAAAATTTAACAAGTAAAAGTATATACGATTAATTAAAATTTTGAGAAAGTAAAAGATTATGATCTTTTAAAATTCTCTTATATAATTTACAATATAAAAAATACATTAATATATATAAATTCTAAGTATAATTCATTTA
Organism: Sequoia sempervirens; assembly: GCA_007258455.2. Classification (NCBI taxonomy): domain Eukaryota; kingdom Viridiplantae; phylum Streptophyta; class Pinopsida; order Cupressales; family Cupressaceae; genus Sequoia; species Sequoia sempervirens. The sequence continues at coordinate 69,257,347 of VDFB02072274.1, forward strand.
TCACTATCAATACAATTGACAATATTTAAATATAATTTATAATTAAAATAAAGCTAAATCAAATGAGAACTACTGCAATTTGATTTTGTGGAATTGGATTATTATTTAAATAAAATTAAATGATATTTTAATAATTGTGTGTCAATTTTTTATGCAACATTATTTTAAAATTAAAAAAAAAACAAAATTAATTAAGAAGATCTAGTTTAATATGATTTTGGTGGAACTCGATTATTAATTTAAAATGAATAATTTAATAATTTAATATCATTTTTTTTGTGTGTGATATTATTTTTAAATAAAAAAATTAATTTAATTTGATTTGAATTTAATGAAATTAGATAATTAATTTAAATTAAATTAAATAATATTTTAATAAGTTTATACTATAATTTTCATTTTTTGTGTAACAAATTATCTTTAAATAAAATAAATAGAAAAGAGAGTGTGTTATAAATTAAGAAAACAATCTATTGTTTGGATATTTAATAGAATAGTTTAAGAATGTGAGAAATTGATTTGAACTTCACATTGAATTGTTTACCTATATATTTATAAGTTGAAATAAAACATAACTATATGTAATTGTAATAAAAGTATGTTAAGAATTCTAACTATACAATTAATATATTGTAACACTTCTAAAATTAAATAAAAAATCTAATTAAATTTTATTAGGATAATCATTAATTCATTTGAATATGAATAAAAATAACATAGCTGCATAAGATCCATACCAAAAATAAGAGATTAATTTTTATTTCAATATTAAAAAATTTAATAATGATAAATATAAATCAATTTGTTATTATATATAATATTTAAATTTATATAAAATATTTTTTATATTAAACTTACAAATTATTTAAAATTTATCTCTTTGAAATAAATATATAAAAAAAATGTAGACCTATTACAAGACACAGTTTGATTGACCTTAGCAAATCGTCACTTAATCAAATTTCAAAACTAACATTGCTCCTTTTTGCCATTTATTTGATTTGTTCATCATTTGAGATGTTATTAGCCCGGGAAATTTTGTAAGAAAATTTTGCCGATCTCCAAATCAAATTAAATTCAGTAACTCTAAAACTCTGATATTTTCGGATCTACTTTCGTAACTAGAATGCATGTCCGACAAATCCGTTCTCCATGCTTTCATATTTTCATTTAATAGACGACGAATTTCGTGGTGGGATTTTTTTTGCTCTGTGAAAAAATGCCCTTGGATGATGCTACTTTTCGATGGGAATATCTCTAGTTTTTTGTTAGTATAAATTCTGGAAAAATTCCATGAGGGCTTGGAAGTAAGGCGTGTGGTTCTACAGCTGGTTGCATGACATTTTGCAAAGCAATTCACGTGCCTTGTATATGTTGCATAATTTTGCATGCATGCCTAACAGGACAGTTGCAACGACAATACAACAAAAATTCCCTTAAGGAAATATCATATTTGCATTGTGGGAGGATTATTAGGAAAACAGTCCTATCGAGGGTTCTTAGAAGCACTGCGAGTTGTAGAAAGGGTTATAGGCAACGAGAAGATATAGTTGTTTCGTTCTGTAGAAATAAATCTAGGTCACAGATTGGCTAACAATTCTTTTTACCATAACATGAATCTCTATTTTAGCTACACAATCATTCATAATTTCCCGAAGCAAGAGCGGTTCTTATGACAGACCTACAAGTTTTGAGTGTGAATTTTTATCTTTTGGTAGATGCCCATAATGTGTTCCAAAGCTCCCATGTCCTTTACCTTTCCCTCAACCTTTTAGCTTTGGCAATGATTTTGTAGACTGGCACAATAGGAGTGAGCATCCCCATTTTACATACCTAGAATTCCATGGCTTTGAAAGTGCCTAGAAATCTACTCTTACTGGTGAAATGCTTTGTGCCAGGGGTTAACTTCCACTATATTTTTTCACGTCTTGTTGGAGACCTTTGTGGCTCTACGCAATGGTTGCTTCTCTTTGTTTATGCTAGGGTTGATTAGCTTTTATTTTCATTTTAGATGGATATGGGTAGTTTTGTGGCCCTATAGTTCTGTAGATTTTCATTTTTATTTTCATTATTTTATGGGAAAAAGAGTGGCTAAAAACATTTAACCCTCTATTTTATCCATGCTTTGCTCAATGAAAAGTGCCTATATTTTTTTCTGACAAATTATTTTAACAAAGGAATCTTTGTTTCATGCTATTTACATTCATACAGATTGTTGGGGATAGCTTTCACTAGTGAATAAGCGAATCCAAGTAGAAAAGGAGCAAACTCATGGTTAAAGTTCCCTAAAGAGCCATCTTTATGTCATTGCACTGGACTATGAGATTGTGAGTGTTGGACTAAGAGATTTGAACCACTACCCTCATGCTTCTTGTTGGCCAGACTCGATTACAATGTATACAGATAAATGCAGTGTATTTTTTTTGTTTCGAGAATTGAATTTCGCTCGTTGCTAAATTCATCAGCAACATTAACATGAGTCCTTCAAAATCATTTTCAAAGGCAGTGCTAGTACTGAACTCTGGAAATTCCTCTATGAAGTAAGCGGGAAAAAGTAAACCTTCATGCTTTGTTCCTATTTTCTTGAATTATATTTTTTAACTGTTTTCATTGGTACATAGAAAAAACTCAAATAGGGAGCACATTGATATTCTTGAGTTTCATAAGCTGCACCATCACAGTTGTATTGCTATCCATCCAATTGGGTTTCTCTTGCAATTTATGTAAGACTGAGATGTGAAAATCTAAACTTAGATTGCTAGGTTATTTTATAAGGTCTATGTTATTTTTTATTTGTTTGACATGAAATTAGATTTGTAGGTTATTTGAATATGGTTGATGTTGATTTTTTGGTTTTAGGTATGCCCTATCTAATATGGAAAATTATGTAGTATGTATTGCTAAGGGTAATGTTGCAACAATCGGCTCACCTAAGTATTATATTACCCACAAGAATTTGCAAGTTTCAAAGGATGTAAATTTGCAAGTAGTTAGCGAGAAATTCTATATTCCTTTCATTATGTTGCTTGTGCGGAATTTGAACTAATTTGGTGGGGAATTTGGTTACAAGGGTAAATTTAATTGGCTGTGTTTTTCATGCCAATTAGGAATGTCATTTTTATGGTAAAATCTAGAGTTATGGACTACATTTAACATTTTGCGAGATAATCTTGGTTTACATTAGTAGTATTTGTAAACACGAATCATACTTGGTATACTGTAGTACATAACCTAGGCACTTGTCCTTTGGAGTTGTGGTTCAATCTATTGTGGTAGGGGGGATTTGTTACTTGCCACATTACCGTTACACCATAGACCCTTGAATTCCAAATGGTTTTATTGACAATGTTTTTCCAATGTTAAATTTTCCAATAAGCAAAATTTTCATAAAAATATGAGACAAGATGTTCAATAAAAATCATATGGATTCTCGTTGGGGTTGTTCTCCAAGATGGCCCAGGTTAAAAATTTTGCTTTTTCAATAGAGGAACAAATTCATTTTCCATGGAGCATAGTCGTGACCTTTAGGGCTAAAATATTATTAAGGTATTATATAGTCTTTAAACTTGTTATGAAGAAGGGACAAAGTGTGGCAAAAGAAATGTTGCTACCAAACCAATTGATAGGATCCAATTGAAATAAAATTTTGTGCTAAATTATGTGTTCACGAGTTGATTTTCAATTATCTAAATGCGTGATTTTTTAGGTAGGAAAATATGATGATTTGAGCAACAAAAGCTAACTTGGAATGAATTATGCAACAATGACAATGGGCTTGAATTCCATCATTATCCTGAACCTTTTACTCATCCTACTCTTTCAGCCTACATTCAACATATAGCATTTGCTGGCACACAAATTCAATGGTTCTCCATAAGAATACATTGAAGAGAGCAAGCCCATAATCCAGCATCCTTAGAAGAAGAAGCCCTGCACTATACAGGTCCTCAAACATGATTTTGGAAACATGTATGGTCAACCACCTATTAAAGTCTCTTACAACCCACCTACAAAGTGGTTCTTCAATGGAGGGCCACCTGGAAAGGGGAACAATATGATAGAATTGTTGGAGCATGGCTGAGTGGTGTTGAGATACTTAGAACAAGAACTGTTGAGCCTTACTGAAGTGGGGATTGTTTGGGAGGTCAACAAAGATCTAACCGAGTACACTTCATTACTTAAAAAACCTCAGTCTCTTGCAGTCATGTTAGAAAATTTGGTTGATAGCACCTATACTGGTATTTACCACATCACTATTAGTTTCCGTTATTATGAAGTTCACGATGCCCAAATAGTACCATCCCCTGAGCCAGCGGATCTGGTGCTACCCATCTCAAATCCATATGGCAAGATGTTATTACTACTTGGTTTGTGGATGCAAATTTACACCTGTGGTTGGATGAGAGGAGCACAAAGACTAAGGGGATGTTGATGGATTATGAAGCGTCTTCTTTCCAACCTATTTTAGTATCAAATTTTGAAGGTTTGGATGGGTCGTTTCAGACATATAGTGAGAGAAAGATTGCTTTCTCTAGATGGGTGGAATCCACACAGGGGAACTTGACATCCCACGTCTTTCAAACCTTCAAATATTCTAATGTGACTACTTAATAAAACAAGGAGGAAGATAAAAAGGTGAGATTGAAAATACAGACAAACAAGAAGCTAACAATCGAGACACCTTCAGAATTAGTATGGTCTCATATGATGTCAAGATTATATCCTTTCTTTATGAATTGTGTTTCTTTAGACAAAGAGAATGGTATCTATCTTGCAACAACAAACATTTCTCATGTATTCAATGAGGATACTTCTAGTACCTTACCCAATGGTACTTCATTCACCTCTCTAAACAATTCTCAACATGCATAGGGCTCTATGCTTGTGAAGGATCATTCTATACTTAGTGGGACAACAAGCACCCAACAGATATATAAATACAGGGGAAGAGATGGATGTTATTTCTGAACTCTCAATGTCAAGGATTATAAATTCATCAAAGACTATTCTGATAACTTTTGTAACTACTATTCATAGTCTTGTGATCTCTTGTTCACTGTAGTAAATTTTAGCACTGGGTCACATGTTTGAGCTTTTAATTTCTAGTTGTGCTAAGTGATTACTCTTGGATGGATCAATCTTTCCAAAGAAGACAACTTAACTTTTTGTATTATTATATTTGTATTTTTCCTGCCACAATCAAATGTAATCAAAAGAGATGATTTCAAATGAATTTAAGCATTAACTTTTAAAGGCCAACTATTATTTTACTCTTGTCTATCACTAGTTAGTGAAAATCTAGATGTTATTGTAATGCCTTAAATTTGTATTTTTTAGTTTTCTGATTTCTTTACAGTTTTCTAATTTTTGGGACCAAAATAAAATTGTTTTAAAAAACAACTTCAATTTTTAAATTTTTAGTTTGAATCCAACTGATACTGGAACTGAATAATATATGGATGTCAACAACATTTCAAAACATGAAAACACTAGTATAGCAACTCCATAACTAATATTTCAATTGAATGCAACTGTTGACCAAGTACAATGGTTATATCTTGTACTGGAAAGACATTTTGAAAAGAAGTATTATTTCTATTTCTAATTCGCACATGCATGTATATATATTTGAAATATTCTTAGGTTGAATGAAGAATTAGAAAAATATTAGTTTATGAAAGTATTTATCTTTCAATTTTATGAAAGATATGTTGATGATGTTTGATCTTTTTAAAATGTTCAGAAGTTAATATATGAATGAAATAATTTGGCTTGAGAATTGAAAATCACTATTGATACATTTGATAGATAATATTTTTTTCAAAAAGATGAAAATTGTGATACACTCTAATTTGTTTTGTCATCAATTATGTAAATCAAATTGCCTTCTACCAAGGTCTCACGAAAAGTTTTAAAGGATTAAATATTGGTAGTTTGGAGAGCATTTTCCCTTATATCACATTGGTTATGAAATTTATGAGACTAACATATGTCATTTTTATTTGTTGACTTATGTTTATTGTGGACTATTATAAATGATTATCACTACTAAATTAAAATGTGGCCTTGAATAACATGTTTTAAAATTTTATAATGGGAAAATGATTCTACTGTAAAAAAAACTATGAATTTATTCTTTTATCCAAAAACACATACAATTATATATATCCAAAATTAATATTGTAAATTTGATGTATTTATTTATAGACATTATCCTAGATAATAAAATTATTAAATAAAATTATATCTCTTATTCTTTTCTTTTATTTGTATTCTCATATATTACTTAACATATATTTTATTATCGGCATAACCATTGCACCTCTTTTGGGTGCAAGTGCTAGTAATAACAATTGTCTTGGCATATATATGTGTGTATGCATTTGTGTGTGTATGTCTATATATATGTATGTATGTAAGTATCTATGTGTGTGTTAACTTATATTGAACTTGTATCAATCTAATTTTTACAATCATAAATATTTTGTTTCCTAATTCATCATGATGATGGATCATCAAGTGTGATCCAAAACAAAGATACAAAAATATATACACAATTCTACCAAAATTTTCACAAAAGATGGTACTAATTAGTTATTCTCATAAAATACGTTTAAAATGTAACATTTATGTTGCTTCCTTTACTTGAACATCCAAACTATAATTATATTTTCCATAGAAAAAGAGTCAAATCTGCCTTCAAAGACTTAATTTATACACTCATTATGAATGAAAATTAAAAGAAGAAGATCTAAAAGTTTGATATATGATTAGCTCTTCAAACTAAAAATATATATTCACACTAATCTCTTAGTGATGTTCTCTACACATTCTTACATTTTATTATTAAAAAAATGTTTCTAAAATAAAGAAGTATATTTATGGTTATACAATTAAGCACTATTCTCATATCTAAAACAGCGTTCAACACAAAACAACATAAAATTTGACATAAAAATGATAAGGAAAACTCAAAATATAATATTTATATATATTTTTTAAATAAAATTGATAAAAATTTGACTCAAGACTCTACAATTGAATCAAGATCATACGATTAACTCAAGACTATACGATTAAAACATAATAAAATATTTATAATTTTATATTACTAAAATTCACCCAACTGACCATTACAATTAACCACAATTCTTATCCAACATAATATCTTAATACAAAATATCCAACATAATATCTAAACACAAAAAGCCCATGTACTCTCACCACTAGCATTGCTTGCTCCTCTTCTCCTGGGTAAAAATTCTTGTTACAGACAAGATCGTGTAACTATATTAAAGTTAAGGTGGGAGTGGAGAGCCCACCATACCATACAAATGTAGTGAAGACATTGTATTAGGATGGTGACTCTCAAAAGACGATACAACTTTATCTATTAATGATTCAAGTTCCTGTTCGTATCGCCACCTGTTGGACGCGCACATAAAATACCCCACAATTTAACACACTTACTAGTTAAATAATTAGAGGATTTGGCTTTATGAATGATAGGTCCACGTAACCAGGAGATTACGCGCGCTCAAACAAAATTTTGATTAAGCAGATAGCGTGTAGAAATCGAACGGCAAGGTCCCAAGAAATGTGGAAACAATTGTAATTAAAAAAAAAAAATGGGGCCATCCATTCGAATCTTGAAAAGATAAAATTGAGAAATTTAATGAAGAGTTGCGATAGATTCTGACTTCCTTTTCTTTGAACTTTAAACTCTGTATATAAACTCTCTTGAGCATTTTTATATAAGCCAAACAAAAATTTGTTCTACATAAAAAGCCTTCATTGATTTTATTATATTTACGTAAAGAAACGGAAGATGCAAACTTTACGTACCTGAGTTTCTGTGAGTAGTATATATATATATATGATGCGTATAACAGCAAACAGCTTTTTAACAGTAGGGTCAGTCATGACGATTTTTCTCACTTAGACTGAGCCAGCAAATCGTCAATAAGAAAATCTGAAATATCTGCAGCAACAGCCACAGCAGAAGTTGTTGACATAAAATCTTGAGCAGGGGCTGCTAAATTGGGAAACTCATATTCATGAACAAACTTGTCCACGAATAAATCTCCCGCGTCATTCCATGATGAAAATTTCTCAGGCTTTTGTTCTTCTTGAGCATTAAATGGTGTCTTTCCAGTGGAGTCTGTGAATGAAAGGGAGGAGGATTGTGAATTGGCGATAATTTCCTCAACCTTGACAGAGATATTATTATCGCTGCTATTTAAACCGTTAGCAGCAACAGCCACCGCCATAGGGTCGTCAATTGCCAAACGATTCTTCTTTCGCGTTTTACGAGATAAACCCCCACTGACGTCGATAGGGAGACTTCCTATGGAACTTGACTGCGCCTCATTTGCCGACGCCCGCTTCTGCTCGTAAGTTTGGTACTGTTGCAGGGAAATTAGGGTTGCTTTATCTATGACTCCGTTGCCGCCGCCGCCGCCGCTCCGAGAAGAAGATGTCGCTGCGCCGCCGCGAATATTTAAAGCCTTCAAAGCGGAGCGCGGCGAGAGGCACTGATGCTGGTTGTCCCGATCCTCCTGTTGCTCATTATTACGGCCGCCTTGCCGGATTTGCATGGACCCGCCGGCTTTGCCTTCTCCGGCAGCCTGGAACGAAGCAACCGGTCGTGGCTCTGGAATTGTCCCATTTAAACGCCTCAAGTAAAGCCGGTACTTCTGTGCAAGAGAAAAAATAACAAAGAAAACTTTTGGTTTAATTTTTCTAGACTCCTCTATCAGCAATTTCTTTAAGGTTTTTAGTACCTGTAAATGGCTCGCAACGTTCTCCCGAGTGAGCCCCTGCACTTTCATGATTTCTAATATCCTCTTAGGAACCGCCTCTGCAAATACACAAGAAACAGATCAAATGTCGGTGGCGGAAAGGCCAAATCTGATGGCTAGTCATCGGTAGAGGATAAACTTTCAATACACCTTTTTTTTCAACTTCACGGCCAAGAACATTTATTTCAATATAACTGGAGGTTTTTTCCTAGATTTCTGTCTGATTCTTTCGTTTTATGTAAAAAATTAAAATAAATGAAATATATGCAGATATAATAAAGATTAAAGCTTACTGTCGATATGCAACTGGTTTACGGCACTGACAAACTGTTGATGGAGCTGAACTGTCCAATGCACACGAGCCTTCTTGAGGCCGCTGATATCTTCAATGATGTGCTCCGTGTCGCTCTCCTGAAGTTGAGCTTGATCTTTTCTCTTTTTCGAACAACACTCGGCAGAATCCACTGTTCTCATGCCATCGAATAAAACACCTCCCATACTGTCGTCCCACAGATAAGTACTTAACTTACAGTGCTGCTGGTACTGCTGTCGATGCCTCCTCCGGACAACATGCTGCCAAATGTTGCGGAGCTCCTCCATTCGAATCGGCTTTATCAAGAAATCACAGGCGCCATGCGTTATGCCTCGCATTACCACGCTCGTTTCTCCCTTTGCAGACATCACTGCATAGAGAAACCCGAACATTCCCTGTCACCGATTGACAGATCAAAAAATAAAAGCTACGGCGATGTTTTCAGAAATCACAGACACATCTCTTATTTTCCTTAGGGTTTATAAGCCTCATCTCCAAATGCATCACTTGATTTTAGCTTTTATTAGGTTTTCAACTCTCCAAAGAAAAGCAGTACCGACAATACTCACATACTACTGGCAAATCTGACTCCAACTCGGCGATCTCCAGTAATTTGAAGCCGTCGTCTTCCTGCAAATACACTTCGCACATAACCATATCGAACCTGCCTCTGCTCTCCGACAGCAACGAAACTGCTTGCGATACGCGCGGACACAATGTCACTGGAGCAACCATAACAAACACAGTTTAGTTAATATGATGATCTTTTATTAAATCCAGGATATCAAACGAAAGAACTCGTTTATATTTGTCCAGATTGTTCAGCAAGCATATTTTGATTAATATTTGTTCATAAACAAAAATACACTTTAAAATTCCTTTGGTCGAGCTTAAATTTCTGCAGAATAGAGTTTTTGTTAAAAAAATATCTGGTTACTTTCCGTCCTACACAGGTTTTCTGTATCTTACACTTCACTTACGAATCGTCTATTTCAGACATTTTTTGTCTTAACGATACCTTCTTCCAGACCAGAGAGATGTTTGAACGCAAATCCATGTCCTTCGGTTTATTAAGCATCCCAAACCCTAAGCAGCATTTAAAGCTATGGTATATGCATCTCCGCTTGCACAATTTCCGGCAGGAAAAGGGAAAACTAGCAGAAAAATGGACTGTAAAAGAAAAAACAAGAGAGAGAGGGAGAGACAAAGAAACCCCATGAAGCTCACCATTGTACTGGCATTGCAGAAGCATTCTCTCCAAAGCCGCAAGACACAGAGGATTGTCGTCAACAACCAAAACCCTCAATCCCTTGGGACTAAATTTCTCAAGTCGCTGCTGCCGCTTCTTCTTCATTGACAAGGTCATCATTCCCTCCTCTCCGCGAGCAGACGACATTTCTCCACTTGTCCACCTTGCCAAGAGAATGGAGAATGCTGGTGCTTTCCTTTGATGTTGGTGGGTTTGAAATTTCCATGGGATGAGACTTCAGCGAAGGACACGAATACACCATTGCTATAACAAGCACTTCCATAAGCGAGGCATCTTTTAGCTGTCTCCTCTACATTGGTCCAACGCTCATCACCTTCAATTCCCACCCCGAATTCGAAAACGACCTTTCGGAAAAACAATAAAATAAAAACTACCTAAATTACTAAGCCAAACATCTCATAATTATGGATAATCGATAATGCCGCACGAGCTCCGATAAACCAAAAACTGACTAACAAAAGCTTACTTATGCTCACCAGTACATCAAATCGACGGATTGAATTCACCCGCTAAACGTACAAATAAACTCCACACCGTCGATTAGATTTATTGCCTTTTATGGTGTCCCGTCTTTTCGATTACTTCCAGAATCCTTAAACAGCAACAGTCGATGTGACGTGTCGCCGGCATTTGATATTCCGACTCCATTTCCCGGTGGACAAATGGCGCACAAAAGAGACGCGCTTAGCCTTCCGCCGCAATAAACCCTATTTCACGGACTGTCTCCATTTTTAAAAGATAGAATTGCTGCACACAGTTTCAAAATTTCTCAGGAAATAATAGTGGTTTCCACTAAATTAAAAGAAAAAGAACATAGCCTACTGACCTGCTGACCTTCTGCAACATTTTTATGATCTTATCCCTTAACAAGGGCGAGGTGGGGACGGTAGATTGTTTGACGAGGCAGCATTAGGTCTCCCGATGTGTGGGAAGAACCGGTTCTGGAAAAGACACGTCACATAACAGATGTTGGCGTTGGAATAGCCCGGTGACGTGAGTAGGTAAGCGGTCGATGGGAGCGCGTAGTCCTATGAAATACGTGTAAAAATTTGAGCCCCTAGTTTTGTCTAGGTATCCGGCGCTTTCCCTGAGCCAGCAAACGGCGACCTCTTGTAGGTAATTGTTTAGAGATTTACGATACCGTCGAATGCTTTCAAATCAAGAACATCGGGCGTCATGCAACACATCGATTAGAAAACGTAATAAGCAAATCTGTAACGTACCCTAGATGTTATTACGCACGAGCTTTACATTTGTAACGGGGAAAATCCTTTTGGTCCCACGGTAATTGGGTTATCTTTTATCTATTGACAAGTGTATATGAAACAGTCTAGAGTCTTAACTATTCCTTATCTTTATTTATGTTTGTACAAAATTAGCTAATCATTTGTGTGCATGTGGAGTTGAACTTAATAATAATACTGTTTCATTTTCACAGTGAATCTTAACTTTTCTGATTAATCCATTATTCCTCATCTTTATGCTTATTTGCAGGTACAAAATTAACTAATCATTTGTGTGCATGTGGAATTGAACTTAATAATACTGTTTCATTTTCACAGAGTGAATCTTAACTTTTCTGATTAATCCATTATTCTTCATCTTTATTCATATTTGTAGGTACAGAATTAACTAAATATTTGTGTGCATGTGGAATTGAACTTCATAATAATACTGTTCCATTTTCACACAGTGAATCTGAACTTTTTTGAACTTTTCTGGTTAATCCATCATTCCTTATCTTTATTCATATTTGCAGGTAAAAAATTAACTAATCATTTGTGTGCACGTTGAATTCAACTGAATAATACTGTTTCATTTGCACACAGTCTAGCAGTCTTCTCTGATTAGTCTATCGTTTCCTATCTTTATTCATATTTTCAGATTCAAATTAACTAATTATTTGTGCTCATGTGGAATTGAACTTTAAATTAGGTTCTTCTCTCCCTCTTCTATTAATTGTTATAAGTGAATTATTTCAATTTGTATGTTAGAGAAGTTTATCTAAGAAATCTATGAGAAAATCTAAAAATCAAATGTAAAATAAAAATAGATATTATATCGCCATTTGAAAAGCATATTGCATGATTGTATGTCATCCTCAATCTTTGTTCATTATTATTGAATCAACCTATCTAGAGGCTTGACCAAAGGAGAACAATTCCTTATCTAACAAGTTCCCAAACAGTGTCTCTCAACACCATTTTCTAAACTTAGGTATATTAGATCAAGGCATTTAAACATTTTATAATTATTAGAATTATGTTAAATTCACTTTTGCATGTGTGAATTTTCTTTCATGACCTATGCCAAGATTAGATTCATAGGTGTAGCCTTGAACCTAACACTCAAAAGGAAATTTTATTAACCAGAGATTATTATTTGATAAATCCATATTAGACACATTGTGCACCAAAGAGGACATAAATAGGTTCTTAGGGTCATGACAGAGTTTGATATCTTGAAAAAAAGACTAAAGACCAAGGCTTCATGTGTAAGGCTCCATGTGTATGTAAGATCAATCTTGAGAGTGGTAATTGTTAACAAGACCCATTTTGGCTAAGAAAGTTCACTCAACGAGGTGTTTGTTTGACTAAGTGTGTTTGGGATAGTGTTTTGATAGTGTGTAAGATGTATTGTTGTTTTGAATGGTGTCCAATGATGTTTGTAATGTTGTAATTTTGTAGATATTAAATTGTTACACATTAAAACTTGTTCAAATTGAATGTTTGGAAATGTATTCATTATGTGTAAAGTTGTCCTAAGGTGAAAGACCAGTAGTGTGTCCCACTTTTCAACCTTATTGGACCATAAGAAAATCAATATTTCAATATTCAACATGTTTATCAATTATAGATCAAATAAACTATCAAGAATTAAAAGATGATAAAAAATAGAGATTTGTGTAGTTTTCTTTGTAGGTTTAATTTGTAATTAAAAAAATACCTTCAATTATTTTTTAGTTTTTTATAACAAAAAAGTATTAAGCTATGTCATTATTTGATAGTGAGTAACATTTTATTATAACACATAGCTTTTAATACAAATAATATTTTTTAAAAAAATCTTGGAATTAGATTATTAACTCTAATATCTAATACATAGATATTTTTTGGTAACTATTTTTATTGAATATTATCTTTATTGACAATTTTTAAATTGGTATTAACAAAAATTTAGACCTACATATTATTGTAATACATTCCTTTTTGCATATTTATTGAAATTGATTTTTTTTTACATTGAACCAAGGATTGTAGTGCACATTTTAAAAAATTGACCTAGCTTCTCATTTTTCTAGTGTCTTGAATAAACATGTTTTTTATTTTTGTAATAGATCTATCTTGTTTATAAAATGGAAAATATATTAAAAAATAATATATATCATTTTTTGAAAAACTAATTCTAATGGCTATGTACACATAAAAATTGTAGAAAATTGGAGAGCATAGATTGATATATATTTTTTACATTATGAAAAATATGGATCCAAAGACCCTTAAATACATATGTGGATAGGTGTGTCTCTTATATGAGACATGAATCTTTGTAATTAAATAAATTTTATATTTAACACCCCCCATAAAAAAAAAATTATCACACAACTTAACTAGATGATGGAGGTCATCTATAACAAATAGGTTGATTAGCTACCCATGTACAAATGAAGAATATTCAAAACCAATGTCTTCTTGAAATTATATAAAAGCTTATCCTTCTTCTGAATAACCTTGATTACTTTTGTCCATCATTATCCATAGTAAGGCCCATTCTTTATAGTTATATCAATAAAGGAAGTGAAGCATTCCCAATGATCTTTGCAATAAAAAAAACTTCACAGTTTTATCAACTATCTTTTTGATCAATTTCAACAATGATCTTTGTGACCAAAACCTTCAATGATCTTTATGATCAATTTCAACAATGATCTTTGCGATCAATTTCAAAAATGATCATTACGATCAAAACCTTTAATTGATCTCTATAATCATTTTGAACAATGATCTTATGATCAAATTCTTCACAAATTTAACAATGATCTTTGCAATCAACACTATAAATAATGATCTTTGCAATCAATGTTACAACCATTCAACAATTATCTTTGTGGTCAATAGTACAACTTTTAGGTTCAACAATGATCTTTGTGGTCAATAATACAAATTTTAGGTTCAACAATGATCTTTGGGATCTATATTACAACCATTCTGTATATATGAGTGCTCCAACTTCAAATATTGTACCACTAGATGGATAGAATTCAATTAGCCTTTATAGTAGTCAAATTCATAGATTAAACTATATGGTTTCTAGGATGATATCTAGCCTTACATGATTTGTTATTTTGTCTGACATGAGAATATATATGCTTGTGTACAAAATTTTGAACATATTTGTGACCTTTTTCCAATTAGATACACCAATCCATCCACAATCCATCTATATACTATATTTTAGAGGTTGATTTTTCCACTTTTTGTTCCAACACAATTTCTTAGAATGATTCTTCAATCCAAAGATACTACAAGGATGAAGATCCCAACACAACTCTTTTTTATGTCCATGCCTATAACAATGAGAACATTGTACATGCATTGTATTTTTTTAGATAATTTGTTTGAACTTGTAACACTTGTAACTCTATTTTTATTTCCACTAGCATATCCAAGGCCTTCATTCTTTGGCCTTACTATTGGCTCAACAGGATCTATAGTTTCTTGTCCATAATTTCTCAAACCTTTTCCCTCGAATCCCATTCTTTTCATTATCTTAAACCAATTTTTTTTTAAGAACATCCTTTCTCATTATCCTTACAACTAGTAAGATTTGTAGATTCAAAAATATTACTATCTTCCTTACACTTTTTATTAAAAGAGGCTTTAGTTATATCACATTTATCAAAAAAATCATCTAATGAGTAAAAAATCACTTGTATCACATGACACATTACATAGTGTAGGTTTAGACTTTAGACACTGATTTTCCTTTACGTAATCTTCAAGCAATTGCTCGAGTTTAGAATATTTTTTGAACTCTCAATTTTAATATATCTTCTTTTTGTGACCGATTTTTTATTTCTAATTCTTCATTTTTCTTTTTACTTTTCTCAAGTTCTTCTTCCAAAGTATTATTTTTACATATTAAGTTTTTTATTTACTTTTCTTTCTCTTTTACCAATCTTTCCCATTAGAAAATAAGCTCCTTATATAGTTAAAATTTAACCACAAAAATAATTACTTATGTAATACTTGATGAGAATTGATTTTGGTGGATTTACCGCCTTCACTCTTCCATGATTTGAAATGATCTGCCACTTACTTTTTACATTTTCAAACTTAAACTTAAAAAAATATTAAATAGACTTCATCAAATGTTGTGAAAAAATTTAGGAAAATTTGTGATCACATTTCTTTTTTTATCAAATATAGATACACTTTCTTCTCAGGTTACAATCTCTTCCCACTTGTTTTTTTTTTTCACGCGCAATTTTCTTCTCAAATTGATGACTTTATACTAATTGTGATGGCTTATTAATGTAAGTACATATAAAAATTTGTGATTATCTTCAACAAATCCATATATTCATGCATTAAATGCCATGGGGGTAGGGGGCCTGGCTCGATTGGCTAAAGCATCCTATTGCAAGCAAGAGGTCACGAGGTCTAATCTCCCCCCAAACCCATGCTACCAGAGGGCATGTTGCGCTAGCGCCACTGGTCATGTGAAAAAAGTTTACCAGGGGCACTGCAATTTATAGGGTTGACCAATTCCTGCAGTCTAAAAAAAAATGCATTAAATGCCATACAACATCTTCAAATATATCATCATGAATCTTATATAATGCACTCTCTTCAATGATATTTTTATATCTCTAATTACAAAGAACGTATTAACTCTTATAAATCCAATGAAAACCCTTTAATGAGCTACAATCAACCACCTTCCTACATTACCTCAAAATATTTAATATGAAATGATTGATACCAAAGATTCATATGAAAGACTACAATATTCTCCTTCACACTAAACATCAAATATAAATGAGATAAATTTGATGCCACTTTTTTAATATTTTCCTCAACTTGCATAAGTTATTAAGAATAAATCAACAACAAATTTACCTTGGATAGGAGTATGATGGTTTGTACATTAGTAATAAGGATGCACCAAAGAATTATGAAACTTGATTCTAATAGTGGTGGAGAGTTTTGAAATTAAATTTGGTTAGTGCAACTTTGACATTCAAATTCTTGATCTCCTCACACACAGATTGTAGGAAATTTTTCAAATAATAAAAAAATGCCTATCTCACCATAGTTTTACATGCAAAAAATTATGCATTGGTCCTCCTCAAAACACAACAAACTTATATCAAACACTTAGCAAACTGCCACTTAGCATCAAGCCTTTCTCATTTATTTTTTAGATATTTACTCCAACTTTACATAGGTAACACACAGGCACAAGGAATCAATAATGCTCTGATACCATGTAGAAAATTGGAGAGCATAAATTGATATATGCTTTCTACATTATGAAAAATATGGACCCAAAGACCCTAAATACATATATGGATAGGTGTGTCTCTTATATGAGACATGACTCTTTGTAATTAAATAAATTTTAAATTTTAACAAAATTTGTCTCCATAAGATTTTGTTTGACCCTTGCATGTTTTATATTTTGATAAATAAAATTACATGTGGATAGGAGAAGAAAAGACTATCACATTGATACTATATGTCACACCTCGATTTTTCTTGCATAAACTTTATTTGATAATAAATGGAACTAGATGAGACCATTGGACAATATGTGTTGAAGCATGGATTAATGTATTTTCGTGGATGATAAATTAGATGTTATTTTAAAATACATGCTATTGTGATTAAAATAATGATGAATTATTATGATGTGAATATTTTGAAATTATGGATTATGATTTTATGAGCTAACCTATTGACAAAATATTGAGTGCAAATGAGAGTAAGAACATGTTGAAGGCGAGAACATGGTTGAGGTAGAGATGACCTAGCCACCTAATGATAGTCGGCATGATGGAAATCCTACGCACACACTCACGTAGTTGCATTCATCTTGCATTGTGAATGATTGTGTTGTGCATTGTGTTATCATGAATGTCATTTCCTATTGTGTTATGATTTAAATAATGACTATATGTTTTATGGTTGATTTGTTTGCGAAAATTAATTTAATTGAAAATAAAATATTTTATTTTCAAATCTTTAATAATGATAAATCTCGCAATTTATATTTTTATATATAATAATATAATTAAGACATTATTATTTATATATATAAATAGCTATAAATAGCTTACTATTAAAAAAAATGAAACATTTAATTAAATAAAATAAGTTTTAAATTCCATTGATCTATATGATCTAGATCATGTGATCCTAGTATGAGGAGGAAAGTTCAGTTCTAAAAATAGAGGCTCTAGAGTTGAATACTTTGCATGAAAATATGAAAACCATTAAAAAGAGAGTTCAAGGAAGGAGAAGGATGTCTATTTTTTGGATATCATTATGGGAAACGACTGTGGGCATGGGATTGTAGTATTAGAGAAGATTGGTTACTTAGATTGGAGTTGTGAAGAGATTATCATGGCAAAGAGGAGAAAACCATTAACGAAGGACTGAGAAAGAGGTGATTTTGGGCGTTCCCTTTTAATTCTCCAATATCACAACTGAGGAATTGCATTTCTAGGTAGGTTATATATTACATGTGGTGTTATTGAGGCATTGAATTATATTCGCATACATGAATTCTTATGATATTTTGTATAAGAAATAAAAATACAACTTAAGCTAATAACCATTCTTTTAGATCCAATAATTCCCATGATCTAAATATAGGTATTTTCTTGTGTGTCATAATTGAATATACTCCTGCAATGAAGTTTATGACTAGTTTAATCTTGTGTTCGACCTACATTACAAAGTAAGGTTTTAAACAAATTGTGCATGTTCTGACTTAATCACTTCCTTGCTTCCTACCCATTGCTCCAAACCAAATCAAGTAGCTCTTTTATCTTCATGGTTGGCATGTGCAATCCATTGAAGACAACATAGATCTATGGCTGTTTAAAAAAAATGCATTGAATTATTGCGTATAAATGCAGAGATAACAACCATGCATATTGACTTTATTATTATTTACATATGTGCATATATATGGTGTGAGTTTATTATACCTGTATTAATGAACAATTCATGACTATAAACCATATGTGAATTCTTGTTGCTATTATAAAACCACTGAGCTATTCCATAATTTCAATATATTTAAAACAATAGTATATATAAAAAATATATTATCATGAAGTTAATACTGATAAACATTTTATTTCTATTGTGATGATTTCACAGTAAAATGTAAAATTGAATATATATGAAACTATCATTTAATTATTATGGATCTGATTCCTTTACTGTATATGTTATGAACTAGTTTCTTGTGGATTTAATCTACATGACATCAAATATTAGTTAGTATTGCATGCACATTAAATATTGCATGAAATTGAAAAATATCATTAGTTAGAGATCAAATTGCCTGTCAAAAAGTGAATTGCATGTCAATTATACATTTAACCAAATCATTGTGCATGAAAGAATTAAAATAATAAAATATCCTCATATAATCATTTTACATGAAAAGAAAAAAAAAATTATCACTGGATATATGCATGTTATTTTTTTCTATATGTGAATTTGGTTTACCATCTAGAATTGGGTATATTAAGTATTTAGTGTGCAAGTAAATAATATTGAATGGAGGAATGTAAAGTGCTATAGTGAGGCAATGATAAATGTTTAAAGTTGTTGATAATGTTGAAAACCATGCACAACATAATGGTATCTAAAATGTAGTGCCATAATAGGTGGAGTAAGCAAATAGAAGTCTTGAATCAACACGGGAAACTAAATAGTAGCATGAAAACTTTGTCAAACCAGAGTTGGCTAAAGCTTAAGAAGGTAGACGACTTGCTTAGCAATTAGAAAACTTGTGGATATACATTGCTATGTTTTGATTCAGTAAAAGAGTAATTGTTGTCACTTGAAAAAGGGTGGCTCATCCATTTTAAGAAGATGGAAATGAGAGGACTGTTTATATGTGTTACAAATTATGAGTTTAAAACAACCACATTTCATTTTAGATGGCTGAGTCGACGCGTTTTTAGTTTGTTGTTGAAGTGGTGGTAGAAAGGAGAGAAAAGGTGGTGGATTTAGCAACTTATTTGTAGCATTAAGTTTCTCATATTTTGGTATAAGTAGAGGCAACTTCTCTACCTTTTGTTACACTCATTCATTTTGATTTCTTCTTATTCATTCATAATTCTACTGTAATTTTCTATGCAAGTGTGTAGTTGAGTGCTTTTAGTGAGAAAAAGAGTTTGTTTTGTCAATTTGCAATGGTTGATAGTTTTGTGAGAGGCTAGAATTGGAGATAGGCTGAGCATAAAAGGAGAAAAATGTGTGACTATAAAATTAAGCTTAGGGAGAAGTATTTTCAATGGGAGCTATAATTCCAGGCATGATGATTTTACTTCTTTATTAGATTTTATGCTAAAATCATATTCGAATGCAAGTATTTGAGGAAAGATGAATTATATGTGTCTCGAGCTTTCTTGCATGAATTTTGATGGATTCTTATTTTGGGTGAATTTATATGATCTTTGATGATTTCTTAAATTGGTGAAACCTTATTGGTTGATTCATGTATATTATCCACTATGTTGGAGATACGTATTTGTGTTTACTAAACAAGGTAACCATAGAGTATTAATATAATACCTAGGTTGTTATAGACCTTATGAACGCTTACATGTAATATGGGAAATGATATTACATTGAAGTGCTATCATGAACTTATTAGCTTATGATGCTAGGTAAACCTTTGTGGATAATGAGGTTAGTAATACAATGGGAATGACAGTATGATAAACATATCATCATTGATAGGTTGTGATGTTATGCAAACCATGTTGATAGTCTATATTTGTTTGATTACTCATATCTCCTTGAAGGTAGGGGAAAAATCTTTTCCCTAGGGTTAGGGTGTATACTTTATTAGTATATCAATATTCAACAATAGGGTTGAAAAACATATATTCTGATTATGCTATTTTCTTATTCTTGACTAAAAGTCTAGATTCCTATTCATGAAATTATAGAAGAGAACTTACATTCTGGCAACCCAAAGACGTATTGTGAAGAGGACTATGGGTGCAGAAGCACAAACTCATCACAAGTTGATAATGTCCTCTAGTTTAGATATGAATGTAGTGAACATTGTAAACATGTGAATATTTGAGTCATATTGTAAGAGATATTTTATATTACTTTTGATTGAAGTCATTTATTGTTGAAATCATACTTTTGAATTGAAGTCATTTATTGTTGAAATCATACTTTTGAATTGAAGTCATTTATTGTTGAGATCATACTTTTGAATTGAAGTAATTTATTAATGAGATCATACTTTTGAAATGAAGACACTTAATGTTGTGACTATATGTTTTGAAATAGATTCACTTAATGTTGCGATGTTATGATTACCCGTATGGTTAATTAGGTTTTTCCCGGGGTTAGGATAATCCATGAAAAAGGGAGTAACCTAGTTGGTCACTTAGTATGTGTGCATGTATGGTTAACTTGGTTATTCCTAGGGTTAGGATAATCCATGGGAAAGGGAGTAACCTAGTTAGTCAGTTTGTTATGTCATCACCTTTTGGTTGAAATTATATTATGAATGGAAAGAGTATGTACGATCATTTACCAAATCGAGCTAAGGGGTGGGTGAACATACGAATTACACTCAAAGTACTGGGTGTTGAATTCTTTGGCCAAAGTGGTGTATGTAGCCATTGTTTACACTATCAATTCAATGTAATCCAGGTTTGCATATTGGGTAGGGAATGCCATACATGTAGGTTGTATCCAATGTATGGTAGCTCTAGATATGTAGTACACAACACCATGCTTAGGAAGGCTAGTATTATGAGGTTACCAACCCAATCTCTTCATCGAAGGGAAGGCCATCTTACTAGTCAGGGAGATTTGTAGGGACCGTAGTAAGTTTGTGGTTGGTGAAAAAGTGCTTGAGTAATACTCTCCCTCATATAGTTGATGGTTGGGGTTTGAGGATGTATGCACTGGTATTGGGGGCAACTAGAATGTATGCACCAGTAATGGTGATATCTAAAATGTATGCACCAATGTTGGGAAAATCTAGGATGTATGCCCAAGAAGGGACATCTGGACCATTTATATCTCTATTTCATTAAGCTCTTGGAATCTATGTATGTATTCATGTATCTCTATGTTTATTGAAATTGTAAATGGAAAAATGCTATCATTACGTGGGATTATGTAATGTGGAACTGTTACTTGGGATTTTGTAATGTTTCTTTGTAAATGTAATGGGAAAGTTTGAAATGGAACCTAAAATTATTTTTTATAAAGATATAGGGTCATGTAGGGTCCCTTCACAATAACCTCTCTCAAAATTTTAAAATTTTAATCTATTTGGTCATGGAGACAAGTTTTAAGACATAAAATGTATCAAATGCATTGAATATTTAAGTTGCAAGGTTACATTATTTTTGTTTTTGCATCGTGGGTCCAAACTAATAGTGTCGACATGTCTGATTGGAAATTTTCATGTTATTCGAGATCCTATTTTGCACCTCAACTTGCCTGATCATTCCAAACTACATTGTGTCGGTGTTTTCTCTTAAGAGCCTTAAGTGCCAAAAAAGTGTCAAACTTTGATGAGTTGTTTCTTGGAAACCGTGACACCTAAAAAAAAAAATTCTAAAGTTATAGGGTCATGTAGGGTCCCTTCACAATAAAATCTCTCAAATTTTTAAAATTCCAATCCATTTGACCGTGGCAACAAGTTTTTTGTCGTTGCAAAAAGCATCAAATGTATTGAAGAAAAAGTTACAAGGTACTACATTTTTCGTTTTGTGCATCGTGTGATCAAATTGATAGTGTCAAAACATCTTGGTGGGTGGGTTTATACTATGCAAGTTCCTATTTTGCACCCTAGCTTTCCTGGTCATTCCAAACTACACTACGTCAATGTTTTCTCTTATGATCCCCAAGTGCCAAAAAGTGTCAAACTTTGATGAGTTGTTTCTCAAAAACCATGACACCTACAAAAGTTTTGTCTAAAGCTACAAGTTCATGTAGGTTCCCACCACAATAACCTCTCTCCAGATTTCATATCTCCAAACCATTTCACCAATGGTGACAATGTTTTAGATGTTGCAAAAAGTGTCAGTTGTGTTCAATAAAAATTTATCAGGAGGCATTTAAATTACATTCTTAATCTTGTGGGACTAAATTAATAGTGCTAACATGTTGGGGTGGGTAGTTTTATGCTAGAAAAGGTCCTATTTTGCACCCCAAGTTTCTCGATCATTCCAAACTACACTATGTCAATGATTTATTGTAAGAGTTGTAAGTGCTAAAAAGTGTCAAACTTTTGATAGTTTGTTCCTCAAAAAACATGGCATGTACAATTTTTTTGTATAATGCCATAGGCTCATATAGGGTCCCTCCATAATAACCTCTCTCAGATTAGCATATATCCAAGTTGTTTTACCATGGCAACAATATTTCATATGCTACAAAAAGCATTAGTTACATTCAATAAAAAGTTCTCAAGAGGCATTTTTTACGTTGTTCATATCATCAGTCTAAATCGATAGTGCCAACACATTGGGGTGGGTGGATTACTACTATTAGAGGTCTCATTTTCATACCAAAGCATCTTGATCCTTTAAGCTAAACTAGACCAACAAAATTTCTTAAGATACCTAAGACCAAAAAATTTTAAGCTTTTGCATGAGTGTTCTCTCAAATTATGGCACCTACAAATGTCTCGTGTCTTTTGTTCACCCTAGACCTGCCACTCTTTCATATGCTCATAATAGTAGAAAACTGTACTTGTCATATATTCTCATATTTAGGTTAATGCCCTTCTCCTCTTAATAATTGTCTATTAATAACTTTTTCATAAGAACCTTCAAACATTGGTATCTTCAATTATTAGTTCCCTTGAATATGCATCTTCATAAGTTATATTTTCAAATCCTAATCACTCTTACCAATACCAAGTAAACTGTCCTACTTGGCATATTTTCTCGTGTACCTTTTTAATGAATCAAAAGGGGTTTTACAACTTCACGCATATTTTTAGAATGCATAATAGACTCACACATATTTTGAGAATTCATAATAGATGCTAGCAATTTAAACATGAGGCTCTTATAAATCTTAACAAAGACCTATAAAAATGTCAATGAAACCTCAAGATTCTGTAACTAAGAGGCAAAGTTTCACATTCTTATGCTTGCATTACTAGAGAATAATGATTCCCAAAGTCTATATAATGTTTCCATGATTCCTTCACTTACCATGGATACATCTCTATGTGAGACTATTGTATTACAGGTTTCTAAGGAATTGAATCACAAAAAATAGTGAGAATGAAAAAAGAGAGTTTTTTTCTTTGTTGAAACCAATATCAAGGGCTAATATCTCCATCAATTCTTATCCTTGTGATGCTTGAAACAACCTTGGGTACCATAATAATATGCATGCTCAAGTGAAGAGATCCCAAAGATAACAAGAAACCCTAAAATGCTTAACCTCTCCTAATGAAACTCAAACTTTCATTGAAGACCTCCCTCCAAAAACTCATGCACATAGATTCTTGACCAAGTAAAGGAATTTTTGACAAGGTTATAGTATTTTATAAATTTTAACTTATACTAAGACTCCTTTATAAAAGTGAAGATATGGCCTACAACCTTGAAGATTCCTGATCACATGGTAGTAAATGAATGATGCCAACACATCTAGGTAGGCAAGGTGCTACTACTAGAGGCATTTTAGTGTCCAAGGATACTAATCATTTCAATACTACAACCAGAAAGTATCTTAATAACCCTAAGAAGTGCCAAACTTTTGCATGACTATTATCTCAATTATGGAATTGAAGAATGTCTCATTTTAACCTGGGTGATCCCACAATACTGGTTTACAATTTTTGGCCAAACTGGACATTGAACTAATTTTTTTTAACTAAATCTTCACTTTTGGGCACCTATAGCTGCTAAACCATGAGGAATTTGAAGATGATGTGAACTAGTGATTTATGAAATTTTGTCTATAGATTCTAAACATATATTTTTTTAAAAAAATTGAATCAGATTGCATTTCTTTTTCCATCTCCTTCGAAAACTAGTTTTTATCAATAAACACCATTTTTAAGGAGTGGTGCTCACCGTATACAATATAAATTTTTTTCTATGAAGGATAAAATTCTAATTTTCTTGAATTTAGATTTGTAACTACGATACCTAACAAGTTCATTTGGTTTCATACTGTCTTATTGAATATTTTTTCCTTAATCAAGTTTTGAAGTCAAACCAATTACAATTCAAACATAGGCGGACCGTATACAACATATTTTTTTTTGTATGTATTGAAATTCAATTTTTTTTTTACTGGATCAAGGACATCAATACCTTGCCCAAACATATTTTTCAAAATTTTATTTTGATAATCTACTATTTTTTCCAAATGTGGAGAACAAAGAGCTTGATTTTCGGTGAAAAACCTATGTTCAATTAAACTAAAAAAAATACATAATAAAACCAAAACATATTAAAATTTTATTCGATGGATAGCTCGTTCTGAGGACTACCATCATCCAATTGGGCCTGTGAAGTCTCCTACATTTTCATCCTCAACCCGAGCTTTGAAGGGAAAAATTTTGTAGAACTTTGGTGCAAGAGAGAAGGGGGAAAAAGGGGGTTTCACTCAAACCCCCCTTCGAGCGAACACCCCTTTTTTCAAAATTTTCCTTTGTTTCCATTTGTAGAGAAGGGGGATTCAATACTCATGATTTCTCTTCATTTAGAGAGCCTCACTGGGTGAACTACTCTAGACTACCTCAGGAACAATGTGAAAGTTCTAGAATCTGAAAGAGCAAGTCACAAAGATTGTTTGGACAAACTAACAAGCTCTCGGCCAAAGAACGACAACGTGAAATATGGATGACAGTGTGGCGCGCTGTCATCCTAGAGTTGCGTTGGTGTCTTGTACGAACTAGAAAGTGAGAATATCATAGAGAATAGGTAAATGACTACTACTACCCCAATTTCTAGGAACTTTTAGAATGCAGAAAAGTAATAGAAACTAATGGAACTAAAATAAAGTGAAGAAATGATAGAGATAAGGAGAAGAAAGGAAATAAAATGCTCACAACAATCCAAGTAATGAAGCCTCTAGCTAGTAGATATCTTCAAAACCTACATGTGTAATATCTAGAGAAATTATTGGGGTTGTATAGGGGTTTGCCTCAGTCAAACCCCTATTTTGGTGTTCCCACCTCCACGGAAAACCAAATAGAAAGAGAGAGAGTGACCGAAATGGAAAAAAGCGTGTGGTGAAAGCAAAACCCACTCAGGAGTAGAACCTGCACCACCAAGTATGAGTGATAAAAGCAATCCCCTCTCAAGGAGGAGAACCAGTATCATAGAGTATGAGATGCAATAGCTGGGGAATATGGAATCAAAAGATGCTCACAAGCATGAAATAAGGGAGATGAAGCTGCAAGATCCAAAGGAGCTACAAAGAGGGAGACAGAGAGTTGTAATTTAAGCCAAGAGTGTGTTGCAAAGAGGTGCAATGAGAGCTTGAGAGTGTTGTAGAAGGTT
This sequence comes from Sequoia sempervirens, assembly GCA_007258455.2. Classification (NCBI taxonomy): domain Eukaryota; kingdom Viridiplantae; phylum Streptophyta; class Pinopsida; order Cupressales; family Cupressaceae; genus Sequoia; species Sequoia sempervirens. The sequence goes on from VDFB02072274.1 coordinate 69,283,494, forward strand.
GTTGTAACAAACAAGAGAGTTGTGCAAGAAAGAGCAAGAGGGGAGAAGAAAAAGCTAGAGGCTAGAATGAAGCTAGAGAAGTGCTAGAGAGAAGTTAGAAGAACTTAGAAGAATGGAGCTAGAAGAAGTTAGAGAGAAAAATGAACTGAAAGGATAGCTTTTAATGAGGGAAAAGAAGCTTCTTCAGTTGTTACAAGGCGTCTCAGGCCATTACCACTAACAAAAGGTGAATACAAGTGGCAAGCATGCTAAGAGATAGTTGTTTGAGCATTGAAATGTCGTAGGACGCTAGCATGACACGCGAATGTCTGTGTAGTGCGCTAGTGTCTGGACACGTCACACTACAAAACAACATGAATGAGAAAAGTGCAAAGTTCAATGTAAAGCTGACGCGTGAGGGTAGCTACTGAAAATGGGTGCTGGAGCATCCTGAGAAGGGAAAAAGGCTTATGCAGGGGCTAAAATGAGCCTACACAAGATGCTAAAGGACTATACACTAAAGTAGATACAAGAATGTATGTGAAATTGTGAGGGGTGCAATTTTACAACTATACATTTTTCCCTCACTTTAGAAGGCATATGAATCTATGCTAATATGCATGCTAAAGGAAATATACTAAACATAAATAACATCATATGCCAAAAGGATACTATAGAGGAAGTAGACAACTCTTCGAACCATGAAAGCATGCCCCCAGGCTGAAGACCTACAAAAAATGCATTAGACAAGAAGAACCTGCATCGGACAACAATGTTAGAACATAAAAAACTATAGGATTTCAGTCAGCAAAGTGAAAGAGACCTCGATGTAGAAGGTTGTCTCAGTAATATGCGTTGTCCCCAAATTAAGAAATAACACACAAAAGAATTCTAAAATGAAGAGAGGAAGGACATATACTCAGGATGAAGAAGATGTAGATCCTTGATCCAGTATATACAAAAGAGAAGAGAATAGAAGCTAGAAAGGAATGAAGCAAGTGCCTTAGAGGCCTGCAGACTTGCAAGGAGGAAACCCCCAAGATCTCTTACATGGAGGAAACCAAGAAAAGTGCCTTACAAACCCGCAAACCTACAAGGAAGGTGTCCTTCAAGATATCCCGCATGAAGGAAACCCAAGAAAGTGCCCTACAGACCCGCAGACCTACAGGGAGGTATCCCCCAAGATCTCTCACATGGAGGAAACCCAAAGAAAGCACCCTACAAACCCGTAGACCTGCAAGGGAGTGACCCCCAAGATCTCTCACATGGAGGAAGCTCAAAGGAAGCGCCCTATAGACTGGAAAATCTACAGGGAGGTATTCTGCAAGATCTCTCACATGGAGGAAACCCAAGGAAGGGGATTCTGTAGAGTCAGAAAGTGGCTTCACAAGCGCACCTACAAAGCGAAAGCAGCCACACAGGCAAGTAAGAAGATAGTCACGTAGACCATCAACAAGTTGGAAGGCTTTCAAAGGGATCCCTCGAGAACCCTTCAAAAGGAAGAGGGGTCCACACAAGGGGTGCACTATTTGAAAAGTGAGGTCTAGTCAGGCTACCCCCAAGCTAGACGCAAATGATATGAGATAGGTCTAGTTGGGCTGCCCCCAAGCTAGATGCTATAGAATTCATTTGAGATACAAACTTTCAAAGGGGCTCCCTTGGGAACCCTTCAAAAGAAAAATGGGTCCACTCAAGGGACGTTTCATTTGAAATATATAGAGAAGAGAGGGGGTCCTTAAAAGGGCGCACATCTCCATAACAAGTTATCACTACCCCTAGTATATAGGGGAGGAGAACCATGCAAGATACTTAGAACATACAAGATAGAGGTAAACCTCGATATCACTTGTCATGTGAAGAAAAAGTAGGTGCATCAGTCAAATGAGAGTTTGATGGCACCAAAATCACAAAGTTGTATTTTATCCTTCAAGGCCTTACATTCGCTAGTGAAATGGCCAAGCACTTGGTGGTATGCACGGAAAGAATGTTTCTTTTTATCATGTTCATGGGATTTCTTGCATTTAGGAGAAGGAAGAGTGATTAAGCAGGCTTTTAGAAGCCTCAACAAAATACACTCTTGCTTAGATAAAGAATGAGGAATAGGTAGCAACCATTTCTCTTGTGGAGAAAGACTCAACTGCTCACAAGAAGAAGATACGAAGATAGAAGACAAAGGAAGATCTTCACAGAGAGCATCATTCCTGCAATGGGGATCACACTCTTCTATGGGATCACCATCATCCTTCTTGAAAGGATTATCAACACTAAGAACATTACAATTTACACTATCCCGTGATACAAAAGAATGATCATCTTTGATAGTGGGTGTGGATGATGTTATCAAAAGGTATGAGTGGATCAGATCGACATTATATTCCCTAGTGAAGGAGTCTGTAAAGTCTAAGGAACCCCAATCATCACCAAGAAATGCATTCTTTTGAGAAGAGGTAGAAGGAGACTTGAGATTTCTTGCTTTAGAAGGATCTTCCTCAAGGACATCTATCTCAAGAGTATCCTTTGTAGTAGGTATTGTTGGAGTAAACATCGACACATTGGAAGAAACTGAAGGAATAAGAGTAGGCACAATCGAAACTTGACCAGTATTTTCCATTTCACATAAGCGCATAACACCAGGGTCAACGTTGATTGTGATTACTTTATTGTTAGCAATGAACTTAATAGATTTATGCAAGGTAGACAGGACTGAACCCATAGCGTGGATCCACAGTCTACCAAGAAGAAGGTTATATGGTAATTTTTCTGACATAACATATACAAGGTTAGGTACAGTAACGGGTCCCAACCTCAAAGGCAATACTATCGTTCCTAGGGCTTGTCGACCGACATTATCAAACCCACAAATGTCAATAGAAGAAGCATTAAGAGAAGATGAATCAATATTAATCTTAGGCAATAGATCAATACTACACACATTGAGTGTCGAGCCAGCATCAATGAGGGTACGTCTAACGTCAATTTTATTAATGTTGACTATAATCATTAGAGGATCTTCTTGCTTTTGTACTTCCAGAGGCAGGAGCTCTTGTTGATAGAATGTAATATTTGGCCAATCCGCATGAATATACGCCATCAACACATTAGCATCCATTGGCCTAGCAAAAGAAGGCAAGAGGATCTTTTTCAAGGCTTCCTGAAGCATACCTTGATAAACCGAAGCAGACTGAAGCAAGTCCCATAGTGAGACCTTAGCCTGAGTAACTTGGAGTTTCTTGACAAGATTTCTATCACTGGGTGCTTTAGTTGTAGGTTTAGGTGCTTGAAGAAGGCTTGATTTTTTATTCATACTATTCTCATAAGTAAGGGCTATCGCTCTATAAGAGGGAGCCTTAGAAAGATCAAGATAATTGCTATCAAATGGGACACCATCGATAGAGAAAATCCTCTTAGGATAAGGACTAGCTGGAGTCACGTAAATGAATGATTTCTTAGGCCTTTGAGGGGCAGTAGAGACATAGATTACATTTACAGAGTCATCACAACTAGTAGAATTATTTGAAGACATATTCTCAACATCGATCCAAGGAGGATCAGATGTGGAAGGAGGTTCATCATTCGCTACTGCATCATCTCTGGAAGAGAGTGCATTGGAACAAAGAAGAGATTCTTCATTCACCAATGCAACATCTCTAGAAGAGAGTGCATTGGGATGAAAGGATTCATCATTCACTAATGCATCATCTCCAGAAGAGAGTGCATTGTAATGAAGAGAAGGTAAAGTAGCATTAAGAAAGGTATCAATGATTTCATCTTCTTGCAACAAAATATCCTCTAAAGCCAGAGGACTTTCGTGAGAAGGATCAAAGACATCAAGTGACATACAAAAATCCAAGTCACCATCGCATGCATGAAATGAAATATCATTAACATTTTGGAAAAAATTAGATACTGAACTAATAAAAGAAGATATTAAATTCATTACGATTTTTTCAGTATTTTCTAGGTTCTAGTAATTCACATTTTCAAAGGTCTTCAAAGCATAATTTGAGGTTGAAACTTGCGTCAATCCCTAAAATTTGATTGTCAAAGGCACTGGTATTTTAGGGACTGAACTAGTTCTCTAGGAGCCCTTTCCAACGGTGCAAGCGGTTTTGAATTTCAAGCACCAAGTCAAAAGTTATTACCCCACCAAGTAGGGGTAAATAAATTCCTAGTTTTTTTAAAAGTACCCTCTTCACGTCGGGTTCACCAAAATGTAGAGAAGGGGGATTCACTACTCACGAGTTCTCTTCATTCAAAGAACCTCATGGGGTGAACTTCCCTAAACTACCTCAGGAACAATGTGAAAGTTCTAGAATTTGAAAGAGCAGGTCACAAAGATTCCCTGGACAAACTGACAAGTAAAATGACTACTTCTACCCTGATTTCTAGGAACAAAAAGTGAGAATATCACAGAGAATAGCTAAATGACTACTTCTACCCTGATTTCTAGGAACTTTTAGAATGTAGAAAAGTAGCAAAAAATGATGGAACTGAAATAAAGTGAAGTAGAAATGATAGAGATAAGGAGAAGAAAGGAAATAAAATGCTCACAAAAATCCAAGTAATGAAGCCTCCAGCTAGTAGATATCTTCAAAACCTGCATGCGTAATATCTGGAGAAGTTGTTGAGGCTGTATAGGGGTTTGGCTCAGTCAAACCCCCTATTTTGGTGTTCCCACCTCCACAGAAAGCTAGATAGAAAGAGAGAGAGTAACCAAAATGGAAAAAAGTGTGTGGTGAAAGCAAAACCCGCTCAGGAGTAGAACCTATGCCACCAAGTATGAGTGATAAAAGCAATCCCCGCTCAAGGAGGAGAACCCGTATCATAGAGTATGAGATGCAATAGCTGGGGAATATGGAATCCCAAGATGCTCACAAGCATGAAATAAGGGAGATGAAGTTGCAAGAGCCAAAGGAGCTACAAAGAGGGAGACAAAGAGAGCTATAAAAGCCAAGAGTGTGTTGCAAAGAGGTGCAATGAGAGCTTGAGAGTGTTGTAGAAGGTTGTTGTAACAAACAAGATAGATTTGAAAGCAAGAGAAAGAGGGGAGAAGAAAAAGATAGAGGCTGGAATGAAGCTAGAGAAGTGCTAGAGAGAAGTTAGAAGAAATTAGAATAATGGAGCTAGAAGAAGTTAGAGAGAAAAATGAACTAAAAGGATAGCTTTTAATGAGGGAAAAGAAGCTTCTTCAACCATTACAAGACATCCCGGGCCATTACCACTGAAAAAAGTTGAAGACAAGTGGAAAGCATGCTCGGAGATAGTTGTTTGAGCATTGAAACATCGCAGGACGCTAGCACGATGCACTAGTGTCTGGACATGTCACACTACAAAACAATCAAATGAGAAAAGCACAAAGTTCGATGCAAAGCTAACGCGCGAGGGTGGCTGCTGAAAATGGGTGTTGGAGCATCCTGAGAAGGGAAAAAGGCTAATGCAGGGGCTAAAATGAGCCTACACAAGATGCTAAAGGAGTGGACACTAAAGAAAATACAAGAATGTATGTGAAATTGCGAGAGGTGCAATTTTACAAATATACACCATTCTAGAAAATGTGCAAAAAGTGTGTCCCATCATTGAATAGGGTTCACTCGAAGGGGGGTTCGAGCGAATCCCCCCTTTGTGCGAACCCCCCAAAACCCAAAATTTTCTTCATGGGGGAATTTTTTGCAATTTTCCTCCGTCAACGAAATTGTAAACCAGTTTTGTGGGATCACCCACCTATATGTGGATGATGATTCCAAACAAAAATTCAAAATAGGATAAATCAAAAGGAAAACCTAGATAGTAAAGTGGTATGATATTGTTGCACCTACATCTATCATGCAAGATAATAGAAACATGGAAAAATAATAGACATCCAACTTCAACAATTGAATGAATGATCATTTACATGTTAAAAATTATCCTTATTTAATTATTCAATTAATCATTTATAGTTGCATCAGTTCATTATTCATTTATTCAATTAATCATTTATAATGAAAATATAAATAACATTTGTAAAAAAAGATTTGTATTAACCAAAATACTTATAGGCATACAACATTATATGTTGATAAAAATATAATATATATACAAGAAAGCCATATAGGCTTACAACAAAGCCATATGGACATATAATATCATAGATCTATAATACAAATATATGTTCAAAAAATCCATATAGGCATACAACAAAGGACCTTAATGTAGTCATTTCCCTCTAGGGGAAGGAAAGAGATCGTGAGCTGCCTTTGACTATCGAGAGGATGGAGATGCATACGATGGTGGTCTCTTTTGAACTCGTTCTCTCATCCTCCTATCTAAACTTACCTAGACCTCCACCTAATACAATTAAAAGTATAGACATTGATATATAGAATTGAATTATAAAGTGACATAACAAAATAATCACTTATTGTATACAAATAATCACTACATTCATTCACAATAGGGGCACACTCACAATCTAGGGTTATGAAGCTTTGTGGCAACCATCAAGATAGAAATTAAACTACAAATGAATATCTTTCAATTTTTTAATAATAGATAAGATAAAACAACAAATATAATGTAAATTTTACTAATATTCCTCATACCTCTATCAAAGGCATCGAACTTGCTACTGTTGCAAAAACACTATGCTCCATTATGGTATGAATATTAGGAGTATTTTTTTGCATCATTTGAAAATGAAACAATATTATTCAATTACCAAAACTATAACATTATTTTACAACACCATTAATGAATAAGAATAGACAAGGTTACCTAATGTAATAACCCGTACTAAATTATTAGTTTAATAATATTATTGCAAATGACATATGAATATATTCAAATTAAAAAGACATAACTAAGAAGCTATAGTCAATCATAGCAACACATGTCTAATTAAAATGAGTCAAGATTTTATATATTCCATTTGAAACTCAATTACAATAGCAAGTTTGACTTGGCTCTTAAGGCCACAAAGTCAATACAATGTGCAACTTTTACATCAAAGTTACATCAAGGATGTATATCAAGTTTGTTTAACAGTTTCTCACACACTGTTATGCTATTAGTATCAAAACCAAACTGTGATATTCAAACGAATGTCATTTTCAAGTCAAGTCTTACTGTCTTTAACAAAACGGTGTTGTTTGCATCAACAGTTACAAAATAATACTTTTTACACATATGCATTCATTGTTTACAACTGAACAGTATTGTTCTCAATGAAATAGTTACAAAATGAAGATATTACAATTTAGCGTTCACTGTTTATGACATAACGAAGTAGTTCTCAACAAAAGAGTTACAAAATGATAATGTTACAAATAATCATTCAGTGTTTAAACAGAGCGGTGTGGTTCTCAACATACAACTTAACAGAACAATAATGTTACAAATAAACATCCATTTTTTTAAGCAAAACGGTGTAGTTCTCAACATACAGTTATAGAACAATAAAGCTACAAATAAACATCCATTTTTTTAAACAAAATGGTGTAGTTCTCAACATATAGTAACAGAACGATAATGTTACAAATAAACATCCACTATTTTTAAATAGAACGGTGTAGTTCTCAACAAATAATTACAAAACAATAATGTGACAAATACGCATACTTTGCTTTTAACAGAACGGGGTTGTTTACAATGAAACAGATAAAGAACAATGTTGTCTATGCCATAACATTTATGTCTATAGCTAACTCAGCTATCAATATCAAGGCAAGGCCATTAAAATTTCATTATTAGAATCAAGCTAACCTAAGCTTCGTTCATAAAACAGAATGTCCATCATTTAGAATTTTGGATATAAAAACAATACTGAAAATCCACTGAGAAATTATATATAAATATAAATGAATCTAAGAACGGCATGCTTGTCATTGTGAAACTCAAACAATCATTCAGTCATGAGACAAGACTCAGAATTTTTCAGGGTTCTTTGATAGAACTTATGTTTTTAAGGTTGCAAGAAATTATGAGCAAGGCATTCTCTGGTCGCTCTAGAAACGACTATTCCTTATATGACTGATACAATTTTTTCCTTAACTAATCAAAGACCAAATTTGAGAATGCCCATTAATGGCCTGTTGGTATAAAGCCATGTATTTTGACATGCAAGTTTAAACCTGTAATTATTTTAAAGAAATCAGCCTGTCGATCTTGTAGATCAAACCATACAAGGGTTATATGGAATGCTAACTTCATTCCTCCATCATTCCTTTAGAACAATGGTGAATCATAAAACTATAGTATACATTCATATGACTTATTCTTCTAGCTATTGTTTAAAGCCTATTTCCATTATCGACCCAACCGATATGATTATCAATATAATAAAAATGAAACACAGAGGTATTAATCCCTTCCCCATAGGATCGATAGTTGATCCTCTACATTGCTTTTATATGTTAAATACTCTATCAGTCGAAATGAAATCTGATAGCCATAGTTTGGCTAGCACCATCATCCAAGATCAATATGATAGTCAATTCAATAATGGCTTCTAAGCCTCGACCTAGCTTAGCTAGCTAGCCGATAAGGCACTAAAAACTTAGGTATCATCCATGCAAGGCAGGTTGATAGGCCATGCGACCAGAAAGGTGGTTGGTTCAACACATACACCTGGCTCGAAGTCGTAATAAATACAGACAAAAAAATACATATTCACTATTGCTATTGAAATATTTGACAGTATGAAAAGAGTACTGCTAGTATTTTAGAGAAAATGATAATAAAATCAAACTTATTTTCAAATGGGATCGATTTACCTCTAAAATCGAGCTCTTTTTGAAGTTTTGACTAATTTTTCCCTTCCACGAGTTCTTCTTCCTTGCTTTTTGCCTCAAAGCTAAATGATGCCATTCACTGTGCTTTTTCTTGCGTTATGCCTTTCAATATAGAAATATTTTTGCACGATGTTGGGTCATTTCCATTATGGAATTATTACCATTACCACCCACTATCTGTTTCAATTTAATCAGCCATAATGTGTATTCAGGCCATGACGTGGGGAATCTTCCCATGTTTCCCATTGAATTTTCAATTAAATTCGATAATGTACAATATTGATTTCG
>VDFB02072274.1:69295181-69417332 GCA_007258455.2 Sequoia sempervirens
GTTGAGATGGAATATGACAAAGATGACACTTTGCCATTCAGATGGACAGCTGGCGAAAGGAAGGCGTGGTTTTACATGTGCAATAAATTGGGGCTCTTTGATCCCAATATTGGTCGCCGCCATTCTCATTCTCTCTGGCACACTTGGTGTAATTATAGAGCTAGTTCTGACAGAATATTTAAGCGCCTTGATCATGCCATGATCTCGGCTCAATCTTTTTTCTCTTTTGACAACTCTTCTCTCCCGGTTAAGCCGTTAGTGGATGTGACTTTTTCAGACCACTTCCCCATTTATTTTTGCATTGAATGGGAGATTCGACAGCCTAGCACGTGTAAAACTCATTTTTTTCTAAACACGTCTTTACTCTGCCACAAGCCTACCTTGGCCCACATTCGCAGAGTCTGGAATCTGGAGTGCAGGCCAACTCATCTTATAGGTTGGATTACTCGGTGGAATGATGTTATCACTTGCACGGCTAGATTTATGTGCATTTATGGGCGCCAGTTGGCTATCTTTCGCCGACAGTCTTATGAGGCTACCACCACTGACCTCCGCTCAGCTACTAAGGCTTTAGCAACCAACCCTTTTTCTCCATCATTGCAAGTTAGGGTGGTGGAATTAAGGCAAAAAAAGAAAGTTGTAGACAATTATGTTGCTCGAGGTGCGCAAATCAAAGCTCGATTACATTGGTTAAAAGTGGGTGATCGTGCCTCCAAAGAGTTTTTTTTGGCTCTGTGTGCCAGGCACTCATCCCCAGGCATTAAAAAAATTAAATATGGCATTTAGGTGCTTTCTGAGCTTCCTGACATTCTCCAGGCCTTTGTGCATCATTATGAGCAAGTTTTCACTACACAGGAACCCACACCTGTGCGATAGAAAGCCCTTCAGGATTGCCTTGTTGTGGTGCCAAATAAGCTTTCTTCAACCCAGAAAAAAATTGTGATCAATTGTCAAAGAGGTTGTCCATTCTATGGCTGATGACAAAGCCCCAGGGGTTGATGGGTTCCCTTCCGAATTCTACAAGACCCTGTGGGACTGTATTGGGTAAGATTTGTATCATGTTTACTTAGAGGCTTTTCATGCTAATTCTCTAGGTAACTTAATTAACAAAGGTAATATAAAATTCATACCTAAGTCTAGTGACCCAGAAGATATTTGCAACTGGAGACCTATCACGCTTCTCAATGTCTCCTACAAGATCATCGCCAAGGTTTTGGCTTTGAAGATCTGCCATATTTTACCTTACATTATGCGCTAGGAGCAAACTAGGTTTATCAAATTATCCAGGTTTATTCTGGATAATATTATTGTTGTTTGGGAAGGCATGGAATGGACTAGGTGTTCAAACTAGAAAGCCATGTTTATCAAAATTGACTTTGCCAAGGCCTATGACCATATTGAGTGGCCTTTTATTCTTGCTATGCTACAAGCTTTGGTTTTTGGGCCCAACTTCATTCAATCAGTTTGAATGCTCTTTATGAATGTCTCGGCATGCATCACCATTAATGGCCATCAATCCTCTACCTTTGGTCTCTTTCGTTCCATTCAACAAGGGTGCCTACTTGCCCCCTCTTTGTATGTGCTTGCTACTAAGGGATTTGGCTACCTCCTGGCCAATACGGTTTCCCAACAACATGTCAAGGGCATCTATCTTCCCAACTCTTAGGCTCAGTTGGTTAATGGTCATTTTGTTGATGACTCTTTCCTCACTCTTCTGGAAGAAGAAGATTCTATTGTTGTGGCCTTGGAGTGCCTTAATATCTTTTGTCTTGCTTCTGGTTCTGCCATTCAGTGGCACAGAACTTTGTGCTACAAACAGTCTATCTTGCCTTCTCCTCCTTGGTTGTAGCAATATGGTTGGAAGTGGATTGGGCCAGGAGAGATTTTTTGGTTTCTGGGCATTCCCTTTCCTTTCCAAGTGTCCCCGGACGAACTTTGTCAAGTTGTGCTCTCGAGGGTCGAGCAGAAGCTTGCTTATTGGATTACCAAGCCCCCCTCTTTGGCGGGGAAATTTCAGGTGTGCTCCAAAGTTCTGGTGGTCACCCACATCTACTATTCTTCCTGTTGGGCCCCTTACAAAGCTACCTACGGAAAGCTTCGAGACTTTCTTTGGGCCTCCTCTAAGTCCCACAAAGGGTTTCATCGTGTGGCTTGGGAATTTTTTTGCCTTCCCAGAGATTCTGTAGGACTTGGGTTGCTTTCCACTCAACAACAAGGGACTGCTTTATGTGGTAAATGGATTATTCGTGCCCTTACTAGGGATGAGGCCTGGAAAATCCTTCTCAGGCATGGTATTCAATCCGGCTTCCCTATCCATAGACCCACCTGGAAGGGGATTAGCTTTCAAACCCTTATAGTCATGGAAGAACCAGTCCAAATTGTTGGGACTTTTGTGGCCAAAAGTATCTAGCGAGCTTGGAAGGCTGTCAAACCCTAGCTCTGTTGGGCTGGCTAGTTTTTGAGATGGGATCTCTCTCAAGCAGCAGAATATTTGGTGGTCGCCTATTTTCTCTTGTAATGGTTAGTCGTTGGCTAAGTCACCTTGGCTTAAGGCACTCAGATTCCACAAGAAGGGTATCCAGACCTTGCAACAGTTATTTCATAGAACCACCATGCGTATCATGTCATGGGAAGATTTTTGTGCCCAGAACAGGCTTCATAACCAAGACCATGCTACTTATGATGGTCTAGTGAATGCTATTCCTATAGAAATGCTTCATAAGGTTGGAATTCATGGGACCAAACCTTGGTGGAAAGACTAGAAGTGGTATCCAAACACCCATTTCAGGAACTGCAAGCCTTGGCTTGGTTACCGGTGGCTTTCACCACACTTTCCTATGATTCAGAGTTTGAACCAGAGGTGGATTCTTCAATCTCCCATTCATGTCTAGCGTAAAAGATTTTTTGCCACTTGGTCTACAAGTGTTGAGCCGAAACTTTCCCACTTTGCTTGGTGTATTCTTTTCCAAGGCTTGCCTATGGGTTCTCGGCTTGTTCACCTAGGGGTCCAAGACCCTTGTTTCCCTTTTTGTGGGAAAGCTGAGACTTTTAAGCATCTTTTCTCATTTTTTCCCAGAGCTCAGTAGCTTTGGACTTGGATTCATGACTTTTTTTGGCCTTTTAGGCCAGAGCCTTTCTCCTGGCATATGGTTTTGTTAGGAGATTCTCCCAGATTTCCTACAAAATTCACCTAGCTTTAGCACACTTTCAAGGTGGAAATTCTCTTCAATCTGGAAAGACAGAAATGCTTGCATATTTTCACATACTCAAATGGATGTTCATGTATCTTTGTATGCTAAAGCTATTATTTGTTCTAATGTACTTTTACAGGTTCAAGTGCAAGCTAACAAAGTTGCACTTGAAGTTGCTCGCCTTCAAGTTTTTCTAGATCACTGGGGTAATGCCCCTTGTACTATTGCTTGGGTCCCTACTTTTCCCACCTCTTCCCATGGTCGATCGCCCTTGAGGGGCCAACAACAGAGTGGCTTTGCATGTCCCCGCTCCCAGCCTTTGCTTCGACAAGATTCTTGCACTCCTCGGTGAGTTTGTTCTCCTCCGCCGCGGGCTAGCTAGGGGTGGCCTTCTGGCGGTGCTTCGGGGAGTGGTGGTGGCGGTTTCAGGTGGCCCTCTGATGACCCTCCTACTTTTGGCTCTGGTTGGCTAGATATTGGTAAAAAAATTCCTCGTTTGGTGCTTGCAATCTTGCCCCAATGTGAGGATAAAGATAAAGAGAAGGAAAAAGATGTTGATGATGGGTGGGGTCCTCCTCCTGACGTCACTTTAGACCCCGCTAATGTATGGGGGAAGAATATGGATGATAGAGACCCTCCTAGCTCTATTGGCACTGCTCTGGCCACTTAATGGCCTTTTTATTTGATTTGTAATCTTGGACTTTTGGGCTCGGCCCATGTGATCTTTTGGTTTTTCTGGGCGCTGCCCATATGACTCTCGGGGTGTGCCTTTTTACCACCCATGTTTTTTTGTGAATATGTATCTTTATCTTAATTTAATATAGATAGCTGCCTATTCATCAAAAAAAAAAATCATGTGTTTTTTTTTCACAAGTCTATTCTTTTTAGTCAACTCAATATAATTTCCTATATGAATTTAAATGCAGTTATCAGGCTATTTTGTGGTGTGTGCACCCAAATTCCATCTAGCTTACCGTTCAATCCAGCTAAACGATCCTACTTCAACTGTGTTCTCGTCCTTCAACCTATCACCCTGCAATTGCACACACTTTCACTTGCCAAAATTCATCAGTAACATTCAAATCATAACAATATATAAGATAATTCAAAAATATCAATAGTCAACAATAGCTGAAACTTCTTTCAATCTTTTCAAAAATATCAGATTTTCCATTCAACATATTGAATTTCCTCAATAATTCAATTTATCATAATATAATTAAAAAGGCAATAAAATTGGGTTATGACACCTAAGAAAAATTTTGATGAACACCTTGACTACCAGGTGTTGATATTGAAGGCCCAACATTAACCTATTCAACATCCAATATGAGTTATAAGAATACTATTCATATAAGTTTCAACTATTCACATGTAATACTTATAATTAGTTACTAGTTACATACATATGTACTTGACACTATCATGTAATAGGGAGGTGGAGGACCGTTGCAAGTAGGGTGAACACTATGACCCTAAAATTTCATTATAACTATTCTAATAATTTAGTTAATCTTACATTTCAAAATAAAATTAAATGAACTTATTTACATTTACCTAACTATCAAAGTTGAATTCCTCACTCAATAGAGATTCTATCATGACCATCTGATCTACTACAAATGTATCTTGGTCGTATGCATCTTGACTATCCTCAAGATCATAAACACAGAGAGACTTACAAGACAAACATACATGAGGTGGAACTCGAAGCCTAGAAGACTCACCTACATCACCCTATACTAGAGGCCTAGTATGTTGTATAAAGGTCTAAGTGAGTGAGCTAATGGACTTTAAGGTTTCCACCTCAATTCCCTCCTTCACAATGGAAGGGATAGTCACATGCTCTAACTCTAGTCTAGCTAGTGGTCTCGGTGCCTGGTTTGGGTCACGTTGTGACCCTACTTTTTCCTATGTGGAGCCCCCACCTCTATCCTAGAACTCCTGAATGTCAAAGTAATTTGGGATCTAATTGATGACAAACTCACATTAGAGTTTCCTCAAAAAGTATTGTTGTACCTCATAGTTATTATATGGAGGATGGTCAAAAACTATCCACCACCTATCCTAGAAATTATTTGTTATCCCTTGGTGGTGACACCAATGGATAGGAAACCTCTTGCATGCACTGTGTAAGGTTTGATTTTTTTATGGGAAGGTAAAGAGTTCACACAAGTCATATTTTAAAAAAATCTTTACTTGTTCATATGATAATTTTTCCATGTAAAATGGTTTTTAATTCCCTCTTGTCAAACCAACTATTTATTTTCCCACTGACTAATTTGATATGAGAGACAATATATTGCAGTGATTTAGCAAGGGTGGTCCTATGGAGGTTTGTTCTTGTAGGATCTTTCAACCTTGTAATTAGCTCCTTAAAAGTTCTTTTCCATTATTTTCAATTTTCCCTAATATATTTTGTTGTGTTCTTGGAGGATGATGAGGAATTGTAGGAGGTGTTTGTTGTGATTTTTCTTTAAAAGGGTTTTCATGAAGTGGTGGTTTGGTATTTTGAACATTTGGCAATGAATTATTAACTCCTGAAAAATTAAACAAATATCAATTAAAAAATAATTCAATCTACCTATTTAATCCAAATTTGACACTAGAAAACTAAAAATACTTACTTCTCTGACCTCCACGACATCTTCGTGACATATTGGTGATGATTTAGCAAAGATTTGGATGAAAAATGAGGTCTACAATAATGTGAGCACACTTGAAAAGATGAATAGGCCACGTGTTTCACAAAAAATGGAGAATGAAATGTGTTTTTTTAATTTTTATGGTTGAAAATGAGCATAACACAAGTACATTATAATGTGCTCACATTATTAACTCGTGGGGGCCAAAAATTGGGGTGGCCACTCTTTGGTCCCCATCTAAGTGCACACACCCATTAAGCATTGGGCACTAATAAGACCAAGGGATATTCACTATAATCCTCTATGCACATTTGACATCACCTATGGATTTGACATTTGTACACTACTCACATCAATAAAATACCTCTAGCCAATAAAAATATCCCTACCTTGTATACTATGTAAAAAATATACCACAATGATGCTAGCTCATACCTTTAGCCACTAAAATTATTAGATATATACAACATAATGATGCAAACAATATACATAAAATAGAAAAATCTCAAAATATGTTGATTGTACACCTATAAACTATGTAGAACCATACAAATTTTATAGTACAGATTTAAAAAATCAATATTTTTGGTGAAACCCTAAAAATCTAAACCTTATCAATTTTACTTTGATCCATAGGTTTTTAATCCTTTTGGAATTAATTGTGAGGTTTATTTTGCTCCAAATTGTATCATATAAAAATTTGTGGTTAAAACTCCTCAAAAATGAGAAGGGGGTGATAGATCTAAAGCTTTGATAGAATGTAAGAGAAACCACAAGGGTTCATAGGAGCTAAGGATCACCTACAACACTAATTTACCTTCCACATAAGAGAGAAGCAATGGTTATGTAATACTTTCCAAAAAATAAAATAATGTATGCAAAATTGAATGCATTACAAAATTTACTTTACAATGAGAGAACCCTTGTATAAATAGGTAAGTGTGAGACATACAACAAACTGAGATGATGACATGATTCTTAATCTTATGAAATCATACACAAAAATTAAATGCTCTAAGTAAACTTCACTAATGTGAAAATATCTCAAAATGAAACTAGATAGGTAGAAAACATTTTCACACCAACATAAACAACTATTTAGGATTTATAAACTAAAATTGAGTTAGAACATATATGATAAATCAAACATTTTGACACATAGAGTGGATTGAAAAATGGATTATTTCTTGTTAAGGTAAGGTAAGTTAAAGATGATTAGAGTTTAGAAACTAGAATTCATTTAGAACATAGAAGCTATTTGATTCAACATTTTCACAGATAAAGGTGAGCTGATCTTGTCTATTGATAGCTTGAAATACTCTCAAGAGATTAACTATTACTTGTTAAGGTAAGTAAAATAGAAGAATAATAAAGTAAATTTTTTCTTTTCTTACAAATTGTTATGTCTTATTGAA
The DNA here is from genome assembly GCA_007258455.2 of Sequoia sempervirens. Lineage (NCBI taxonomy): Eukaryota > Viridiplantae > Streptophyta > Pinopsida > Cupressales > Cupressaceae > Sequoia > Sequoia sempervirens. The sequence goes on from VDFB02072274.1 coordinate 69,302,433, forward strand.
TGATAAAAAAATCATGTGTAATAAAAATGTGATATACTTAAAGTTTAAACTATTGCATAGTCTAAATTCTTATTTTTGTAGAAAATAACAAATTACATGTCACACCTTTACAAAGATGCTTTATGTCATGGAGATTGAGTAGTGAATAAATCATTCATTTTTATTAATGATAATTAATGTCAATCCATTCCTTACAATGACCATACTTACTATTATTAGATGATTATGTCTTACAAAGAAACTTGGTAGAATTCATTACCAAAAAGAATTGGTTTTTTACCATGTACTCAATAGAAACTTAGATGTCAAGATTTAATGTGATGTGACATATTTTTAAAATCCTTGGGGTAGATGAGTGTCTATACTCATAAACTACATGGAATAAAAAAATGTAAGGCTTGGGGTAGATGAGCATCTATATTTGTAAATTACATGGAATAAAAATGTAAGCCTTGAGTAAATTAGAGTATATACTTTCTAATATTTGGTTTCTATGTTAATTGGATGTAAATTTAGTCTTCAAAAGAACCTTTATTATTCTATTTGAAATAAAAATGCCTCAATTATTCTTTTTTAATATTTCAATATATTTTGAATAGGTGTTATTAGGTTTTATATTTTTCACAACTACAAATAACAAGTTAAAATGGGTGCTACGTTTTTCTACAAATAATAAGCTAAATTAGGTTATGCTTATTTTAATAAACATTTTAACAATAAATCATTACAAATGAATAACCAAATTTATTTGATATCTAATTGTTAGTTCAATATTTAAATTAAAATAATGGTGTGCTACAAATAAGTAAGATTTATTTTGAATGAATCCATTTCAATATTCACATTTGAATTATTTTTAAAAATAAAATAAGTTCATGCTTTGACTAAATTGATTTGGAATAGCTTCGTTTAATTGAGAATTATTTAATATAATTGTTATTAATGGGTCTAATTTTTAATTTTTTAACTCAATTATTTGTCTAATTTATTTGAAATATTCATAGCTATTTTAGAATGATTTATTAATTCCCTACCTTCCATAGGAATCCTTAGGTTTTCATTATGCTATATGTGTTTGTCTTAGTTGCTATACAATAGAAAAAATTATCTAGATATACAAGGTTTTCTTTTCATATACATTTTTCATTCATGAAAAAAAATGTAAAGATTCAATTTCTAATTAGCCGGTGGCCTTTTTTCATGGTCAAGATAGCTATTTGCTATTTGTGAAGAATCTAGAAAAAAGACCAACCTTGATAAGAACAAGGGCAAGATAAATGTTAAACTAGTTTTCTAAGGTTTTTTTATTATTTATTGTAGTTATAGGACAAAATTTGGTGAACATTTCTGTCATATAAAGACTTCAAAATAAAATATGATATCCTTTAAAACATAAAGAATATCAAAATATAGATTTCATTCTTTACCTCTAATATATCTATATTAAATTAATGCCACAAATCCTATTAAAAATGGTGAGCATGCAGTACATTACCTTATTTGTTAATATTCATAAATAACCTATACATCAGATATATAAGCTCTTTCTTATTCTACTAATTTGTTTAAAATCTAAAGCAAGGATTGAAAATATAACTAATAAATATTGTTATTGTCAATGATGAACAGGTTTGCTGAAGTGCAAACTTCTGGGTAAGCTCCAAAGGACTCCTTGTTTTGAAATGACTGCCCTTCTGGCAATCAAGATCTTTGTTGAATACATAAAGTGGACCCACTAAAGTGATATTTTGGTAGTAGTCCCACAAGGAAATCGCACTGAAATGAGGCACAGATAAGCCATGAAAAATGGGCCCTCCTTTACTTTCACATTTAGTATGCCTTGAACAAGTGCCCACAAGGAGACATTGAATGTGTCTATTCTATTGGAGGCAAAGAAGCTTCTAATCTGGACAATGTATAGTAGTGTCGGGTGGGATTCCTCCAAGCAGATTTTAACACAGTGGACATCATTTTCAACTCAAGTTTGGTAAAGTTTGGTAATAAGTTTTGGTGGCATAAGTTTCTTTGACCAATAAATGGTGTTCTGTTAAAGATTTTTGCCAAGCCTGTGGGAAGCATTCTGCCCAACTCTATCACTATTTTTTTTCTCAGCATAGGTTTCTTGAACATGCCACTCAAATCTGTTACAAAAAGTTTTACTTCACAAGTGTGTCTTCCAACATTCATAGAGAATTAAACAATCAGCATCATTTGGAATTGAAACTTGATGTCAATATCTGGGTTGTTCTTGCAGGCTTAGTGCCTTCTTTGGACCACTGCCCTTGTGGGTTTGAATAAATAGATATGCCATACTTTTTCTCTTTCTTCATGTATCTTAATTTGCAGGGTATCATTAATGCCATGAATAATTTTCATGATATGTCTGTGTATACTAAATTCTGTTAGGAGAGGGACTTCTGTTTTCTACTATAAAAAATTTCAGAAGTGTGTTGCACTTTTATATGCACCTTTTTTTCTTATGTGCTTAGCATATGCAATGCAATCTGTTTTGATGGCTTCAAGTCTTCTCATGTTTGTTTTATTATGCTTTGTTGCCATTCTTTCTTTGTATTTTCCTCTTGGCTCCTTAAGGTTTTTCTTCTTCTATTGTTAAGCTTGTCTTATGATGGGTTATACCATTCAAATTGTTTATGGTTTCTTGGTATTTTAGCTTAGAGAATTAGTAATAGATTCTAGCATGACTGGCTTGTTGTGTAGTTTTTCTAAGGTAAATATGGAGGTCAAAAGTTGAGCACTCAGCATCTAATTTGATTGAACAGGAAGAACGAAACATTAAATTAGTGATTCAATTGACTTCTAAATTTAAAATCTTAGTCTATCATTTGTTGGACATCTTCTTTAACTCAAATATAGGGTCAAAAGTTGGTATGATTAGGATCTACTTTGATTGAACAAAAAAAGAGAAATGTTAAATTAGTGATGCAATTGACTTCTAAATTGAAAAAGTTCAGTCTATCCTTGGATATCAAATATCTAAATAAATTTGTGAAAGGATTATGATATTCTAATATTGAAATTCAAAGCTACAAACTTATTTTTCTCATTTATTTTCCTTTTTGTAACTTAGCTCACAAATGGGTATTGAAATTGAGGATATTAGTTGCGTAATTTCACAGACTCCTCATTTCCATTACTACTTGTTGAAAGTAAGAAATGAGGATATTAGTTGTGTAATTTCGCAAACTCCTCATCTCCATTACTACTTTGTGAAAGTAACAAAATATCTTGGCGGTCAAAACAGTAAGCCTTCTAATACAATTTAATCAATTATAGATTATTATTTTGTGTTTCTCAATTAGGAGGAAAATTTTATAATTTTATTTTATTTTAGCTAACATTTAATGATTAATATATCGTAGGGACAACTCCAAATTTCGTCCTTAAGTGTATAAATATCAAGGAACTTGCAATCTCTCATGTTAAAAGCTACCTCGAGGTTCATATATTTGCATTCATATACAATTTCACTTAAAGATGTACATAGAGTTTATTTTGTTTGAATAAAATTAACTCTCAACCTAATTAGATTTTTTGTCCAATTTTATCTAGATATATTTACCAAGGAGGAAGAAAATAATGGTAATTAATTATATCTAGTACATCTAGCAAAATATAGACTTGTGCAGTTAATTCAAATTATTTTGAATTTTTTTATCTTTGAATGGTTATAACAATCAATCAAGCACGGAGTTTCAATGTATGTTATGGGTGCTCTAATTCTATAAATGATAAAGTTTGCAATGAATAAAATATTATTTCATTCCTTAGTGGAATGACTATATTGTTGGTAGCTTATGCATGAAATATTTAAAAGGATTATTTGCAAGTTAGGTAATGAAGTTTATTTCTTGTATTTTTAATAATATTTCAAAAAATTACTCAAATTTGATCTTCTATTGAATAAATAAAAGATTATTTTTTAGGGATTTCATAGTAAAGGTTGAATCATTCAAATGTCTTTATACACAATTTTTTTATCATGAAGTCAATGTTAGATTCTTCCAAAAACAAGAATTTGAACAAAGATTTGTTGATAGTCATAGACCACGTGAACTCTAGTTGATAGATGATTGAATATCAAAATAAAAAAATAGAGAGAATTCCTTTAAGGAGAGAATTCAAGAGACAAAATGGAGAGAATTCATTGAATGAGAGAATTCAAGAGAAAAAATGCAAGAGAATTTCTGCTACTCTTACATTCTTTAGTTTTTCTCCCTAAAGTGCATTTCAGGCATATTTACCTCGTCTTGTCATAAGGAAAATAACCAAGATCTCTGATAGGGTTGACTCACCTAAGGGTTGAAAGACAATCCTACCTTTGGGGATCTCTTTTTCCTAATGAGATAAGGAAGTTAGGTACATATATTCAATCACACCATTTTGATAAAACCACATTTTCCTATGTTTTATTGTGGTCAACTTGACATTGTACATCTTAATTTCTGATTTGGAGGTCATTAAAACCCTATATCTAGGATTTGCATTAGTTTGCATTAATTTGCATTCTATTTAGGGTTGTCAAAATTGCATTAGTTTACATCCCATTTAGGGTTTTAAATTTGCATTTTGCATTGTTTAAAATCTAAAAGAAAAAATTTAAAATGCATATTACATTGATTTTGCATAGTACTTGCATATTAGTGTATTTTCCAGTCATTTACATCAAAAAACTTAGTTAAAATTGCATCCAAAAAAGTGTCACTTAATTCATCAATTATCACTAATTTCATTTGCATTAGGACATCTAAATCTAGAAAATTTTGTCACTGAAACCATAGTCTACAACCTGAAACTGGAAATTCAAGCATTAAGCAATAAATTCAAATTTTGATTTTTCAGATCTCTGATCTAGGACTCATTCACCCTACGGTGAATTAGTCCCTGTACAGGTGTCTTTTCAAAATTTTGGGCATCAATTTGTCTCTGATTGCTTTGCTTTCTTTTGTTGTTAACTTTGTGTTTTAGTTTCAGAAATTAAAAAAAATTGTACTTTCTTGCATTAAGTTCTCTTGGTAAAATTAATTGCATTATTTGAAATCAAAATCGGCATTAAAAACACACCATTTTTAGTCTCTTGCATTCAAAAATCAGAAAATCTTCATATATCAGATCTAAAACTTTGTATTAAATTTCATTCTTGCATCATGGACATGTATATGGGTAATATATGGAGGTCCTTAAGATCTTTGGTAGATGTTTCAAGTTGTGTGCTTGGTGATGACACTAATATAATTGAGCCTATTAATGAATCGTCACCTCCTAATGAATGTCCCCATGAAGTGGAAATCTTAGGTCAAGATGAAGATAGCATGCAAAAATTCATACAAGAATCCCTACGCAGCCTTGACAACAATGCATCGTTTTATCCATCCATGCAAACACCACCTATAATCCCATCACTTGATATGTTCAACCTTTTGCATCCTGAAATTGAAGCACAAGGCAAGCCTCAACCATCAATCATGAATGATTTGGTTAATAAGAAAAATAGTAATACTCTTCAATCATATGCCAATCGAGTTACCAATACACCCATTAACTTAAAAGAGAGTTATGTTCAAGGCTTTAAGATCCTAAGCAAACAAGGATGTGACATAACCAACAAGCATGAAATCCATTAGTTTCTAGAACAAATACCATCCAAAGATACCAAGGGATTAGGATATCAAGATTCTCCTCCCCCACCTCCACCTTAGAAAGTTTCCCAAACAAGCAAGAAACCCAAGCCCTATAAGCTCAAGAAATTGTCATTATTACACACTATAACAAAGACTGAATGAATATTGGATCAATTTATCTATCTAGGATTGATTACACTACTACCTATCAAAGAAATCAAAAAAGGAAAAAGTACAAACATGTCTTATTGTTCATATCATAGAACTCTTGGGCATCTTATTGATGAGTTTCGTTCTTTACAAAGAATCCTTAAAGAATTTTCACCACCTTCACATGAATTTAATCATATAATCGATCAACAATGTATGCATTTCACTCATTGCCATGTGATAGTTGTAGGATCATAGCATATTCACTATTATATGTTTTATATTTCATGCAAATCATTTCTATATTGCAAGGATCCCATTCTCATCACCCATCTCGTCTCATCCTTGTCCTACACTTAGTGGGGGCAAGGGGTTAGATAGCCTTTTCATAGTTTGGCACTTGTCATTTTCCCTTTGGCTAGTTGTCTGCCTTCTGCATATGATAAACAAGATTGGGATGTGGATGAACTACTATAGCTTGACTCACATGTGCCATACTAGTCTTTTCTTTATTTTATTTTCATGTTCTTTGTGATTGCATGTGCATAATGTGATCCCCTGTACAGTGTTGCTTGGCTTGTCTTCATATGTTTGTGAGCCTACTTTGGATGACCCTTGTCACTCCGTTGGTGCAAGGATACAAAGTAAGTGAACCTGTCGTGACATTCTTCTATTTGTATCTACATTCTTCTATATGTCGTACACTTTTATCTTTCCTCTTGTCTTGTGTTTTCCTTTTGGGGATGACGCAAGGTATTGAGACATTTAGGTCTCTTCCATGTTGACCCAAAAAAATTTATTTGTTTTCTCTATCTATGTGTCCTTCCTTTGTGCTCATTGTTACATGAGTCATTTGGGGAATGATGACAATTTCAAGCTCAATTATATCACTTTATCAAAGACATAACACTGACCCCAAATCCATGGATCCCTTATGTATTATCTTAGGATTGCATATGGGGGGAAATCCTCCCTTTTCATGGCATAGCTCTATTATAGAAACATACTTTTTACAATAGGGCTTTCTGAATAAAGCTCTCATGTATTAGCATTTAATATGTTCTACTTTAAAGTAATTGCTCACAACATGGTGTTTAGCAATTTCTTTAAAGTGTGGAGGGGTATACGTATCCCCGCTCATTGTTTGCTTCAAAGTGTTATCTTCTTCCTTCACATGATGTGTCTTCTTGGTGGTGACATTGGGTTTGATGTCCTTCAAGAGTGTGAACTTTCTTGGCATATAAAATTCCTCTTAGTGGTAATGATATGGCATGTATTCCCTAAGTTGTGAATCTTTTATCCTTGACTAGTCCTCTCTTGGTGACATTGAGCATGATGTTCCCTAAAGTGAGACCTTTCATGAACTAAGAAAACCCCCTTTGAATATCCTTTCATATTGTATTTTAAAACCTTATCATGGCCACCAAGCATAACACAACTTGCTTTCCAATGGTACCTTTTTGTTTTCCATGAGGGTCTAGTATAATGCAGCTTGCTAACCTTGTGGAACCTTTTTGTGTGGCACCTTATCAAAGTTATCAGAAGGTATAACTTTTGGTATGGTTGATGTATGGGAGCTTGTATACCTAGCATGACTTTCCCATCAGCCACCCTTTTGAGGCTCACTTAGTGGACAACGGATTTCACTAGCCCGTGTGAGTATATTTTGTTCGGATCTAGTGGACAACGAGTTTCCACTTGTGAACATTTTTTTTGGACAAACAGCTAAGGCTTGATCCATACCTATTGGACAAACAGTCGAGTCTTGATCCACCCTTATTTTTTATTTTTTCTTTCTACATCAATTTTGGCATTGTATGCATGTGTATCTTGTCTTGTTGATGTATATCATACGTATATGTGTGTTCCTTTGTACTTATGTTGCTTTTCCATGGGATCTTGATCCTGGTGACTTGATCATCCTCCTTCATCTTTGTCATCCTATCTCACTAACATTCATGCACTTGGATCCCTCTTGACGCTTATCTATCTACTTTAGTGTGAGTTTGAGTGCAAGTTCATACTCTCACTAAAGTGGGGGCTAAATGTAGTGATGGAAAATGTACTCCTTTATATTTTCTCACTTTTTTTTCCTCCCCTTAATTAATTGGACTCAATTATGCTGGATTCTCTAGTTGTGTTGTTGATATGTGGTTGTCATTGATGTCAACACTATTAGCACTTGATGTATTGAAGACTGTATATGTCAAGGATATTGAGAAAATTGTAAAAGAAAGTGTTACAGGTTCCCAGTGGAACTATGAAGGTCATGAAGGTGTCTTGTTTTGTACGTTGAAGATCAACTATTTTGGACTAAAGGGTTTATTGTTGAATGTATCTAGTCCATCCTCCAGAAGTTTCAGAGGTCCGTGTGAAGATTTTTTCAAATCATGAAGTTATGTGTTCTAACAGTGTTTTTGTGGTCTATGTCAGTGTTCTTGATTAAAGTTGGTATAATTCTAGTAATTCTAGTTGTTGTAGATGTTTTTCTTTTGTTTCTTGGTGCTCATGGATGTTTCTAGATCGTGTTATATCTTTGTGGTACGTCCACATTGATCGGTGTGCTCGTGGTCAAATATTTTTTCTTGGTATGTTTGGTTTTTCATGTTCTTGGCCAACATGATAGGTGTAACGTGTTGTGGATCCTTGAAGAATAAAAATTGAATGTTTGGTGCGCCCAAGGATATTTTTTTGGGTCTTATCATGATATTAGCTGACGGTGTTTGATCCACATTGAAAATTTATTTGAAAATTTGGGCCGACATTGAAAATATGTTTTATATTTTTGTCTGACTAAGTTGTTGATGTAATCTCATGTTGCAGATATATAAGAGCTATTTTTTCATTGGTGTAAAGTGTGCTCGGTGTGCTCCTATGTGTGTATGTGTGAATATCATTTGATTGTAGAGCAGAGTGTGAAGAAGATTAAGCCAAGTGTGAAGAAGTTTGAGCGAAGAGTGAAGAAGGTTTTTATGTGCTTAACTAGAACTGTAATCAAACTTGTATAGAATCTATTTTCTTAGTTCATAATTTGGATGGTTTTAATCCAAACCCTTCTTTGGACAGTGAGTCCTCTTTTGTATTTGAGCAGTGAGCTCTAGGAAGTGTGCCTGAATGCATGTACATTCCCATTATTTCTCATTATACTTTTAACAGGGTATAATATTGTGGACTAACATCCACCTTGGTTTTTCCCTAACAAGGTTTCCACGTAAAAAATCTTGGTGTTCTCTGTGTTTCTGATGTGTTGAATGTTTATGGTTTATTGTTTATTCGTCATATCTGATATTGAGTTAAATAAAGTTTGAAAAGTTTTAAATATTATGTGACAACTGATTCACCCCCCCCCTCTCAGTTGCATATCCTTGTTTTTCCAACAATTGGTATCAGAGTAGGTTCCTCTGAAGAATTTTAAAAGCTTGAGGTGATCTGAGATGGCATCATACAAGAAGGATAGTCCTAGATTTTATGGAAAAAATTACTCATTATGGAAAGCTCAGATGGAGTGTCATTTGAAGTGTATTGGTGAACCTTTATAGAAAATTACAAAGAAAAGATATGTTATTCCTCATAATGGTCCTTCCACTGTTGATGAGATTAAAGAGGCTGAGAACAATGTCAGGGCTATGGAAGCTTTGTTGAGTGCTTTAACAAATTCATAAATGAAAAATGTGTTAGGTCTGACGATAGCTCATGAGATGTGGATGAAGTTGGAAACTTTGTATGAAGGAGATGTACATGTGAAGATGGCTAAGCTACAGATTTTGAAAGGAAAGTATGAAAATCTGAAGATGGGTGAAGATGAAAATATTTCTTCTTTTATGCAAAGAGTAAATGAACTAGTGATGGGTATTAGATGTGTTGGTGGTACCCTGGATGAGGAAGAGATTGTGGCTAAAGTACTCAAATCATTGCCTCCCTCCTACAAAGCAAAGGCTTATGTTATTGAAGAAACCATATCATTGACAAATGTGACAAGGGATACATTGATTGGTAAACTTCTTGCCTTTGAGCTGAGTGAATTTGGTGATTTTGTTCCTAAGACTGAAACTGCATTTAAGGCCACTCTATCCAGAAGAAACAAACAAAGATATAATCCGGGAGAGAGTTCTAGAAAGACATTCAAGTATGAGGAAGAAATGAAACATCTTGAAGATGAAGAAAGAGAGTTAGAAGAATTGGAAGCACTGATTGTGAAGAAAGAAGGTAGAGGACAAGGTAAGTATAAAGGAAAGTTGCCTATCAAATTTTTTTCTTGCATTAAAATAGGTCAATTTGCATCAAGGTTTCCTAAAAGAGTTCCTAGATCTAAGCCTTACAAATATAGATTCCAAAATAAATGTTACTTTGCTAAAGAAGGTGTGACTGACGATGAGTTTGATAAAGATAATGGAAATGAAGATGATTGGTTTTTCATTGCTATCAAGGAAAATAGTCATGTGGCTATTGAATCTACCAAAGTTGAGAAATCTCTTGCAGCCCGAATTGAAGAAAAGGATGAGTGGGTCATTGACAGCGGAAGCTCACATCATATGACAAGTGACAAAAGCAAATTTGTAAGTCTAGAGAAGTATGACGGTGGGGTTGTAAGATTTGGAGATAACAATGTTTGTGTGGTTTGTGGCAGAGGATCTATTTGTCTTGGTGGTAAGCATAACACTGATGATGTTCTTTATGTTGAAGGCTTGAAGCACAACCTGTTGAGTGTTGGACAGATGGTGGACAAAGGTTATGATCTTCAGTTCAAAGATGGAAGATGTAGGATATATGGAAGTTATGGAAATATAATTGCCTCAGGAAAACAGACAAAAGGTAATATTTTTCACCTGAATCCTACTAGTGAAAATTATTAAATTGCTCAAGTAGATGAAAGTTGGTTATGGCATAGAAGTTTGTGTCATGTGAATTTTGATAACATTGTCAAAATAAGTTCAACTCAAGTAGTAAGAGATCTACCTAAGCTAGTGAAGCCTGCTAGCACAATTTGCAAAGAGTGTCAGATGGGAAAATAGACTAGAGTTTCTTTTTGGAGCAAACAACATCATTCAAATCGATTGTTGGAGCTGGTACATACTGATCTATGTGGTCCTTCCAGAGTCAAAAGACTCCATGGTGAAAGGTACTTCATGCTACTTATTGATGATTATTCTAGAATGATATGGTTTTCTTTCTTAAGAGAAAAATGTGAAGCATTAGAAAAGTTCAAAAGTTTCAAAGCTATGGAAAAAAATGAGAAAGATCTGAAAATAAAATGCTTAAGGTCAGATAGAGGTGGTGAGTTCACCTTCAGGGATTTTAATTCCTTCTATGAAGAGCATGGAATCAGAAGATAGTTGTCTGCTCCCCGAACCCCTCAACAGAATGGTGTTGCAGAGAGGAAGAACAAAACAATTCTGGATGCTGCTAGAATAATGATGATTGAAGGAAATGTGCCTTACATCTACTAGAGTGAAGTAGTAAGCATTGTTGTGTATACTTTGAACCGGGTAAATGTAAATGGTAATTCTAGTAAAACTCCTTTTGAACTATGGTTTGGCTATAAGCCTACTATTAAATATTTTAAGATCTTTGGAAGCAAGTGTTATATCAAGAGAGATGATGATATAGGCAAGTTTGATGCAAGAAGTGATTAAGGAATCTTTCTAGGTTACTCTACTAGAAGCAAGGCCTACCGGTGCTATAACATAAGATTAAGAAAAATGGTTGAGAATGCAAATGTCAGAGTTGATGAGGATTTTGCTAATTCATCCAGATATTGTGGATATGATTCAGATGAAGACAATACAAACAAAGGGAAGAATGTTCAGACATAGAATCAACTTCAAATTGTGCCATATGTTCCGGTAAGACAACTTCAATTTTTTTTGGTAAGTCAAGATAGTCAAGGAGAGACAAGTGCAAGTGCAGAAGAAAGAGCAAAAGAATCAGAAGTTCGAGAAAATCCTAAAACTTTGAGGTATGTAAAGCTAAATCATTTTGAAAATAAAATTAAAGGAGATAAGAATAAAGGAGTGCAAACTTGAAGAAAGATTGAAGAAGAGTATTTCCTGATTTCCAAGATTGAACCTAAAGATATCAAACAAGCCTGCAATGATGAACACTGGATGGAAGCTATGAAGGAAGAACTGATGCAGATTGAAAAGAATAATACATGGATACTTGTTCCCAGACCAAAAGACAAGAATGTAATTGGTACTAAATGGATCTTTCAGAATAAGTTGAATGAACAAGGTGAAGTGGTCCAAAATAAAGCAAGACTGGTATATAAAGGGTATTCACAAATGGAAGGTATTGATTTTGAAGAAACTTTTTCCCCTGTTGCTAGAATTGAAGCCATAAGGTTATTTCTTGCTTATGCTACATATAAGAACTATAAATTCTATCAAACGGATGTGAAGTCAGCTTTTCTGAATGGTGAGCTAGAAGAAGTATATATTGAACAACCTGATGGATTTCAACTGACTGACAAAGAAGACATGGTTTGTTGATTGAAGAAAGATTTGTATGGACTCAAGCAAGCCCCCAGAGCCTGGTATGCTAGATTAGACAAATACTTACTGAAGCTTGGATTCAATAAAGGTACTATTGACAACAACTTGTATTTCAAATTGGATCATGATAAAGAGTTCATTATTGAAGTCTTTGTTGATGACATTATTTTTGGAGGAGATGATAATCTATGTATGAGGTTTGTTGATGAAATGAAGAGTGAATTTGAGATTAGTATGATTGGAGAGATGAAGTTCTTTCTGGGATTGCAAGTTACTCAGTTAGACAAGCGGATCTTCATATCTCAGTCCAAATATGTGAGAGAACTGTTGAAAGATGTTTGGCATGGATGATTCAAAACCTGTTGGTACTCCCATGGTAACCGGATGTAAGTTAACACATAATGATGATTCCCCTAAGGCAAATCAAACAAGATACAGATCAATGATTGGTGGATTGCTCTACTTAACTCAGACTAGACCATACATTATGAATGTTGTATGTATGGTTGCTAGATTTCAGGTTGATCCAAAAGAGTCTCATGTGACTGATGTTAAGAGAATCTTGAGGTATCTGAAAGGAACAATTGATTTTGGGCTTTGGTACCCTAAGGATGATGATCTTAATTTAAATGCATATACTGATGCGGATTGGGTAGGAGATGTAGATGACATAAAGATTACTAGTGGTGGTGCTTTCTTCCTAGGGAAGAAGCTAGTGTCTTGGTTGAGCAAAAATTAGAATTCCATTTCTCTATCTACTATTGAGGCGGAGTATATTGTTGTTGAAAATAATTGTACTCAAGTGATGTGGATGAAACAGATGTTGAAAGATATCAGAGTAGTATATGATGAACCTATTTCCATATACTGTGAAAACTCAAGTGCAATAAACATATCAAAGAATTTGGTGCTACACTCTAAGACCAAACATAAATCAATCGAGTTCCACTTTCTAGGGGAGAAAGAGAGTGAAAAAGAAGTCAAACTGGAGTATGTGCCTACCAAAGAATAGATTGTAGATATTTTCACTAAGCCATTACCGAATGATACTTTTGAGTATCTCAGAGGGATGCTAGGGGTGATTACCCCTCCTGATATGAACTAGGATGCATTAATTTTCATCAATCTATGCATTTCATGATCATATTTTGATCTGGATTGATGTTTTTGTGGCTACTACTCAGGGGGAGTAGTCAGATGTGTAGATATGTCGTTCAGAGCTTGTATGTGGAAAGATAATATTTTTCTTTGCCATTGATGTCAAAGGGGGAGAAGAGTCATGTGAAAAACCGTTGCCTATCTAGAGTAAAAAGTCTTATGGGGAGAATATCTTGTAGAAGAAGTCAAGGAAGCAGAGTCATAATCTAAGGAGTAAGTGTTGATTGAGAGTTGGGTTGATGGTGTTTTTCACATCATTTGTTTCCATAAATGCCAAAGGGGGAGATTTTTGGATGTTGTGGTTGTGTTGCCAATATGTGGTTGTCATTGATGTCAACACTATTATAATTTGATGTATTGAAGACTATATATGTCGAGGATATTGAGAAAATTGTAAAAGAAAGTGTTACAGGTTCCCAGTGGAACTGTGAAGGTCATGAAGGTGTTTTGTTTTGTACATTGAAGATCAACTATTGTGGACTAAAGGATTTATTTTTGAATGTATCTAGTCCATCCTTTGGAATTTTCAGAGGTCCATGTGAAGATTTGTTCAAATTATGAAGTTTTGTGTTCTGGCAGTGTTTTTGTGGTCTCTGTCAGTGTTCTTGATTAAAGTTGGTATAATTATGGTAATTCTAGTTGTTGTGGATTTGTCTCTTTTATTTCTTGGTGCTCATGGATGTTTCTAGATTGTCTTATATCTTTGTGGTACGTCCACATTGATTGGTGTGCTCGTGGTTGAATATTTTTTCTCGGTATGTTTGGTTTTTCATGTTCTTGGTCGACATGATAGGTGTGATGTGTTGTGGATCCTTGGAGATTAAAACTCGAATGTTTGGCATGCTCGGGGATATTTTTTTGGGTCTTATCATGATATTAATCAACGGTGTTTAATCCACATTGAAAATTTATTTGTAAATTTGGGCCAACATTGAAAATATGTTTTATATTTCTATCTAAGTTTTTGATGTAATCTCATGTTGCGGATATATAAGAGTGATTGTTTCATTGGTGTAAAGTGTGCTCGGTGTGCCCCTATGTTTGTATGTGTGAATATCATTCAATTGTAGAGCAGAGTGTGAAGAAGATTGAGCCAAGTGTGAAGAAGTTTGAGTGAAGAGTGAAGAAGTTTTTTTTGTGGTTAACTAGAACTATAATCAGGCTTGTATAGAAGCTATTTTCTTAGTTCACAATTTAGATGGTTTTAATCCAAACCCTTCTTTGGACAATGAGTCCTCTTTTGTATTTGAGAAGTGAGCTCTAGGAAGTGTGTCTGAATGCATGTGCATTCCCATTATTTCTCATTATACTTTTAACAGGGTATAATATTGTGGACTAACATCCACCATGGTTTTTCTCCTAACAAGGTTTCCACGTAAAAAATATTGGTGTTCTCTGTGTTTATGATGTGTTGAATGTTATGGTTTATTATTTATTCATCAGATCTGATATTGAGTTAAATAAAGTTTGAAAAAGTTAAAATATTTTGTGACAACTAATTCACCCACCCCCCCTCTCAGTTGTCTGTCCTTGTTTTTCCAACAAATTAGTCCTCTAATTGACCCAATTATGCATTTAAAATCCTAATTAATTTTGTTTTCCGAAAGGGGAACCAATATTAATCAATTGCAAACATCAAATTACACATCTTGGAAAATGTGTGTCGTAGGTTTAGGGCCTAGGACCCATTGGATCCTCCTTAAACTTAGCACCCCATTTTTTAATATGATTTTGGCAGTATTTTCATAATTCAAATTCATATTGTAATTGTTGGAATTTAATGTTTAATTGTTAGGAAATTAGAAAATTACCTATAAATACAAGGTATTTTTATCAATTCAAGTCTAAGGAAAATTATCTAGCATTAAGGAAACTTTCACAAGAGAAAAAATTATTGTCAAGAGAATTCAAGAGTAGATTTATTAGTCTTCTACATCAGCATTCAAGATCTCAAGCATCATGTCAAATTTATTCGCATCTATGCATGTTTTTGGAGGTAACATTGTGATGTAGGTTTCAAGTTTCAAGTCAAGATTCAAGTGTCAAATCAAGCATCCAATCAAGCCATTCATGCAAGATCTAATTTTTGGAGTGATGTGTTAGACTTCAGTCCTCCAAGGGCAACCATTAAAGGGTTTGGTGAGTTGTTACTAGCTAGTGTTCATTCATCATTCCTTCCTTTCATTATTACTTCATTTCAAGGTTTAATTACCAAAATAGGGTTTGATCAAGGCAAACCCTTATTCACCAAAAACAAACAATTTTTCCCTCTTTGTGTGTGCAGATTTGCAGGTGAAGAAGGATTGAAGATTGATCAAAAGTGCAATTTTTCAAAATTGTCAAAGTTCTCATCAAAGTTGTCAAGCCACAGAATCTTACTTGCAGAATTTATTTTTGACTTTCCGACAGTGAGACTTGAAGGAACCAAGAGTGCAAATCTAGGAGTAGAGAACTGTGAAATCATATTTTAGACCCCTGTAGTAGGACCCATTTTCCCTAGGGAAAATATGTCCCAGGAGGACACTCAACAACAACTTTTGGTTATAGGTGCATAGTGTCTTACCCTTCTCAGATTTGTTGGAATTCTATTGTTTATGATTATGTTATGCTTTAAATTGATGATTCAAGTTTCACATTGCATAATTAAGTTCATTAATCATTTTTAGTTTTTCTCCCCAAAGTGCATTTTAGGCATATTTACCTCATCTTGTCATAAGGAAAATAGCCATGATCTCCAATAGGGTTGACTCACCTAAGGGTTGAAATTTAATCCTACCTTTGGGGATCTCTTTTTCCTAATGAAATAAGGAAGATAGGTACATCATATATTCAATCACCTCATTTTGATAAATCCCCATTTTCTTTTGTTTCAGTTTACAACATATCATCCTTGTTTGGTGTATTGCACATAATGATAAGTTGAAAAAGATTTGCTATGGTATTCATTGTGACAAAGCCATTTATTTTTGGTTTGTATCCTTTTGCAGAATAATTTTTGTCTTTTGGTCTAGAAGATAAGATGGTCAAGTTGTGAAAGTTATATTTCCAAGAGTTCAAGTCTTTACACCTTTCGTAGTAAGCGTTATAGTTGATAATGTTTTGATCTATGCAATATAATGATGAAGTCTTTTTGGAATGCTTTGTATTCCTCTGGAAGTGAAGTGTTGGCCTTGTGATACTATAGACATAATTAGTGATGTCTAATGCATAATACTTTGTAGCTTTTAGTTTTTTGACAGTCCACAAGATCAGTTTTCAAATGATAGTTTGCTACAGTTTATTAGGAATGCTTTGTTCCTATATTTTCAGTAGGTTTATTCAATTGGCCAGCTTATGATGTTTAGACATTTTAGGAAATGGCTGAAGGGATATTGTGCAAGGACTACAATGCCTGTATCTTGATCCACATGATGGTTTGGATTTCTCCCCAAGAGTATAAAGATGAATAGATGGCAGTTTTGGTGGTGTTGTCACTATTTGGGCAATCAGACTTGTTTCCTTCATCAGCGGTTGATCCTAATTAATTAATTTTGTTTTGGAGGATCTGTTATATTGTGTTTGGGTCCTATAATTCCATGTGTTAATCTATAATTATTTTTCTTGTAATATTATATATGTTTGGCACTGACTAGTATGATATCAAATGCTTCTTCTAAAAGGTTACCTTAGAGCTTACCTAATTAAGGTTTTGAGTTATTGTGGAGGATATATATAGAAGATCAAATTCATTTGTGAATGTGTTGAAAGTGAAGGAAGTGAAAAAGTAGTATGTTGAAGATTAAGTGTGCAAAGTATGTGTGAAGGGTTAATTGTGTGAAAAAGGAACTACAACATCAACATATGTTGGATGTTTCTTCATAGCAATTCATATTCTTATTTCTCATTATAATTTTCATGTATCCTACTCTGAGACATGAGTCTCACCATTTCCTTTGTATCTTTCCCTAAGGTTGTACACTTTAGTATGTAAGTCTATAGGCAGTGATCCTTAAACAACATTGTAATTCTTATTAGCAATGAGCTACATATATTGTGAGTTAATCCTCACCGTGGTTTTTCACTCATTGTTTCCATGTAAAAATCATGGTGTCCTTTTTGTGGTGCATGTTTAATCTTCTCTTTTTCAATCTATGTGATGTGTTGTTTAATTTGCAAATGGAAATGGTTAAGTTTTAATATATTTTGATTCGCCCCCCTCTCAACACAACATTATGTTAAAAAATTGGTCAGTGTTGAGTGCCATGAGAAGCTTTACAACTGATATTTATCCTACTCTTGAACACATGAGGTCTGCAACAAAAATCAATGACATGTTCATTGCAAGACCGGATCTAGAATGGAACCTAAAGGTTGGGACATCAATCCAAATGATTGTGAAGTTGATTTTGAAGGAGAACTCTGGTCTACTCTTGAAGATCTGGATGGAGCAAGATTCTAAAATATCAAATATAAGTGCATGCTAGAAAAATCAAAAGAGAAAATTGACAAATTGAAGGCAAAAGCTAAATAATCAAAAGAAGAAATTGAAAAATTGAAAGCTCAAATAGGAGGAAATGGATGTGAAATGAAAGTCAAAGAAGCTAAAGATGTGATCTCAAATTTAAAAGTAAAATTTGAAGAAGGCAAGAGGATTGAGGATTGCTTGAATACCAAGCTCAATGATAAAACTATTGAATGTTTAAAGCTTGAGGAAGATATTGTATCCCTGAGAAAAGAACTTGAGAAAGAAAAAGAGTAAATTGACAAAGGTTTAAAACTAAGAGGTTCCAAAATTCTTGATGAATTGATTAACTCTCAAAATCCATCTAAAGAGAAATCCACACTTGGTTTTGAAAAGGGGAAAATTCTTATATTTAGTGCCTCTGCAAATTTATATGAAAACTTCAAAGCAAAAGGGAAGCCTGGAACAAGGGAGGAGAAATAATGCATTGAAAATCCTAAGGAGACATCCTCCAGAGATGCAAAGATAAATCAAGACATCAAAAAGGAAGGTGGATTCATTCCTGTCTAGAACAAGAAGAAGAAATTCAAGATGCCTATGCCTAAACAAAATGCTTCTAGTAGGTTCAATGGTAATTTCTATGCTTGTAATAAGTTTGGTCATAAGTAAATTTAGTGCAGAAGCAAGATGAGTCAAAATTCATTCAGGCCTCCAAGGTATAATGTTATGAATTCTTAGTCATTTCATGGTCAATGCTATGCTTGCAATAAATTTGGGAATAAGGAAAATGAATGCATAAGTAAAATAAGAAGGAATAGTAATTCTATGACTCCTCAATCCTTCTATGATTACTACTACACATGCAAAAATTTTGATTATAGGGTTGTTGATTGTAGATCTAATGTGAGAATAAATAATTATGCTATGCAAGCTAGTATCACCTACTACAATTGTAATAAATGAAGACGCATTGCAAGATTCTACAATGGAAAGAATTTAAGGTCTTTTTCTCCTCAAAAGAAGTCTATCATTAGTCTGCAAAAGAAGAAAATGAAAAAAGTATGGTAGAAGAAGGAAGAGAGTAAAGTAAAGAATGAATTTGTACCTTAGCATGGTGCAGATGAAACCTCTGGTAACTAAAATGGAAAGTACTGGCTTAGGGGGAGCTGCATTTGCAAAATTTTCAAACCCATATAAAGCTTGAGATGTTGAAGTCTTCAATGGTTAAAGGTAATATGGTTTTGTTTGCTCAAAGTTCTAGAGAAAATCCACCCTATACAGAAGATTACTGGATGATTATGAAACTAGATATCTTAGATAGTTAAAAGCTGCAAACAAATAAGTGCATTGATTGTGAAGTGACTAGGGTTGACCTATGAAGTATATTTAGTTTCTATTTGATAAAAATTAATCTCATTTGAATGATATCAAGTGTATACAAGTTCTAAGGAAGAAAAGAAGTTTTTCTACAAGTTGTGTGCAAACCCTAACGACAACATTCATAGGTATTTCTCTGGTTTTTTCATAAAACCCTAGTAATCAAAAAGTGCTATCATGGCCACAACAATTTTCATTGATGTTTTTGAGAATACAAGACCAAAATTCAAGAAACATCCATACATATCAACTATAACCAACAAATATGGTGCATTCTCTCATGTTCTAATCAATGTAATTCATTCTGAAGATGTTTACATCTACATTCATTCTCAACTGAATGAGTACAATCATCTAAAGATGGGAGAATTCAGGTACTATCATCTCTTGGGTGATGAATTTTAGCTCAAACAAGAATATGAAAATGTGGAAGCAAGAGGATTAGATTTATGAAAGGGTTTTCCCAATTTTTGCTTTGAAGATGAATGGGTCAGAATCGCCTTGAGACAAATTCATGAATATATCTTTTAGCTTGATCAATCTTTCCAAAACACAAAAGATGTTATCAAGGTTGTGACTAGATTATTCTCCACCAGACCTATGTTGATACTAAAATCGATAAAGAATGAAGAAGTCATGAATCTTACCGGAAACTAAATTTGATAAAAGAACCCTAATAGTGGATGACATTTTCACCTAGGGGTCTAGTATGCCACAATGGGCATTGCATATAAGTTCTACTATGCAAATAGAGAAGGGTTTATTATCTCCACTGCCATCTTCACTGCTCATCTGATGGTGAAGGAAGGAAAAGATTATGACCTTTGTGAACTCTTACGGAAACATTTGGAGAATTTGTAGAAAACTAAGGATTCATGCTACACTTTCTAGTATGGTTCCTTGATTATCTTCCTTATTTTTTACTTCATGAAAGAAATACCTAGTTTTAAGAATGTGGTCTAGAGAAGGGATATTCCTGTGGCTCATTATATTAAGAATCATATGCATATATTTTTGGATACTCAAAAGTGTGGCACAATATTTTTGGATTTTTTTAAAACTTTTCAAAATGAAATGCAGAAGAGGGACAGGATACACTCACAAGTTTTGGAAAAATATAAGAAGGATATCACTATTATGGTTGATAAAGACAACTGATATATGGAGGTTGTTGAACCAAGAACCTCATGGATAAAAATGTTTCCCTATGAGGTCTCTAGATCTAATTGGATTGCATATGTTGACATTTTTCTCAACAAACCTATAGATCTTTATGTTGAAAGGTTTGTAACATATGATGAAATAACCAACAAACAAGTCAAGAAGAAGGTAGAAGAAAAGATGAATAATACATCAAATGTGGAGAAGATGAATTCCAAATTAAATAACATGCTTGGTTCTCCTGAGGGTCCTACGGAAGCATCTCAAGCCACTCCTGCTACATCAGCTCCTAGAAGAACAAGTAGATTGGCTTTCGTCTCTGCCACTACTCTCAAACCTACTCAAACTCCTTCTAGTAGAAAAAGAGCTACCAATAAAGTACTGACACAAACCAATAATGCAAAAAGAAATAAGCCAAGAACTAAGTAAAAAGCAATAAGGGAAAATTTTACTCTGATGAATGTGGATGATGATGAAGAGGATCATGAAGAAGAAATGAAATCTTACATATTAAAGAGAAAAGAAAAGAAAACAAGACAAGAAGAAGAAGAAACGTCCATAGGAAGAGAAATGGAAAAGGAAGCAAAAGAAGCTTCTCCAGAAATACCTAAACATGAGCCTCTACAACTTGAGGCCACTATTAATGTAATTGTACAACATGATGCACTGAAAGAGGTTGTTGCTCTCTATGATGGGATGTCCCCTATTGAAAAAATTAAAATTGAAAAGGAAATAGTTATGTACATTAACAGTTTCAATATGGCACCAAATGAAATCATTGATCAAATTCCAACAAGCCTTGTAGGGGTACTCAACAACAAAAGGAATGAAGTTATAGTTGAAGAAGCTAGGATGAGGTGGCAAGTATTAGAAAAGGTTGGTGTATCTATCTCTCATGAATAAACAATAAAATTATCTCAATATCAGGCATGAGAATTCATAACCAAACAAAGAATAAATACTCTGATGGGGAAGGATAAAGAAGAAATAAAGAGGATGGAGAAAGAAACTAAAGAAAAGACAACAAAAATACTAGAAGGATTAAACAATGCTAAAATAATCAAAGATAAAACTCCTTCAAATACTTATGATATGCCTAATGTGTCTACCCATGGCATAGATTTATCAATTTTTGAAGAAAACATGAATGTAAAACATAATGAGGAGTCGGTTCCTCTAGAGAATACAAGTGCACAAGATGTAAAAAATCAAGGAGAAGTGAGTGTCTCTACTCTGAGGAACACTGTATCTAGTGAAAAACATAACATTCCCCCTCTGAAGATTTTAGGAATTAATGAGTAGATAAGAGAAGACAATCCTAAGATTGTTCAAGATGCAAAAGAGAAGGTAGTTGAGAAGCAAGTTGCTTATGTGGGTAAAGATCGGAGATCCTCATCTTCAAATTCTTTTAAGGACCTATCGTATT
This sequence comes from Sequoia sempervirens, assembly GCA_007258455.2. Taxonomy (NCBI): domain Eukaryota; kingdom Viridiplantae; phylum Streptophyta; class Pinopsida; order Cupressales; family Cupressaceae; genus Sequoia; species Sequoia sempervirens. The sequence continues at coordinate 69,324,276 of VDFB02072274.1, forward strand.
TGTAGATGTAGTTCCAACCTGTGGTAATGCCTCAACTTCTGGAAATCCCCACTCATGAAGGTCAAGTAGATCTTTTAGTGTCAAAAAATGTACTCCTTTACATTTTCACACTATGTTTGCATCCCCCTAATTAATTGGACTTTAAGCCTCTAATTGACCCAATTATGCATGTTTTTGCCTAATTAATCGCGTTTTCCAAAAGGGGGACTTGTATTAAAGAATTGTAAACATCAAATTACACATCTTGGAAAATATGTGTCCTAGGTTTAGGGCCTAGGATCCATTCGCCCAAGGGCGAATGGGTCCTCCTTAAGTTTAGGACCCCAATTTTTAATATGATTTTGGTGGTATTTTCATAATTTAAATTCAAATTGCAATTTTTAGCCTTTGATATATATATATATATATATATATTTGATAGGTAAGATCAGGATTTCTATTAATATCATAAAAGATTTGATACAATATAGGCCCAAGACTGCAGGGCGACTAAGACTATCATTGATGACCATTGAAGACTAGACTAGACCCTATTATATACAAAATGACCATGCAAGGTCAAATTTTCCCAAAACTAGCTACATATATACGAGACTTTACTTACTAAATTGTATTAAAAACTATGAAAAATACCAACCCAAACCGAGACACATATACATATACCTAAACATGTCATTCACTAGACCACCAGCCAATAGAGCAAAGAGATGCCTCCCAACCCAATTACGAGAGATTATTCTGGGAAAAGACATGGAACTCATATTTCCAGGCCGAGTTCTGCACCGCCACTAGTCAAAACTTCTTCTTCAGGAACTTCACACCATCCATAGCCAAATGATGATGCTCTACCAACTCCAAGTTGTTAATGTCCAAAATAAAAGGGAATAATTTCACCAGAGCATCTAGGTCTACCAGGAGCTCTAAGTCTCATGGGCGAGGAATGCCAATGCCCAGAGAAGTCATGGCCAGAGACTCCTCTAACCCCACTAGCATATATTTTCTAAACAAAACATTCACATCCAGTAACCCAACCAACACCCTTGATGAAACATTGGTATCAACCCTGTAACCTTCGGCACCCGCCATGAAACCCTTCCCTATAATGTATTTTATCGATGCAAAAGTGAGATAATCTAGGTGGAAAATGATCTAGCTCAACCAAAGTGATGTCACAAGACCTAAAAGGGCCATCTGACACTTGAAGCTTCTAAGCTAGAAAGGGGTACCCATTCCACCTATGTCCAATTCCCTCACCAAAACTTGCAGGATAAATATTTCCATACCAAAACAAAGAAAATACCAAATAAAACTGCTAACTGGGCGGCGAGGGAATTGATAGATTGTCAGATTTCCAACATAGAATTACCTTATAGATCCATCCTCACCACCTTTGATGAATACCTTTAAATAATGTGCCACTGAAACCGTATGCCATAGGTCCTAAGCCATGCGAAAAACGTGTGACAAAACCCAACAATTACAAGCAATATTTAGGCATGATTACCAATGTTGACAAAGAAACCAGAATAACACCACCTCACCTGCCAACACAGAGGCCACTAAACACAATCCATTATGGATTGGCACCCACTCAACCACCCACTTCATCCTTTGATATTTAATTGTTAGGAAATTAGAAAATTACCTATAAATACAAGGTATTTTTATCATTTCAAATCCTATAATTTTTATGAGAGCATTCTTAAGGAAAATATTATTGTCAAGAGCATTCAAGAGCAAGTTTATTAGTCTTCTACATCAGTGCAATCAAGATCATCATGTCAAATTTATTTACATTCATACATGTTTTTGGAGCTAACATTGTGATGTAGGTTTCAAGCATTCAAGCATCAAATCAAGTGTCAAATCAAGCATCCAATCAAGCCATTCATGCAAGATCCAATCCTTGGAGAGATGTGTTAGACTTCAATCCTCCAAGGGTATCCATTAGAGGGTTTGGTGAGTTGCAACAAGCTAGTGTTCATTCATCATGCCTTCCTTTCATTATTACTTAACTATCAAGGTTTAATTACCAAACTAGGGTTTGACCAAGGAAAACCCTTATACACCAAAAACAAACATTTTTCTCCTTTTTGTTTATTTACATATTTATAGGTGAAGAAGGACTAAAATTAGATCAAAAGTACAATTTTGTAAATTTTTCATAGTTGTCATCAAAGTTGCCAAGACATGGAATCTTACTTGCAAAATTTATTTCTGAATTTTTGATAGTGAGATTTGGAGAAATAGAGAGTGCAAATCCAAGAGCAGAGGACTGTGAAATTAGATTTTGAACCACTGAGCAGGACCTATTCACCCTAGGGTGAATTTGTCCCATGAGGACACTCAACAACAAATTTTGGTGACTAGTACACATCAACTTACCCTTATATTTTCCAGAAGTCTGATGTTTTTTATTCTTTTATGCTTTAAATTGATGATTCAAGTTTCACATTGCATAATTGAGTTTATTTAGTATTTTTTATTTTTCTCCTAAAGGTGCATTTCAAGCATATTTTTCCCCATCTTGTCATAACAAAAAATAGTAAAGATCTCCAATAGGGTTGACTCACCTAAGGGTTGAAATTCAATCCTACCTTTGGGGATCTCTTTTTCCTAATGAAAAAAGAAGGATAGGTGCATCATATATCCAATCATCTCATTTTGATAAACCTATTTTTCTTCATTTCATTTTGGTGAACCCGACATTCTTGCACTATAAACTTTTTGATTTGGAGGTCATTAAAACCCTGGATCTAGGATTTGCATTAGTTTTCATTGAAATTGCATTAATTTGCATTCTATTTAGGGTTGTCAAAATCGCATTAGTTTACATCTCATTTATGGTGTTAAATTTTCATTTTGCATTGTTTAAAATCTAAAAAATCCAAAAAATTGCATGCATATTACATTGATTTTACATAGTATTTGCATATTAGCACGTATTTTTAGTCATTTACATCAACAAATTTAGTTAAAATTGCATCCAAAAAGTGTCACTTTGTTCATCATTTATCACTAATTTCATTTGCATTAGGACACCTGAATCTGGAAAATTCTATTGATGTATCACAGAAACCACATTCTACAACCTGCAACTGGGAAATCAAACATTAACTCATAAATTCAAACTTTGATTTTTTATATCCCTACCCTAGGACTCATTCACCCTAGGGTGAATAAGTCCCTATATAGGAGTCCTTTCAAAATTTTGGGCATCAATTTGTCTATGTTTACTTTGTTTTCTTGTGTTGTTAAATTTGTGTTTCAGTTTCAGAGAACAAAGAAATTATACTTTCTTGCATTAAGTTCAATTAGTTAAATTGAGTGCATTATTTGAAATCAAAATTGACATCATTTTTAGGTTCTTTGTAGTCATTTATTAGATCTGAAATCTTGCATTCACATTTGTATTTCAATAACTTTATCATGGATATATGTTTTGGTAAATATGGGTGTCCTTGGAATCTTTGGTAGATGTCTCAAGTTGTGTGTTTGGTGATGACCCTAATGCAATTGATCCTATTAATGAATCTTCACCTCCTAATGCATGTCCCCATGTGAAGTGGATATCTTAGGTCAAGATGAATATAGCATGCAATAATTCATACAAGACTCCAGCCACAACCTTGAGAACAATGCATCCTTTTATCCATCCATGCAAACACCACCTATAATCCCATCACTTGACATGTTCAACCTTTTACATCCTGAAATTGAAGCACAAAGCAAGCCTCAACAATCAATCATGAAAGACCTTGTTAACAAGGAAAAAAATGATACTCTTCTATATTGTGATCATCGAGTTACTGATACACCCTTTAACTTAGAAGAGAGTTATGGTCAAGCCTTTAATATCTTAAACCAACAAGGATGTGACATAAAAAATGCGCATGAAATCCAAAAACTATTAGAGAAAATATCATCTGAGGATACCAAGTGGTTAGGATATCAAGATCCCCCCTTGCACATCTCCTAAGGGAAAAGGTGTTCTCTTTTACAAGATCGTTTCAAGCAACCAATTAATAACTCGCAAGGACGATAGGATCACCTTAGCTCCTCTACCTCCACTTCCACCTCAACAAGTTGTCCAATCAAGAAAAAGACAAAGGCCTTATAAACTCAAGAAGTTACAATTTCCTTGTCATATATCTAAGAATGAAAAATCTTTACACAATCCTTAATCAAGGACTTATAAAATTGCCACCTATCAAGCAAAATCAAAAAGGAAAAAGTAAAAACATGTCTCATTGTCAATATCATAGAACTGTTGGACATAAAACTAATGAGTATTATGCCTTAAAGAGAACCATTAGAAAATTTGAACCATTTTCACATGAATATGATAGTATAATCCCTTAGAAATTGGTTGCTTTGCTCTTTGCCATGTGATAGTTGTAGAATCATAGCATATTCACTATTGCATGTTTTACATTTATTTCAAATCATTTCTATATTACAAGGAGCACATTCTCATCATTCGTCTCAGCTCATCCTTGTCCTGCACTTAGTGGGGGCAAGGGGTTAGGTAAGCCTTGTCCTATTTTGACACTTGTCATTGTCTCCTTGGCTAGTTGTCTACCTTCTGCTTATGATGAACAAGATTGGTATGTAGATGACCTTTTATAGGTTGACTTGCATGTTCCATATTAGTCTTTTCTTTATTTTATTTTTTATGTTCTTTGTGATTGTATGTGTGTAATGTGATCCTCATACAGTGTTTCTTGGCGTGTCTTTATATGTTTGTGAGCCTACTTTGGATGACCCTTGTCACTTCTTTGGTATAAGGATACAAAGGAAGTGAATTTTTTGTGACATTCTTCTATTTGTATCTACATTCTTCTATATGTCATACACCTTTATCTTTTCTCTTTTCTTGTGTTTTCCTTTTGGGGATGATGCAAGGAATTGAGACATTTAGGTCTCTTCCATGTTGACCCAAAATATTTTCTTTTTTTTCACTCTCTATGTGTCATTCTTCCTTTGTGCTTGTTGGTCCATGAGTCATTTGGGGAATGATGACACTTTCGAGCTTGATTATATCACTATAGCAAAGACATATGTTGACCCCAAATCCATGGATCGCTTATGTGTTATATTAGGATTGTATATGGGGGGAAACCATTATTTCCATGACGTAGCTCTAACTTGGAAACATATTTTTTATATCTAGGGATTTTTGAATAAAGATCTCATGTATTGGAATTTATCATTTTTCTACTTTAAAGTAATTGCTCATAGCATGGTGTTTAGAAATTTCTTTAAAGTGGGGGAATACGCATCCCTGCTCATTATTTTCTTCAAAGTATGGTCTTCTTACTTCACGTGATGTGTCTTCTTTCTGGTGACATTGGGTTTGATGTCCTTCAAGCACATGACCTTTATTGGAATATGGCATTCCTCTTAGTGGTAATGCTATGACTTGCATTCCCTAAGTTGTGAATCTTTTATCCTCGACTAGTCTTCTCTTGGTGATGTCAAGCATGATGTTCCCTAAAGTGATACCTTTCATGAATTAAGGAAAACCACTTTGACTATATTGATCCTATTGTATTTAAAATATTTTTCATCGCCACCAAGCATAATACAACTTGCTTGCCAATGGAGCTTTTTTTTGTTTTTCATCTCAGTGTCTAGCATAATGCAACTTGCTAGCCTTGTGGAACCTTTTTTGTGTGGCATCTTATCAAAGTTATCAGGAGGTATAAATTTTAGTATGGTTGATGTATGGGAGCCTATAGGCCTGGCATGACTTTCCCATTAGCCACCTTTTTGGAGCTCACCTAGTGGAGATCGGGTTTCACTAGCCCTTGTGAGTATATTTTGTTAGCATAGTGGACAATGGGTTTTCACTTGTGAACATTTTTTTTATGGACAATAACGCAACCACAGGTAGTCCATCTTTTCTTTTCTTTATTTTTGCATTAGTTTTGATATTGCATGATTGTGCATCTTGTGTTACTATTGTAAAGCATGTGTTCCTTTGTGCTTATGTTGGTTTGCCATAGGATCTTGATCCTAGGGGCTTATGTATTTAAAATCCTAATTAATCTTGTTTTCTAAAAGGGGAACATGTATTAAACAATTGCAAACATCAAATTACACATCTTAGAAAATGTGTGTCCTAGGTTTAGGGCCCAAGACCCATTCGCCCAAGGGTGAATGGGTCCTCCTTAAGTTTAGGACCCCATTTTCTAATATCATTTTGGCAGTATTTTCATGATTCAAATTCAAATTGCAATTATTAGGTAATTTGAAAATTACCTATAAATACAAGGTATTTTTATCATTTCAAATCCTAATTTTTTTATGAGAGAATTCCTATAGCAAATATTATTGTCAAGAGCATTAAAGAGCATATTTATTAGTCTTCTACATTAGCAATCAAGATCAAAATCATCATGTCAAAGTTATTTGCATTCATGCATGTTTTTGGAGCTAACATTGTGATGTAGGTTTCAAGCATTCAAGCATCAAATCAAGTGTCAAATCAAGCATCCAGTCAAGCCATTCATGAAAGATCCAATCCTTGGAGATAATTTTTTGACTTTAGTCCTCCAAGGGTAGCCATTAAAGGGTTTGGTGATTTGCAAAAAGCTAGTGTTCATTCATCATGCCTTACTTTCATTATTACTTCATTATCAAGGTTTAATTACCAAACTAAGGTTTGACCAAGGAAAACCCTTATACACTAAAAATGAACATTTTTCTCCTCTTTTTGTGTTTTTATATTTATAGGTGAAGAAAGATTGAAATTGGATCAAAAGTGCAATTTTATAAAGTTGTCAAAGTTGTCGTCAAAGTTGTCAAGACACAAAATCTTACTTGTAGAATTTATTTCTGACTTTTCGACAATGAGATCTAGAGAAATTAGGAGTGTAGATCCAAGAGCAGAGGACTGTGAAATTAGATTTTAGACCCCTATAGCAGGACCCATTCACCCTAGGGAGAATTTGTCCTAGGAGGAAACTCAGGAATAGCTTTTGGTGTCTGGTACACATCAACTTACCCTTCCCAGATCTACTGGAAGTATATTGTTTCTAATTGTGTTATGCTTTAAATTGATGATTGAAGTTTCACGTTGCATAATTGAGTTCATTTGGTATTTTTGGTTTTTCTCCCAAAGGTTCATTTCAAGCATATATTTCCTCATCTTTTCATAAGGAAAAACAACAAAGATCTCCAATAGGGTTGACTCACCTAAGGGTTGAAATTCAATCCCACCTTTGGGGATCTCTTTTTCCTAATGAAACAAGAAGGATAGGTGCGTCATATATCCAATCATCTCATTTCGATAAACCTATTTTCCTTCATTTCATATCTATCAAATATTTCTCCCCTTCATAAATTACAACTTGGTGACATCACGCATGCTTCAGCAAGAAAATAAGTTTTGCAAGAATAGATGAAGAAGACTAAAATAATAGATGATGTTGTAAAGATAATTCAGGAAGGTTTATCAGAGGTAAAAATAGATTATTCTTTGCCTCTAAAACAGAAATTAAATATTTCAATAGATTATTTTAAGGAAAATTCTTCACACATTGAGCAGAAGGCGGAGCAAGAGGCTTTGAGAAAGATAACTGATAAAATATTGGTTGAGGCATTTGACCGATGTGCTAATGCACACAATAAATTGCAGGAAAACATAGAGATGTTTAAGAAGTGTGTTGATGAATGCATTGCACTTTATCAATTTTGTTTAAAATATCATATTTCCACTAAGAGTATCAAGGATCAGATTGAGTCCATTGAGTCACAAATCACTCAAATGGATGAGATGTATAATGTATCAAATGATAAGGATGGATCCACTAGATCTCAATTAGAAAGTCTCCATGTGTAGATGTCTCTACTTCAAGATCAAAGAGATTAACTAAAGAAACATTTTATTCAATTGAGGGAAGCAGTCAACTTGAGACTGGCTTCACTATCCAGGATGCTTGTGGAAGTAGAAGAGACTGTTATGAAGATGAAGGCTCCAAGCAAAATAGATGAAGCTAAGGATTTATGCATAAAATTTAAATCTCGCAATCATATTCTTGTCCCAGCAAAATAAAATTGGGTTGCAACTCTAGCACACATCAAGGTAATATATAAGAACATTCTACCCTCTAATGGAGTTGCAAAAGTGTAGATAAAACAATTTTTGGCTCTACATAGTTTTGTGGATGTTTGCAATATCTTTCTAGTTTTTATTGAAGAAATATAGCATCAATTTTGGGGCATCTCCATCTCAAGGGGAGTATATATAGTCAGGGGGAGCTCATACAATTTTATAAATAGAAGTTATAATTCTCATTGCCCTTGATTTCAAAGGGGGAGAGATGCATATGTTTGTTACCATCAATGAAAAAAGGGGGAGATTGTTGGCAATAGGTTTTGGCAATGATGTCAACTTAATCTGAGTTGTCATTGATGTAAAATGTGTATGTTAAAGTATGCATATACTCCAAAGATAGTTATTGTATAGTTGATATGTATTGGTATTAGTCTACAATTTTATATAAGGAAAATGGTGACCTAAGTGTGATGTGGAGGTTGGAACATATGCTCTTATATGTTTACAACATATCATCCTTGTTTTGTGTATCACACATAATGATAAGTTGTAAAATCCTTTTCATGGTATTCACTATGACAAAGTCATGGCTTTTTAATATGTATCCTTTCGTAGAATAATTTTTTGTCTTACAGTCAAGAAGATAAGATGGTTGAGTTGTGAAAATTCTATTTCCAAGAGTTCAAGTCTTTAAACCTTTTGCAGTAAGAGTTATAGTTGACTATGCTCTAGTCTATGCAATATAATGATGAAGGCTTGTTGGAATGCTCTATATTCCTCTAGAAGTGAAGTGTTTTCCTTGTGGTTCTATAAAAATAATCAGTGATGTCTAATGCATAGTAATTTTCAGCTTCAAGTGTTTTGGTGGTCCGCAAGATCAGTTTTCAAATGATATTTTGCTACAATTTATCTAGAATGCTATGTTCTTCTATTTTCAGTAGGTTTCTTCAGTTGCGCCAGCTTATGATGTTCAAACATTTCAGGAAATGGCTGAAGGAATATTGTGCATGGACTACAATGTTTACATCTTGATCTTCCTTATGGTTTTGATATCTCCCTGGGAGTATAAAGTTGAACAGATGGCAGTTTTGGTGGTGTTGTCACTATTTGGGCCAACAAACTTGTTTCCTTCATTAGCGGTTGATCCTAATTAATTAATTTTATTTTGGAGGATGTGTTATGTTGTGTTTGGTTCATGTAATTTCGTGTATTAATCTATAATTATTTTTCTTTTAATATTATATATGTTTTGATTCAACCAATATGATATCAAACGTTTCTTCTAAAAGGTTATCTTGGAGCTGACCTAATTAAGGTTTTGAGTTGTTACAGATGATATATATAGAAGATAAAATTCATTTATGAATGTGTTGAAGGTGAAGGAAGTGAAAAAAAATATGTTTAAGATGAAGTTTGTGAAGTTTGTGTGAAGGGTTAATTGTGAAAAAAAAGGACTGCAACATCAACATATGTTGGATGCTTCTTCATAGCAGTTCATATTCTTATTTCTCATTATAGTTTGCACGTATTCTTCTCTAAGATAGTGAGTCTCATCAAGTCCTTTGTATCTTACCCTAAGTTTGTACACCTTAGTCTGCAAGTCCATAAGCAGTGAGCCTTAAAAAACATTATAATTCTTGTTAGCAACGAGCTACATATATTGTGAGTTAATCCTCCTTGTGGTTTTTCCCTCATTTGGTTTTCCACGTAAACATCTTGGTGTCTTTTGTGGGGTGCATGTTTTTTCTTCTACTCTTTTTCAGTCTATGTGATGTGTTGTTTAATCTACAAATGGAAATGGTTAAGTTTTAATATATGTTGATTCACCCCCCTCTCAACACAACATTGTGTTCAACATGAAGGTACCTAAAAATGATTGAGTGATCTCATTACCAAAGAATTAATATGGAAGGCCCAAGTTTGAGATAAAAAAAATTATCATGCAGAGCAATTTTCATTGCCTTCATAGTAGATGAGTGACTCCCTATGAATAACAAGTCATCAACATAGAGAAATAGAAATTTGAGAGTTTCATGCTACTATAAAATGTATATGTTCAAATTATAGTGCGATCAAGTGAACCCAACTAAAAAAAGGAAGGATTCTATTTTGGAATACTAAGCACATGACACTTTTTTGATTCCATAGAGAGACTTTTGAAGTCAAAAAACTAGTGAGAAATCCTTAATGAACCCTTCTAGATATTCCATGTGGATTTCCTCCTAAAGGTTGCCTTGGAGAAAAGAACTCTTTACATCCATCTAATCAAATTCCCAATGGTGGGCTACAACTTTAGTAAAGAAAAGTAAAATGGAATTCATTTTGGAAATTGTTGCAAAAGTGTTAGAGTTCTCAATTGTAATGACTAGGGAGAATCCTTTAGTGACTGAGTGATTCTTATGCTTGACAAATGACCCATTTATAGAAGATTTTGTTTGATATATCTACTTGCAGAAAAAAAAATTTACCTTCCCTTAGGAAAGATGACTAAATCCCAAGTATGATTCATCTCCAAGGATCTAAACTCTTCATACATAACAACATCCCATTCAAGGATACCAAAATCTTCTCGAAAGGAATACTGATCATAAGTTAAGAAAATGAAGAGATGAGGAGCCGATTAACTATGACTATGGTTTAGTATCTAAAGCATCTCCAACCCAATTTCCTACTAACTATAAGGTCTAATGATCCCAAAGAGGCCCAATGGATAGATAATCTAGAGAATCAATAACCTCTAAATAATGACTAGGAGAGGAAGAAGGTGAATCCTCATCATCATCATCATTACCATTTGAAGTGGAGGAAGAAGCCCCATCATCATGAATAGGATGATTAAAATACTCTAAATAATTAAAATCATGTCTTAGTGTCTCCAATATGTAGGAACTAAAAATTAGCTCTATCCCAGGATCACCTTCAAAAATAATTACAACCTTCTACAAGAGAGTATGCAAGAATATGAGCTTTATTGGTATTAAAATCTATCAAATATGATGATTAGGTATATTACAAATGTATAATAACCTTTCTTATATAGACAAGGTGTGATGTAGTACCAGCATTAAATGACTATGTCATAATTAAATGACATGAGCCAACATTAAATGAACTAGGACTCTAATATTTAATAACAGCTAAAAATATAAAATCTTATCTAAGTATTAAATATTCCTAGGACCTAAGTGGACTTAATATGTAAATAGGACCCCACTAAGTAACTAGATAGAAAATGTACCTATTTACACCAACACCCCCCTTAAGTGCAATTTAGGGAGAAGCAAGTATTATGCAAATGATGTAAGGATGGGTCCTAACTATGGGGCCATTTTAGGTACCCATATACAAATGCAAATGCAATCTCTCACAAATAGAGAAAATATAGGAAAAACCCCTCTCCAAAAGAGAGAAAAGATAGAATGAGGATGATGAATGGAGGACTCAATGATACCCCCAAGGACTACATCCATCATGAATATACAATCAATGACCCCCCATAAGAGGGAAAGAGAGATACTATGTAGCCCCCTCCCAATGTGTAATATCCGGCAAAAATGGTAAGTTTTTGAAGAGAAAACATGATCCAATATCGACAAACAACTTGTCTCCCTTTTAGAAGAAACAAAACCAAGTACAAATGTAGGAATACTTCCCCTTTCTGGAGAGGAATTGAAAGAAAGAATCATAAAGTGTATGATGATATCTCTAAATTTTTCTCATGTGTATCCTTGTCCAATGAAGATGATGATTCCACAATAAAATCAGGTACAAGCCCAATAAATGAAGGTGACAATCCAAGACTATATGCAAACTAATGTTGAACAATATCCAAAGACAAAGATGGTTTGACAACAGTTTTGCAAGACTGCCATCAAAGAGGAGAGATAAACCCTCAAATATGTCCTCCAAATCTGAAATGTGAGACTCCACAAACAAAGATTCAATGTTTGATAAATAGGAATCCCAATCAAGAAGACAATGAGATTCTTGTTGGAATGAATCGCCAACAAAAGATGAATGGTCTTGTTGAATAGGAATGACGGGAGCCTCAATCAATGACTTTGCACAAGGAATCACTGAAGGTGAAAGATCAACAACCATCTCTGAAGGAGAAGAAGGAGCATCTAAAGAAACCTTGTCATCCTCATCTGAAGATTCAAAGTACTCAAAATATTTAAACTCTTGAATAGTGTCATAATGATAGGGTATCCATTCTAAAAAATGAAGAGGCATAAGACAATCTGAAATAGGATCATCTGGAATGGTTGAGTATTATGATCTCCATATATCTCCCAAATTTTAGTCTAAAGAGTATGAGGACGCTCAAAATGAAAAATAGCATTCAAAATACCATCATCAACATGCATAGCAATCACTCCTAAGACATGATCCCTTTTGCAATTCCAAGAAAATTTCTTACTAGTCGTACTTGGAGGGGGAACAAGATCATACAAATGTGGCAACAAATGAAGCCAAAGGAGATGTTTTATGATGTTATCTCTCCATTGCTTATAGTTTCCCCTTTTCAACATAATTAGAGCAAGATGAAATTAAAACCCCATAATGAACTATGATAGATCTCCAAAATTACAAATACATGAACCTTCAACAATGATTAGAAACCCCGAAACATAATGTATATTGCAACTTAAGTCTTCCCAAAAAGATAGAACATCTCCAAGAGTCAGGATGTCCAAGTAATCAGTCACAATGCCAAATGTGAAAAATACTGAATAAAATATATCTAGGGTTGAATCTGAAAAAAGTGTATGGGCACAATGATAAAGCTCCTCAATACCTTTTCAGTGCCACAAAAATCATGAAAATGGAGATTTAGGCAAAAAGTTATGAGCTCGGAGATCCAAATGGGAGATCTAACTTCAAACAGTAATAAGAAATTCCAAAATAAAATAATAGAAAAATAACCTACGCCACTAGAAATTTATTGGACCTAGCTTTCCAATGATATCTCATTTTTGAAAATTTGATACCCAAGTCAAAAGTTATGGTGATTTTAAGAAAATTGACCAATTAAGGCTTGAGGGCCAAAAATTAAGCCCCCCAAAGGTTGGCGGGTGGTCCCCATGCGACCAAAAGCTAGCAGACAAGGTTGAGATTTGGTATGAAGGCCATTTAACCATCAAATTTAACATAGTCCACTGTGATAGTCATTTGGCCGTCAAATTTAAGAGAGTTGCCCAATATTTTTAAAAATTGCCAAAAAAAATTCTTCAAAATATGAAGTATTTTATATGGAAATGGAGCTTTTTGGGCCTTTCAGATGCAATTGTGGGGTTGATTTTGGCCCAATATGCTCCAAAAAATTAACTACCTCTTGGATTTGGTAGCCACCTCCCAACTTGAAACCCTCATAAATTTGGCAAAAAATGTCAAATTTTGATGAAGCAAAAGCTAATATTGACTTTCGTAGATGCCCTGGACTCAATGGTGAGCTCAAATTACCTCCAACATGCTCTAAAATTAACCTAGAATAAAAATCCACAAACAGGAAAATGCAAAATTGGTTTTTTTTTCAAGTTTTTCTAATTCCTCAAAACACCATAGGGTGCAAGGGAAGAGCATACTCAACCTTACTAAAATTCACCAAGATATCTCACTGGAAATAGCTCTACCCTCAAATCTAAGAATAATTTTAAAGGATTGCTTTGATACCATGTGTTAGCTCTCAAAAACACAGGCTGAATGCCTCAAGAGGCTGCTAATCTCTTGATACACTTTAGGGTAACAGACAAGGTCAAAAAGCTTTCAACCTTCTACTCTTCAGGTGCTGCCAAACCTAGGCAGGTATACCTATCTGAATGAAGCAGACTTGTCTTATGATTATGTTTCTTGCACAATGATTTGTCCACAATGGCAGATGGAGGTGAACAAATGAATTCAAACCTGATAGCAATAGCAATCTTCTTATTTAAATCCTAAAATGCTCAATTAACAGATATAAAGAGAATAAATGAATCTTAATGATGAAACTGTAGAGACCAGTGCCTTATTGGGTATGCGGAGTCAAAATGAAATCAAGATGAACAACACTCTCTAGAGAAAACTCAAATCATCTGGCGTATATTCTATTTACAACTTGTATAAACATGCAATACTGTAACTACTAAGCTCTAGTTTAACAATCCAAATGAATCTCTCTGATTACTGTGATCAATTAAAAGGATTTAATCTTTGCTTGAAAGAACCAATCGATTAACCATACAGAAATAGCAAATGTGCACTAATGAATTGAATATAAACTTGTTATATCAATTTAAACAATCAGAAAGAATCCACCTTGGAGATAGCTTAGCAATACTCTCATTAAATTCAACAGATAATTGATACCAGAAAAATGCAGCAACATCAATTGACTTTCATAAATACCTCCATTTTGAAAACATGCATCATAGTCTCTGATCTGAGAATGTTTACTCTACTGTATCCATCCTCTATCTATTGTATATTGAAAATCTAATAGCTCATGATCCCTTTACAATTACAAAATGCCTATTTATACACTAGCATTAAGAAAATAAAACATTTGAAACTCCATGTCGGCCCTCCACAGAATTCGGGCTCAAATCAAGTCGGCCTGCAACAGTATTATGAACTCACATGTCAGCCACAACATTTGAATTTTTATTAATCACCAATGGGACAGTCGCTGAGACAACCAGAAAGTATGCCAAAGGCAATTCAATCGTCAATCGTTAGTCATCTTGTGTTCCTCTGTTCTTTGTGTTGTTCGCTTTCGCCATGACCATTTGTTCGCTATGCCGAAGTCAAGAAGTATCCTATTGTCCCCTTTGTGTTTCGCTATAGCCCTGTGATATCGAGGAGACCTCTCGTAGAACACCCCAAGTGTTACCGATATGCATTTCTTTATGTGCCTTCCATAGAATTCGCTGAGACACAAGGATATCTCACACCGATGTGTTCCTTTGATTCATTCACTGTCGCTGTAACTTAATGGTATCGGAGAGACCTCTTGCAGATATCATCACTTCCTTTTGTATGTCACTGTAACCTTCAACCGTCGGGGAGACGTCACATAGAGTATATTGTTATACCGAAAACCCCGAGCACACACCTGTTTGCCAAGACAATATTACTTTCATACCGACAGAGACCCTTTTTTGTTTTCCATTGGTGTGACCGAAGGTCACTCGTCGAGACCTCTTATCGAAAACCCCATCTCACTGATA
The DNA here is from genome assembly GCA_007258455.2 of Sequoia sempervirens. Classification (NCBI taxonomy): domain Eukaryota; kingdom Viridiplantae; phylum Streptophyta; class Pinopsida; order Cupressales; family Cupressaceae; genus Sequoia; species Sequoia sempervirens. Next base: position 69,339,546 of record VDFB02072274.1, read on the forward strand.
TCGCATCCCTTTATCCTTAGGTCACCAAGACAAAGCCAACATCTCGCCGAAAGAAATCCATTTTGTATTGTCGACAAGACCCAACAGGCTCGCCAAGACACAATGCCAAAAATTATGACTCTGGCTGAAGTGAACACTTGTGCAAAGTCGGTAAGACATATGGAGATCAACATGGCATCCCACCAAAGACCTTAACTTATGTCAATATGATGTATTCATTTCCTCCGGTCGGCGAGACATGATGAGTTCGGTGAGAGCTTCCACCGAGGACTAAACTCACGCCGATAGGTTCCTCCTCGGTTGCCAAAACAAAGGAACTGACACACCGATAATTCAATCCTTCCACCACCGATCGACAAGACAAGAAGACCTCTCCAAGACATTATATCAAATAAAATCTCTCATCGAAAAGCACCCCAATAGAAACCCCATGTGTAATGTCAGTGAGACCGAAGGTCACTCGCCGAGACCAATACTGATGAAAGATCTCACGCTGAAAAGTTCACCCTCAATCGCCGAAAAAGCACAAATGTCATGCCGATAGCCACCCATAGGTAAATTCCAGTCGCTACAACAATGAAAAAGTCCCGCCGATTACCTATAGCAAATAGACAAGAAACATAGGTCGGGGAGACCTAGACAGACCTATGCCGAAAAGGACCACAATATGAAAAATGCATAACCCAATGGATTCAATGGGGCAATATGGAAAAATGTGAGCAGAAATGACATGAAAACAAACCCATGTGCTTATGATAAGGATTCCAATGGAAACTCAGGGGTGTGAAAACATGTGAAATCTTTCAGAAATTTACAGTCCCAACAGTGGCTTCGTCTGGAGATGAATGATAGTAAGATCATTGCAAGGATCCAGATCTTTGGGTGAGCAGACCAGACACAAAATGAGCAAACTGGAAATGGAAAAATTGCAAGATGGAAATGGAGGTGAACCAGAACCCTAAACTACTGTGCATGGAAAATAATTTTAAAAAGGATGAGCAAGAGTTGTCCATGCACTGGCAACCCTAAATCCTCTATGTTTTAATTTCACCTGTTCTAAGCTGTTACGATCTAAAACTCAAACCATACTTTCCCTTGTCAAATACCTGGTTTTGCTTTAAGTTCATCAGATTCCCTTTGAAGACATTCATACAATCATTCATGTCACTGTTATTGCAAGTTCTTAGAGTTCATCATGCTCGGTTTGGCCCAAAATCCCAACACCATTCAGCAACTTGAATTTTTCATTATCATGGGACAAACCCTTGTTACCTTCAATATGTAAAATGCATGCATATTTAATGCAAAATTCCTCATTATCTTTCTCACTGATATGAATTGTGAAACATTCTCCCAGCTGTATTGGAAATTGATCATCAAAGTGCTTCATTTGAGAACCAAAAAAATTTGTCGAACCAACATTGTCTGAAGCAAACAAATTTGAAACCTTTTGCACCTCTTCAGTATCTCTATTTGGGAACAATACTTGATTATGATCCATATCCTCAATATCATGCATATGTGAACCAATCAAATATGGAATTCTATTATCCTTGGCATGCAAATAAACATCTTCTCCATATGAGTTAGGAATTTCAAAATCATATACCTTATCTTGAATGGACACAGACTTTTGATCAACTTCAAAGGTTTCACCATCAACTTGAGAAATGCTATGAGAGTCATAAGAATCATCACACAAAGATATTTCTCTGTCAAAACAAATGTAAGCTGGACAAAAAACCTCAGGATCACCTTCATGTGTATATCTCTGATATTCAAGAGTCAGCAAATCTGAAATTTGCTCACTGCTAAGCAAACAAGTCTCAATACTTTCATCACTACAGTTATATTCTTCATTTTTTTCATCATCAAAAAGAGACGCACATTCATCAGAGAATGAGAAAACATAAACATTACCAGCACAATCACTTGTTCCATAATTTGACACATTATTTTATTTGTCTGAAAATATCTTTTCCTCATCATCAAATGCATCTTTATGGCTTTCAACTGTAGTAGGAGGTATTATATACTCATTATCAAATGAAAACACATTGTCCATTGCATCTTCCTCTTGATCATCACAAGAACTACAAGAATCACCTTGTTGTAGATCAAAATCCACAAATTCATCTTCACAATCTATATATTCATTGGATCCTTCATAACATACACTTCCTTCTATGTCATAATCTGATATACAAGAAAGAAATTTATCATCCTCGTCTTTCTCATGCATGATATCATATGAACCATATTGATTTGCACCTATCTCATCTTCTATTGGTTGTAGTGCAAAATTGATCTCCTTATGCTCATCTGTGATATCATCATTGTCTTCATACCTTTTCCCCTGTGTGGCACTAATAAATTCATTCACTGGATCAGAGGTACATTGTTTTGATGACTCTAGCCAATACAATGATTCAGGTTCCCATGCTTCACCAGAGTACATCCTCCACACACCAATGTAGTCAGGCACAACATATTTTTTAATTGGATCAATACTGACTAACTCGTGCTAGGCTAATTCTATCTTGAAATTGTCAATATTTACATCACAGAAACAATTGATCTAATCATGAGGCACAAAGTCAACAAGCTGGTTCATTCTTGGCTCTCTATACAACTTGACTTCCTGACCATTTACTGGAATAGTAGCATAAGACAGATCAAACTGAATATTTCCCCCAACTGTTGTTGTCCACTATCTTGATAGAAGCATCCCAAATTGAGGAGGAGTATCTATCACTGTTATATCTATATTATATGCCCCCTGTGGATAAGTAGCCAGTTTGACTTCAACATCGTTTATAATACCTACCACAGGAACAGGTTTGTTATCTATTGCATAGCATTTTCCTTCATATGTATTGACCCTCATGACAAGTTGCTTCATAACTCCTACTGGCATAATATTTATAGCAGCGCCAGAGTCTATCATGCAATTCCTTAGCAATTTTTTATTGATAAGCAATGTAGTGAAAAAAGGATCAACTTGTGGGGGAGTTGCTAATACATCATTCAAGCAGACATATGGGATATCTATTTTCTCCTGCCTATTGACTGCTTGAATAGCTAGTTTCTTTTCAGAATTCATTATCATTTGAACAGCACTATCTCTGTATTCTTTTATTTTCATCAGTTCAAGTAGAGGAACAGATATCTTTACCTGGGATAATGCCTGTGTGAAGTCAAAAGAAGAGCCCTCCACCTTAACAGTTTTCTTCTATTTTGGCATTTTTCCTTTGTCTTCCTCCTCATTTTTACTAGGCTGGTCAGGATTTTGTATCTCTCTATGTAATTCTTCAACTTCCCGCTTTTGGATAGGCTTCTGTTCACTCTTATCAGGTTGTCTCTTTTCTGGCTTCTTCATAGTTCCTTGTGTTGCTTTCTGATCTTTCATAAAAATTCCCCCAGGAATGCCTTCCATCTCATTTACTTTTTTGTTTCTCAACCAGTATTTACTCCTTGCTTCCTCAATAGCAGCAACAGTTATTCTCTCCATTTCATCTTCAGTGAGTCTCCTCACACTGCATTGAGCAGGTGGCTCAATAGAATGTGGCTCTGTATAATCTTCCTCAAAATCATAAAAGACCTGCTATTCAGCCATATGGACATTATATTTCTGATTTGAAACATCATATTCATAGCCTTCATCCTCTGAAGATGAATACCCTTCTTCCATATGGTATAAAGTGTTTGAAGTCAGATACACTTTGTGATCTTCTCCATTGTTTTCCATCAACATCCCTTCCTCTTGCATTCTTTGAGCTACAACACAATAATCTGAGGAATGTGACTGATTACAAACTTCACAGAAGTAATTATTACTCACCATATAAGTTCCCTTTTTGCTCAATGGATCAAGAGTCTCTTTGTTTCTTGGCCTAGCTGTTATAGGTTTTCCATCCTTCCAGTTTGTATTATAAGGCATGTCATGCAACCTCAGCCTCTCATTTATGTATGTATTCTCCTGTTTGTACTGATAATTATTGCTTTGCTAAGGAGCCCTAGGGTTATCTCTTTTATTGATTATACCAACAGCCTTCCTGTTGTTTTCAATTGTTAATGCTATCTTCTGAGCTTCAACCAGATCTCTTGGGAATCTATTTCTCAACTCATACCCTATTTTAGGATCAAATGCATTTAAATAAACACTCAAAGCTACATAATCTAGCAGCCTTGATCCAGGAGGTACCTTAGTCTGCAACTTATTGAATCTTCGATTGAAATCATAAATTGAATCATTCTGATTTTTTTGAATTAGCATTAGTTCATGAAGAGCTACATCTGGTGCATTTAGATTCCCATATTGTTCTAAGAATCGATCTTGGAATACTTGAAGAGAATTGGTTGAAAATGCAGGCAAGTTTTTAAACCAATCCCTAGCATCTTCAATAAGTGACATCATAAACAACTTCATGTGTAAATCTTCATATGGCACATCTATGTCTTGGATGAAAACATTGAAATTCTTTAAATGCTCTTTAGCAGTGATTGCATTACTCCCTGTAAATTTAGGCACCATACCCCTCCAACTGCCATCCATAGGGTAAGGGTGTAACTAAAAACTTGTTAAATCAAACTGTCTGATCATGGTTGTATGCTGGTGAGGGGGAGGAATAGGTGGGAACTGATGTTGGTGCATAGGATTGTTGTACTATGCATTATACTGTGGGATAAAAGACTGACCAGGAGGTGGATGCATACCTGTATGTTGTGTGGGAATATGAGGTGGATGATTTGGCTGCTTATAGTGATTCTCAGTCTGATGGTTCTGAGCATTTGATTGATTAGATGGCCCTGCACCATGAATACCATGCTTATGAGGTGGTACATACTTTGGGGGGCAATTAGTTATCTGATCAGTAACTTGTGCTTTCTGCAATTTGGATTCTTTTATTGCTTGTATCATCTGGGCCCTTTCCTGTTCTTTTCTTTCCTTTTCTTGGGATTCAAACAGCGCCTTAATTTCTTCAAAACTCAAAGATTCATAATATTCTTGAGGAGATGCATGATCAATAGGTTCATTCTGATCACCCTGCATTTCTAGATCATATTCCTACCTCTTTCTAGCTTCAAACTCAGCCTATTTTTTAGGATCGAGAGAAGGGAAAGGATTTCTTTGATCTTCTGGGGTACAAGGCTCTGCACTTGAATCATCTCTCCATGTATCATAGCAATTATATGTTTCACAATGTGCTCTTGGTGCTTTGCCTTTTTCTGTTATGCACATGTCCTCATTGATCCTCTTTCCTTTATCAGCTCTGTCATCTTTGTGTGTCCACTTACTGCTGCCAGCAGGAGCTCCAGTATGACCTCCCCTGTACTGAGATCTTCTTCCATTCATGATGAACAGCTGCAAAATTTCTGTTAGAGTCGCCACTCACTTTTGTCTGAAAATGAGAAAATACTTAATGTTTCTTATCCCCAGCGGAGTCTGTATATAGTTCCTGACTCTATAAAAGGCCTTGATTCTGAATGTGTTCCCCAATAGAGTCGCCAATTTGTTAGCTCTCAAAAATGCAGGTTGAATGCCTCAAGAGGCTGTCAATCTCTTGATACGCTTTAGGGTAACAGACAAGGTCAAAAAGCTTTCAACCTTCAACTCTTCAGGTACTGCCAAACCTAGGCAGGTATACCTATCTGAATGAAGTAGACTTGTCTTATGATTATGTTTCTTGCACAATGATTTGTCCACAATGGTAGATGGAGGTGAACAAATGAATTCAAACTTGATAGTAATAGCAATCTGCTGATTTAAATCCTAAAATGCTCAATTAACAGATATAAAGAGAATAAATGAATCTTAATGATGAAACTGCGGAGACCGGTGCCTTATTGGGTATGCGGAGTCAAAATGAAATCAAGATGAACAACACTCTCTGGAGAAAACTCAAATCATCTGGCATATATTCTATTTACAACTTATATAAACATGCAGTATTGTAACTACTAAGCTCTAGTTTAACAATCCAAATGAATCTCTCTAATTACTGTGATCAATTAAAAGGATTTAATCTTTGCTTGAAAGAACCAATCGATTAACCACACAGAAACAGCAAATATGCACTGATGAATTGAATATAAACTTGTTATATCAATTTAAACAATCATAAAGAATCCACCTTGGAGACAGCTTAGCAATACTCTCATTAAATTCAACAGATAATTGATACAAGAAAAATGCAGCAACATCAATTGACTTTCATAAATACCTCCATTTTGAAAACATGCATCATAGTCTCTGATCTAAGGATGTTTACTCTACTGTATCCATCCTCTATCTATTGTATATTGAAAATCTAATAGCTCATGATCCCTTTACAATTACAAAATTCCTATTTATACACCAACATTAAGAAAATAAAACATTTGAAACTTCATGTCGGCCTTCCACAGAATTCGGGCTCAAATCAAGTCAGCCTGCAACAGTATTATGAACTCACATGTTGGCCACAGCATTTGAATTTTTATTAATCGCCAATGGGACAGTCGCTGAGACAACCAAAAAGTATGTCGAAGGCAATTCAATCGTCAATCGTTAGTCATCCTGTGTTCCTCTGTTCTTTGTGTTGTTTGCTTTCGCCATGACCATTTGTTCACTATGCCGAATTCAAGAAGTGTCCTATTGTCCCCTTTGTGTTTTGCTATAGCCCTGTGATATCGGGGAGACCTCTCGCAGAACACCCCAAGTGTTACCGATATGCATTTCTTTATGTGCCTTCCATAGAATTCGCTGAGACACAGGGATATCTCACACCGATGTGTTTCTTTATTTCATTCATTGTCATTGTAACTTAATGGTATCAGAGAGACATCTTGCAGATATCATCACGTTTCCCCGAAAGCCCCTTTTTCCTTTTGTATGTTGCTATAACCTTCAACCATCAGGGAGACGTCACATAGAGTATATTATTATACCGAAAACCCCAAGGACACACCTGTTCACCAAGACAATATTACTTTCATACCAACAGAGACCCTTTTTTGTTTTCCATTGGCGAGACCGAAGGTCACTCGCCGACCTCTTATCGAAAACCCCATCTCACCGATATCGCATCCCTTTATCCTTAGGTCACCAAGACAAAGCCAACATCTCACCAAAAGAAATCCATTTTGTATTGTCGGCAAGACCTGACGGGATCGCCAAGACACAATGCCAAAAATTATGACTCTGGCCGAAGTGAACACTTGTGCAAAGTCGGTAAGACATATGGAGATTGCCATGACATCCCACTGAAGACCTTAACTTATGTCGATATGATGTATTCATTTCCTTCAGTCGGCGAGACATGATGAGTTCGGTGAGAGCTTCCACCGAGGACTAAACTCACGCTGATAGGTTCCTCCTCGGTCGCTAAAACAAAGGAACTGTCACGCCGATAAGTCAATCCTTCCACCACCGATCAGCAAGACAAGAAGACCTTGCCAAGAGATTATATCGAATAAAATATCTCACCGAAAAGCACCCCGATAGAAACCCCATGCATAATGTCGGCGAGACCGAAGGTCACTCGCTGAGACCAATACCGATGAAAGATCTCATGCCGAAAAGTTCACCCTCAGTCGCTAAAAAAGCACGAATGTCATGCTGATAGCCACCCACAGGTAAATGCCAGTTGCTGCAACAATGAAAAAGTCTCGCTGATTACCTGGCAGAAAACAGACAAGAAACATAGGTCTGGGAGACCTAGACAGACCTATGCCGAAATGGACCACAATATGAAAAATGCATAACCCAATGGATTCAATGGGGCAATATGGAAAAATGTGAGCATAAATGACATGAAAACAAACCCATGTGCTTATGATAAGGACTCCAATGGAAACTCAAGGGTGTGAAAACATGTGAAAGCTTTCAGAAATTTATAGTCCCAACACCATGTAGGATCTAAAAATTAGCTCTATCCCAAGATCACTGCAAAAACAATTAAAACCTTCTATAAGAGAGTATGCAATAATATGAGCTTTCTTGATATTAAGATCTATCAAATATGATGATGAGGTATATATTACAAAGGTAAAATAACTTTTTCTTATATAGATGTAAGGTTTGATGTAGTGTTGGTATGTGGTGATTAATCATGCAAATATTGTACACTATGTATGTATCCTTGCTAGGGTTTAGGGTCGGGCTAGGTCGAGCCCTGAGGAGGGGTTCATGGGTGGAAGCCCCTGATAGCGGGGGGTCAAGGGCGGTAGCCCCTGAGAGTAGGGGTTCAGGGGTGCAATCCCCAAAAAATAAAATCCCTTTTTTGCACATCAAGGGGTCAGTAATTATTTTTTGTTAACCGATAAATGAAAATGACTTTGTAAAACCCTAATTCTAGAAGCTTCCAAAAAGCTTGTTATAAGCTGTTGGAATGTAAGTTACGGTATGGTATTCACGAGATTGTAATTTGTTTTGCACTAGATAATAAAATCATTGGAGGGCTGAATTTATGTTGATGTAGCCCATATTGGGTGAACCATATTAAAATTTTGTGTTGATCTCTTTTGTGTTATTCTTCATTGTTATTTTTGGGTTATTTAATCTACATATAATTGCTAATGTTTATTGATCCAATCTTCCTAAACCCTAACATGTAGTACCAACATTAAATGACATGAGCCAACATTAAATGACCTAGGACTCTAATATTTAATAAAAGATAAAAAGATAAAATCTTATCTAAGCATTAAATATTCCTAGGACCTAAGTGACTTAATATGTAAATAGGACCCCACTATGTAACTAGATAGGAAATATACCTATTTAAACCAACACAATGTGATGGAAGTTTGGGAAGTCAAATAAATATCCTCAAAATAAACACTATATATAAAAATATCATGAGTTGTGAGATGGAGAAGTCTTTATCCTTTAACATTGCCCAACAAAAATATAAGGATTACTTTGCAAATTCAAGGCCTTGAATTTCAATGCTAAAATATGGGCCCATGTAGGAGAATCAAACACTTGAAATATTTTCACTATAATTTTTCAACTAGTCCCAAATTGAAAAGGAGTTCTCCCCTTCACAATTTAGTAAGAAACTCTATTCTCGATATAATACACACAGTTAATAGCCTTTGCCTAGTACTGTTGTGCTTATGATATGGAGAAATCGTATAATTTTTCATCTCTTTCAAGGACCTATTATCACATTATGTGACATCATCCTACTAAGGACTATATGGAATTGTTTATTACATGTCAATACCTTATAAATTATAAAATTATTTAAAATAACAGTTATCGTATTCACCCACATTATCTATACACATAATCTTGATGGTCTTCCCTTATTAATTCTTTGCAAATGTTTTGAAGTCCTAGAAAGACTCAAAGACTGTAGATTTTTGTTTGAGAAAGTAAACCTAATTCTATCTAGAAATGTCATAAATAAATATCAATACATATTGTTCCCTACTAAAATATGGATGTGGAATATTCTTTCCAAATCACTATATACTAACTCTAGAAGCTAGGTGGCCCTCCATGTTTTTCCCTTGTCATATTTCTCTTCATGTTGCTTACCAAGAATGCATCCCTAGAAAAATTCTTTAGAAAATTGAATGAAAGGAAATCTTGAAACCATGTCATATTGATTTAGTTGATACAAGTAGGTAGTTCAAGTGGCCAAAATATTGATGCCACAAGTGGTTCACCTTATCTAAGAAATGAGTAATATTACCAAAGGATATATGGGAACAAAATGAGAAATTTGATTGAATTTAGCCTACTAAAATACTCTTCCCATAATGATTGTTGAACCATTATGCATTCACTAATTAACAATGATTTTTTTTTTGAAGTAAATACACTTTTCCAGAGCTAGTGTAGGTGATCTAATAAAAAGATAGGAGATTAGTTAAGAAATTTGTTATAAAGAGAACTTATTGAAATGTTCCTTCACCAACATCAATATACTATCTCTCATAAATTTCAACAAGAGAGCCATCATCCATTAATATAGTTGGCATAGAGCATTTATTTAAGTAGGTAAAACCTTCTTATGACAAGATAATGTGGTGTGAAGCTATTAGGAAAATAATACTAGGTTGATCAAGCCATTTCCTACATAACCCCATGAGATCAAAGCATGCATACATGCTTATAGAATAACCATATGTGAATATCAAAGGAATACCACAAAATCATATAACATATACCATAGGAAAACCCTCGATGGAGAAAAAATCCATTCTTCAAAATCATCCACACTCAATGTATTCTTCCATAATGAAAATATTACAATACAATTATAGAGTCTCCATGAATACTGCTAAAGCGTCAATCTCCTCCAATTCATCCTTCATGTTTCCAATCATGTATCCACACATCTTATTCCATGCTTCACATATGCACTATTTCAAAGATGAATCGATATAATGAAAGTTAAGACAAATTACCCTCCCCTTATCTTTTATATATGGTTTAAAACTAGTGAACCCTATGAATTCGAGAATCCCTACATTAAAATTTATAAGGGAATATCTCAAGATAGATGGCAAAGTCCAATCTAGGTTAATTAACTTATTGAGCCTAAAAGAGAAGAGAACTACATCCTTGGAGCAAGTATCCAAGCATAAAGCTATGGTAAAAAGATGGTTCAATAAGAGGGTAAGAGTCAAAGTCTTTAGGATCTCTGATCTTTTCTTAATTTGGGACAAGCAAAAATAAAATAAGAGTATCATTCAAAATTTGAACATTTATGGGCAAGACCTTACTAGATATCATAAATCCTTAGAGATAACACATTCAAGATCAGCACTTTGAATGAAGAACCTATGATATTTCTAGTCAATATGTAATACATAAAGCACTATTTTGGATATAAAGTAGTTTGAAAACTCCTACCTTATATAGTAGCTAGTTTAGGGTCATGTGAGTCTCATGTGCTGGTTTGTTCCAATAGTTTGTTTTTCTTTTTTTTCTTCCTTTTTTTATATTTGATGTGTGTTTTACTTTTCTTTTGTTTCTTCTCCTCATGTGGGTTTCTAATCTAATTTTTCTTTCAGAGTTAGGAATTCCAAGGTAATTAGCAAGTGTGTTGTTAATATCTTATTATCAAACCTTACTACCAGTTAGTTAGTTTCCTTGGGTTCATCTCTAATAGGATCCAAGAAACATAACAATACAAATAGGTGTATTAGGTATGAATTCATTTGGGATCTTGGAAAGAGAAAAAGAAAACCTATGACTAAATTCTATGCTAGATTTTCCCTCTTGCCACTAGATATTTTATATTTCTCCAACAAGAGCAACATGGTCTAGTTGAAAAGAAAATTCATCTTCAAACACAACCACAAGAAAATTCCACAAGGCAAAAGAATGCTCGAGAAAAAATTTATACCAATCCATTGCCTTTCCTTGTAGTGACCTAAGAAAAAACATCATCCAGGGTAAAAGCAAGAAGTTGGGTCCACAAAGGGGGGAAGTTTTGACCAAAAAAATGACAGGTTCTCGAGCCTAAATTTGAACAGGCTCTCATCCACTGAGGGTACCCACTATTAAACGGGAACCCATTTCGCTTCTGGTACTTGCTAGTAAATGGGTACCCGTTTAGAAATGAGTACCCATTTAGAAATAGGTACATGTTTTGAAAAGGTATTTATTTTTTTTAAAATGACTATTAGTTCATTTTCACCTGTAACTTCCACGGCCAAAGAGAGCGACCAAAGGAGAACGGGTACCCATTTTTCAAGACCTATACGCCACCAAATTGCACATGCCACCTCCCCCCTTTGACATGCTCAATCTCAGTGACCTCTAGGTTAGTATTTGTGCCTTTTTTGCTTTATATTTAATATTTCTTGTTTGTAATTATCATTTAAAATTTAATTATAGAATGTAATGTTTAGGGTTTTTAATTTCATGGTTTATATTTTTTATTTTAATCATTATAATTAGGTTGAATTCTATAGTTTTTAAATTCCATTTGTAAACATTAAACTAAAACCTAGAACCTATACCTAAAAACTAAAACCATAAACCATAAACCATAAACCATAAACCATAAACCGTAAACCATAAACCATAAACCTTAAACCATAAACCCTAAACTATAAACCGTAAGCCATAAACCATAAACCTTAAACCATAAACTCTAAATCATAAACCATAAACCCTAAAAACTTAACCCTAAACACTATATTGATATGGAAATCAAGACAACCACTTCTTATTAACAAAATTACCAATGTAAGAAAAAATGCAAGGTGAATATTTAAATAAGGAAACTAACATTGAAGAGAGAAATGAACACTACAAACACAATGGATACCAAGGAAAATGATAATTTTGTAAACATTGTATCAAATAATGACACCAAAAAGAGTCATGTTGAAAGCTTCATCTAAAAAATACATCTTGTAGGAAGAAGGTGAACAATATTGAGTGCACCTTCAACCTAAATGATTGCTTTTCATGTTCCAACCTAAGGAAAGTTACTTGAAATAGTAGGTATGATTCTTAGTTTGAGAATGAGATGATAAAAATCTTATATTCAAGTTACAACTCAAGGGAAGAAAGATAGATGGTTGAATTGAAAGTTATTTTTAAGAAAACTTGATTTATATAATTCTATTCAATGAGCTTGAATTACAAACTAGGAGACAATTGAGTCCATATCATTTGGGTTGGATACATTTTTTAAGGCTCTATTCAAAATATAATGTGTGATTAAGTGTTTACTCATGCCATAGTCTTAAATGATGAGATGGTTGTTGATATCATCTCATTGGATTTTTGTGGAGTAGTGTTTGGAAGACCCTGTCTCTATAAAAAGGAATACATTATATAGAAATATAAATAGGTATAGGATATGGCCAAAGGAGCTTAAGAACACATGATAAAGCCATATGAGGGAAAATATAAATTTTTCATGTGATAAGTGTAGTACAAGCTCAATGCTTAACCAATGCCAATGGCTAGTTTTTGTTGCTCATTTTAAGTGGTAGGAAAGAAGAGAAATTTATTGAGATAAATAACCATTCATGAAATTTACAAATTAAAATATATATAAAAAATTTTGTATAATATATCATATGGGGGGTACTTCAAAATAGGCAATTGAGCGTGAAATCTAATTGCTATCCAATTATAGGCTAGATTGTTATGCTTCTTTTGACAAGTAAGAAAGAATCTAGAAAGTTTTCAAGATAAAATCCATTCATGAATTATATATTAGGAAAAATATAAAAATGATCTATATTATTTCATGTATCAACTTAGTGATCTATTTGAGGAGCATATTTTTCAAGTAATACTATCTTCATTAGGCCAAGGTCTTTTCCTTTATATCTAGAGTTTGCTAATATCTTGAACCTTTACCATATAATATTTCAAGTTTATAAGAAGAGAAAGGGGGATCTATAGTACTAGGAGAAACTAAACTAATGTCATGATCAATGATGTGTTTTTATGTGAAGAAGATGATAGGGGATTTGGGAAAATATAATTGTTAAATGAATGAACATATTGATGGGAAGAGGAGGGAGAAGATAAAGTGGGACCTTTAGAGGAGGGAATCTATTAATTTTTGAAGAAAGGGTAGTTAAATTATAAGAGGGAACATGAAGGGGCGTGACTATGAGGAGGTAATGACTTATTGATGAAAATTTAGTTTCATCGATACAACTTGCTACAATAGATATACTACTATATAACTATGTACAAAAATTTCCATATCATTCTCTTTCTTCCCATATACACATGAAAATAGTGTAACATAAGAAACCTCAGTAACTTAACTAGGAGGTGATTTGGTTGAGCTTTTATTGATAAAATTTTAGTAAAGAGGTGAAATGCGTGTGACTAGGAAAAATATAATTTTATATGAGAAAAACTTGACAAAATTTAAAAAGGGATTCATTAACATATTAAATTATAAGAGGAGACATGAAGGGTTATGACTATGAGGAGGTAAGGAATTATTGGTGAAATTTTAGTTTCATCAATACAACTTGCTACACTAGATATACTACTATATAACTATGTGCAAAAGTTTCCACATCATTCTCGTTCTTCCCATATACACATGAGATTAGTGTAACATAAGAAACCTCAGTAGTAATGTGTGAAACCTATTTATCCTCTAAGTTTTTAACATTTTACATTTTCAAGAAGTATTAGGAGGTGATTTGGGTGAGCCTTTATTGATGAATTTTTTGTAAAGAGGTGAAATACGTGTGGTCCTAGAGGTAAAATATAATTTTATATAACAACCTGTCAAAATTGAAAAATGACTTCATTAACATATATAATATAAATTTTATTAACATTCATAAGTTTTTTAAACATCTATTTAGGGTGGAGGGATCAACACACATTCATAGAGCCATAGTTATCCACTTGGAGAATAGCATAAGTGAGTTTACTAGGTGTGATAGAAAAAAGTGTGTTTAAATTTTGGTCCATGACCTATCAAGTGATAGCTAATGTAATATTTTGTAAGGATTATTAGATGATGTCTTTAAGAGAAGGAAAAAAATTAAATAGTTCCAAAAGATATATTTAGCTTGTGTGGATTGTAATTTCTCCATGAGATCGCATTGTTTAGGGTTATTAGCAAAAATATGGGATGAAGGGGGAAGATAAATAGTATTAGAGGGAAGGGAAGTTGGGATTGATATGTTTTTATTATTTCATTGAGTGCCATGGGTATGAATAATTGTATAATTTAATGTATGTTAGGGGAGGATATTTTTTTAATCAAAGTGGGAGAAGATGGAGGAAGACCAAGTATACTATAAGCTTTGGCATGGGAGTGATTTGGAAAATAATTTTAGGAGGATAATGTGGTATAATTATGGGTTGTATGGGAGAGATATAAAGATTATGTATATTATATTAGAGGGGTCTCTAAATTTTCCATTGGGTCCTTTAAGCACACACGTATTGGCATGTGTTTGGTTACAAGAATCTAGAGAAGGGGAGAGCAACTAATGGGAATTACATTATGAATTGAGGTTCATGTTTTGGATATATATGTAGGTTTATTGATAAAAGTAACTTTAGTATCTCATAAAAGGAATTAAACAACTTGGGCCTACAAATGAAACTAATTATGTTTTTTATTAGAGGAAAAGCGAGTTTTGAAGGGACCCAAAACCCTTTACAAAAAAGTTGTTGCTTTAAGTAAATTTAGGACAATACAAGCAGCCAACCATAAGAAAAACAATAGCAAGAAAAAATAGAAACACCAATAAAAAACAAAAGCCTATTGTAAGTTCTTCAAAATGTTTACCACTTCCAGATCTTGAGTAATGATATGTTCATGCATATCCACTGCTTCAACAAGTTCTTGAGCAAGAATCTCCATGTGTTTCTTGGTCTTGCTCCGAGTATGGATACTTGGACCAGCACCTACAAAAAAACCATGATTCCCCTTAAGCACTTCTACCTCAACACCATCGGCCTCTTTCCTCTTAACAACCATCTCCCCTATCCAGCTACCAGCTTTGTCATTCGAGAGAGTAAGACCTTGTGCATTGTTGTTTAGCATAGTTTGACTGACTTTGACCAATGTGTCCAGATTATCATATAGTATAACAATCTTCTCCTCCAAGGTAGAAATTCTAGATTCAAGATCTTTTTTCAAGATTGTCACATCACCAGTGACACTGTTAAGGATACCAAGCATGTTGTTAATCTAGTCATCAATAATAGTATCCTATTTTTTGTTGATATTTTTCTCAACATTATTAATCAAAGAACACATCTTAACATTGATTTGATTAACCCCATTGAAGAACCGTTTAAAAATATTTAAAAAAAAACCATACCATCTTTAGCCATGTCAAGGACATTGTTGATTTATTCTTGTTAGCTCTCAAAAATGTAGGTAAAGGGTACCTCAAGAAGTTGCCAATATCTTGATACGTTTTAGGGTAACAGACAAGGTTAAATGGCTTAAACCTTCTACTCTTCATGTGCTACTAGACCTAGGCGGGTGTACCTATATGAATTGAGCAGAATTGACTTTTGGTCTTCTCTTCTTGCAGTGATTTGTCCACGATGGCAGATGGAAGTGGACAAATAAAATAAAATTTGGTATAAATTGTATGGCAATATTCAAGACTAAATCCTAATATGTTCAGTTAATAGATGTAAAGAAAATGAATGAATCTAAATGGTGAAATGTAGAGATTAGTTCCTTATTGGGTATGCGGAGTCAAATGAAATAGAAATGGGTAACTTATTCCTGGAGAACACTCAAATTGTTTGGCATATGTTTTGTTTATAACTTGTATAAACATGCAAGACTATGATTACTAAGCTCTTCTTAATGATCCAAATGAATTTCCCTGATTACTGTGATTAATCAAAAGGCTTTAATCCCTCCTTGAAAGAACCAGTTAATTAACCACATAGATACAGCAAATGTGCACTGATAAACTGAATATGAACTTGTTATACCAATTTAAATAACCAGAAAAGCCAACCCTGGAGACAACTTTAATAATACTTTCAATAAGCACAATAGACAATTGACACTAGAAATGAACCACCACATCAACTGATTTTCATTGAAATCTCCATTTGAAATCATGCATCATAGTCTCTGATCTAAAAATTTTATTCTATTGTATCCATTTCTAATCTATCTACTGTATCTAATATCTCTCATCTTTAATTGAGAATGAATATTTATACATCTGCATCTGAAAATATGCAACGCTTCGTGTATCCAAACATCGGCCAATAGTTCACATTTGAGCGTTGCTAAGGGCCCGCTGAAACATTCCGTAGTCACACCGAAGGCCAATGTCTCGCCGATAGTCATCCTGCATCCTTCGCGTTTCACTGTGACCTCTGTTGTCAGGGAGACCTCCCACAAATCATACCGCGTCTTACCGAGATGCATCTCATGGTAAATTTTTGGTCTCTGAGACGTAACCACCCTTTTGCCGATGAAATTAATCTTACCGATGAAATAAATTTCATCGGCAAGACTATGAATCTTTGAAAAGACTCATACCGATGCCAAATGTCTCGCCGAACCCGTTCCTCCAGATATTCTATTCGGTGAGACTCTCCCTGAAGTATTTCATCGATGTAACTCTCAATTTTTGGTAGAACTCACACCAAAGACTTCTTCTCTCGCCAATGCATATCTCTATCGGTGTGACATTTGAGTCAGAAATACTACATAACTTCCTCCCGATAGTCTTTGATAGAGTTCATTCGCATTGTCGGAAATACCGGAGCCATTCGCCAAGACTTTACTCCAATGCATATTAGTCTTACCGAAGTGTACATCCTCATCACTGGTCAGTAAGACAATTCAAACTCGCCAAGACCTCATCCCGAATATCTTTAGCTTGGCCAATATACTTCCACGTGCGTCGGTCAGCGAGACATAATGTATTCGCTATGACTTCACTCCGACGATGAATCTCCTACCGATGTGTTCTTTCTCGTGCACTGGTCGGTGAGACACGCCCCACTCGGTGAGACGTTATTTCGACGCCTTGAATCTTGTCGATATGTATATCCTCATCGGCATGACATATGGGTCGCTGTGACTTACTCCAATGAAAGATCTCTCGCCGAAATGTTCTTTCTGGTATCGGTCGGTGAGACAATACGCGATCGGTAAGACCTCACCCCGAAGTCTTTTTCTGGATGATAAACCTTCTATTGTCGAAACAATGAAAATGTCCTGTAGAAAGGTACCTGCATGTGAATTTTAATCATTGTGACATCCCTGATGTCTTGCCGATAGGCAACAACAGACGTATATTAACAAGAATGCACTATGGGTCGGGGAGACCTTGATAATCTCATGCCGATATGGACTGTTATGTGAAATACTCAGACCTAGATGGATTTTATGGGGCAAATATGGGCAAAATGTGAGCAAAATATTATGAAGAGAGGCCCTGAGCATATGGTGAGGACTTGACTAGAAACTTAGGGATATGAAAAGCTTGTGAAATAATTTAGAATTTTACAGTTCTAACACAGTTAAAGATGTTAATATCTTTAGACAAACTATCAAACGACAAAATTTGATTCTCCTATTGAGTATCACCCTACATAACTAATTTACCCTTATTTTTACCATAAATATCTCTCAAGATTTTTATTTTGGGTCTAGGGGTCTCCTTCATAATAATTGCAGAAGATTTGAGAAAATCCACTTCTTCATTCTTGAACCTACCAACAATATTATCTTCACTAGTCTCCACCACCTTATCAAGGTTCCTACTAGCAATAGTATCTTCACCCAACACCTTCACATTACCACTTATCAAATTCTTCTTAGTCACAGACACATTATCCTTACCTTTGACACCCTTAGCATTGTCATCACTAAATTTGGTGTTCTTTATTTTGCAACCCAAAGGAGGCTCAAGATCGTGATCCTTAGTAGAAACCATCCCCTCTTTGACCAAATTACACTCCTCATTGTCAACCTGAGGGATCTTATTTTTTTAGTACTTTGGAACAAAATCAACAACTAGGGATTTAGAAGATTGCAAACCCTTACTCTTAACAGCAAGGGAAGGTAACTCGACATCCTCATTGTGAGTCTTGGAACCCCCAGACCAAGAGGGTTGGGGATCCTTCTTAGGCTTTTTCCTAGGCTTTGGTTCAAACTCCACAAGGGAGTCATAATAGACTTCAACATCCTCAAAACCCTCCTCAGCCCATTCATCATCCTCTGAATCCCTCCAATATTGTACCCTAAAGAAACATCCTCAAGACAAGATTTAGATAATTTTTTGGGTGCATTAGGAACATAAAATAATTTAGCATATTCCATTAACAACAAAATCAGGCCTTCTTGTAAAAGTAGGTTATTAAGGCTCTTTCTAAACTCTTTTATCCCATTTTCCAAAGAGCAATGGGTAGTAAGGAAAAGAAACCAACTTTTTGTGTTGAAAATGGTTTAAAAGTATGAAATAACCACCATATATACCATAAAAATCTACCATCCAGAGTGAAATACCTCATCAAATAAATAGCCATGTCTACCCATATAGGTTTAATGGACTTCCTATCATATCCACCACAAGAAACTTTGAGAAATTTCTCCCTCTCATTCTTCTTGAAGAAGATATTCATTACAGTATTTGACTCATTCCTATCTATATATACTTTGCGTCCATTAGTTGGCAGGACGATGATACTACCATTGAGCTCCTCTGTAATATTGAACTCCATGCCATACACTCTAAGAACCATGTTCTTCCACCCATTCACAAAGACTTGAGAAATTTAAGAATCAAAACCATGCAACTTCTCAATGTACATGGTAACACCACCCTCAAATAAAATCTTCCATATCTTCTCATTGCTTTTAGTAGCTTCACGGGACATTGTTCTACTCTGCATCTATCCCCTCACATGGCAGTCAAAGGTTGAAAAATTGGGCACAAAAGAAACTAACATATGAGAGCCAAAAGAATTTTCCAGA
Organism: Sequoia sempervirens; assembly: GCA_007258455.2. Lineage (NCBI taxonomy): Eukaryota > Viridiplantae > Streptophyta > Pinopsida > Cupressales > Cupressaceae > Sequoia > Sequoia sempervirens. The sequence continues at coordinate 69,358,967 of VDFB02072274.1, forward strand.
ATAAAATAATAAGGCTCCTATACACACCCAGAATCCATGTGTGACAAACATCGAAAAGACTATAAGTCATCATTAATTATAAATGTTGATCCTTACCAAAAAATTTGCAATCATTTGTGGGAGTTGAGCCGAGTTGAGGGAAGTAACCTCTAATTATAATGAAAACGTTATAGATCACCTAGTGACCACCACTAGGCCACAAAATACCTTCCATCTTGCATCGATTGAAAATCATGCTTAACAATAATTTGAACCTCAATGGGAAGGGGCTCATTCAAGTCCCATTTCCTAGTCTGAGAGGTGACACCAATGTTTGCAAAACAATCTGCAAGCCCATTGCCCTCACGAAAAATAATGAAAATAATTATGTTACTATGTAAAGGATGAGGAATAAAAAACATTATAATATTGTAATCATATAACATTCATTCATGGAAGTCATATTTACTTTATAATAGATCATTTTTAAAAAAATATAGAGAATATCATAGAATATCAACCTCTAATGGCCCAAAATTTCATGTGATTAGTTGATATACCACTAGGGTGTGCATTTTCTACCTTCACCTTTAAATGAAACTATAAATATATAACCATGAAACTTAAGTTAAACATTTTTCTTATTTTTGGTCCAAAAAAGAATTCTTGAACAAATTGTGCAATTTTTTTTTTTACTCCATGAGATGGTGTTTTATACATGCCTCATACATGCTTATATGCCTTAAATTTTTATTTTATATGACATAAATTAGTCTAAATTCACATGTTGTACATTTATGTTAAATTTGAATGTATCTAAATGATGTATTTTGAATTTGTGTTTTTGATGTATTTTTAGTTCAAATTGTGCATTATTTAATTAGTTTGTTGATATATTTTTTATAATTGTTTAACATGCAGTGGCCATTGACATGGAGCAATTACCATTAGCTGATGATTTTACTATACAAGATCTTTTGCATAATGAGCAACCTCAAAACCCCTCACCTCCACCATCTCCACATCACCCCCCATCTCAAAACCCCATACCTCCACCCTCTCCACCTCCTAAACCCCCACCTACATTTGATGAGCCTCAATTGCAAGAAAATATCAATGCAAACATAAACATCATTCAAGAAAAGATTAATTTAATAAAAATGAGCCTCATATTTCCCCCCCTATAGCACGTTTTTCACCTTTGATGCAAACTATTTTTGACTTTGCTCGATCTATCGATGCGGATTTAGATAGTTTTCATCGATGGAGAGAGGAGAGGAGACAATTTTATTAAGATGGACTATTTTATAGAGAGATCCTAGACCTTCACATTAGCAAGCAAATCATTTCCCAATATTTCATTAACCCTCATATTAACCAACCAATTCCTCCTAATAAAAAATGAATTTCAATTAGATGGTGTAGGCACCTGCAGATAACTGCACATTTTTGGGACCAATGGTGGATGGTCTTTGATCAACCACCACATGCTAATTGTGAGGTTCCCCTTTATTTTTTGAGAAAATTATGGGTTGAGTTTGAGTTGGGTAAAAAACCCAATTATTTTGATAGGAGATCATTTTAGCGAGTTAGGGGTGACATGCCCCAGCATAGAGTAGGAGCATGTGTCGATCCTTCATGATGTTCTTTGATTCCACCTATTTTTTCTCCTCCATCTCCTAGTATTCCAACACCATTCCAGCACCAGACAGTGATGTCGACATTAGGAGCATTGAGTTCTCTCTTAGGAGATCTCACTAATCAAGCTGCCCACATGACAGCTGAAGTGGGTGATAGATAGCATGGAGGAGATGGTCCTAGAAGCTCGCATGTGCCACAACCAACTTTTTGTCAGATTTGAAGTCATACATGCTCTCATCCTACTCAGGCATCCACTTCAAATTCACCTACATCAGAGGTGGAATAATTTTTTGATTTACTATATTTTGATGATCATCCTATATAGGTATGTACATCAAGTCACATTTTAATTTATTTGAAATGTGCAAAATTTATGTTTAATAATATTAAATTATATATAATATTAATTTGAATTTTTTGGTGTAGATGTGTGACCATAGGAGGTCATCTTGATATAATTGTGTTTTTTTTGCATCGGCAGCTATACAAGTGGGCACACCTTACAGTCAAGTAAACCAATATATATTGACCCTAGAAAATTGCATATGTATAGATCTAGTTTTTATTTTAAAGTTGCATCTTTCAATTTCATGTTTATATATTTAATTTATGTCCATAGAATTTAATTCAATTGTACAGATGTGTGAAGCAATATATTGTATCTATTCAGGGAATTCATGCAATAGCCATAACCGACCAACCACAAGGTGTAGCAAGCACTCCTGAGTCATCATCAGCTTTTATGCATGGGCCATCTCTAGTGCATGTTTTCAAAAGTTCTTTAAGTTTGAGATTTACATGTACTTTAAAAACTCACTAGATGTACTAATCTTATTTTAAATTTTAAAACTCAAATTAAATTGAATTTAACTTTAAAATTAAATATGTGTTATATATATATATATATATATATATATATATATATATATATATATATATATATATATATATCTGTGTGTAGTGTCAAAAAAAGTATCCCTTTTTCAGACTTAATTTGGGAATAATTAATAATAAAATGAGCCTAATGTTGCTTTGATTTAGTGTTGTAATGCATTTTACACATTCACATTAAGTTTAGGGATCTTTTGATAAAATGGACTTAATGGTACCTTATTTAGGGTGTTGTAAAGTGTATCTTTACACTTTCACACTAATCTAGGGCTTGATTAATTAATTGAGGTTAATTGGCCCCTTTAATTAAAATCCAAGCCTAACTAATTGCATATTCTGAGGGATAAAACCCAACATTCATAAATGATATTACACAACACTTAATTTTTGAAGGTGTGTGTCCTAGGTTAGTGACCTAGGACCCATTTGCCACATGGTGAATGTGTCGTCACTAGGTCCTAGGACCCTATTTTCACATAAAATTTCACAATCCCCGAAGTGTGTCCTAGCTAAGTGAGCTAGGACTCATTCGCCACATGGTGAATGGGTCCTCACTTAGACTTAGGACCCCCCCTTGGCATATGTTTTTGGCTGTATTTTAATGATTTCAAATCCTAGATTTGATGTTGGTCTTAAGTTATGTATAAATATAAGGTTATTTCACATAGTTTCATCTAAGCAATCCTATCAAATTCAACTCTTCAAGCATTATAGCAAACTTATGATCAAGAGAGCATTCAAGAGAATTTCTAAGGCATTCAAGGGTAGATTATTGAAGGAATATTGCAGCAATCAAGATTCATTCATCATGTCAAAGGAATAGTGCATCATGCATGTTGTTGAGCTAATGTTTTGATGTAGTATTGAAGATCAATTCAAGCATATTCAAGGTGTTGTTTCTAATCAAGTTGTGTGATCAAGATCTACATTCATTGAGGCCACTTCATGCTAGATGGTTGATTTGTACTCCAAGGTTCCAATTGACGTTTGGTGAGTTGTTACATATTGTTGTTCATTCATCATTCCTTTATGTGTTTTTTCATTACAAGTTTTAATTACCAAAATGGGGTTTGACCAAGGCAAACCCCTATTCCCTAACAAAACAACATTTTTTCCTCTTTGATGTGTGATTGCAGGTTTTAGGTTGAAGATTAATTGGAGAGAAAAATTGTAAAGTTGTCAAAGTTGTCACCATTCTTGCAAAATCATGGAAATTGAGCTACAAGATTTATTTTTGAGTTTCTGACAGTCTCCGACTAGGATTTGGGAGTGCAGACATTAAAGAACAAAACCCAAAAATTGATTTTCCAAAACCCTAGCTAGGAATTATTCACCATAGGGTGAATGAGTCCTCAGTGAGGCCTAAAAAAATACCTTTTACAATAGGTACACAACATTTTACCATCTTCAAACTTTCCTTTTGATTGGTATGTCAATTAGGTTTTTTTTTTATTCTCATTTATGCATTACAACCCTCATAATTGAATGAAAAACAAGTGGAAAATAGGTTGCATCCATTTGGTTAATCCATCTTGGATCTCCAACCTATTTTTCTATGTTTCAATATGTATATATGCAAGATGATAGCACTATCCTGATAGGTGCTAGCCAGGCTCCTAATCAAGGTCATATGCTTGAGAACTTCATGATAGTGTAGTGATGCATTTGGAGTTTAGCATGAGATGATTGGTTGTAGGTGCTCATGGATACATGGAGAATAAGGTGACACAGTTGGCATTTAGAGGTGTATGTAGGAGGACTTTCTATAGCCAGTACATGATGTGCAAACTTTTCTCTCTATGGTCTTGGTTATGGAGACTTGTGGTGAGGGTTGTATAGGTTGTGCATATCATTGTGGACGATTCCTTGAAACTATGTTTTTACACTCTCTATGTGATGCTATTGGTAGACTCGTTATGCCTCTTTTTTTTTCAAATTCATTATCTATGCAGTGGGAGTCCTGGATGTGTTTTTTCTTCTTCGACTGGTTTGCACATGGAGCTTGCATTCACTGTTGATGGGTTGGTTATGGAGTGGCATGAGTTTGTTGATGTGGATACCTAGGAGGTATGTGTGATGGGATGGATTAGCACTTGTTGATGGTGCAATTTTCAGTCATGTGGGTTGATCAGTTGGATGGGAGCAATTAATTTTATGGTTGTCATTCTAGTTGATGTTCTATCTTGTTTCTGGAGAATGACTTCACGGTTTTGTTCTGGTTTGCATGTGAGCACAGTGGGGTGGTAGTCATGTTGAATTCTTTGTCATCAGTTGGATCTGATGCTTGTGTTCTTGAGACTGGTGCATACACACCTTGGCTTGTTCCCTTTTCCTGTGGTGGATGGTTGGAACTATTGCCTGAGTTGGTGGACATCTTGGATGTTATTGTAGGTGTCTTGGTTGGAGCCCAGAAGCATTGTTTAAAGATTTTTGAGTTTGCTTTGGAAGGAGCTAGTAAGTTCTTCATCAAGTGGGAGAATGTTGAGAAATGTGACTCAAATTTATTGGATTGATCGACTTCTTGGAGTAGTTCTTATTTCCCCCTTCATCGGCCTGAGTTAAGTCATTGGCTTTCAAGTTTTTCTAACTCAAATCGCGGTGTTCTAAAGTGTCATAACCTCCCGACTTAGCGACTGTGAAGTGAAGGCTAATTCCTTTCTTGTTGGCATGTCGCGGCTTTTGGGAACTTTACAACCTCTAACTTGAGGTTCAAAAGTTTGGGTTTTGAGTGACAAAGCAACCCCTTTGTTGTCTGTTGGAAATAGGATGTCATTTAATTGCAAATCCTAAACATTAATTATTTCATGTATCTCCTAGATTCTTGGAATGTGTTCAACAACACTAATATTAGGATGAGATTAATTATTTGGATGAAATAAATCATGAAATTGACATTTGTAGTTATTCCTAAATAATAGGAGCATGTGGGTGCACACATGGTAAGGTGACACTCACCTTGTGTTTAGTTAACTATTTAGAGTAAGAGATAACACTTTTGAATGCATGTAAAGATCCTAGGAGTTAGGATTTGATGTTTGCATGCTTGAAGTTCAGTTTAGTTCAGTTCAAATCAGTTCAATTCAGTTTAGTTCAGTTTAGTTCAGTTTAGTTTAGTTTAGTTCAGTTCAGTTCAGTTTAGTTAAGTTATGGTTCAGTTGTCTTCAGTTAGTTTCAGTTGTATGTTAGTTAACTTCAATTAACTTGGAATGCATGGCTAATAACATTGAGTTGTATGACAGATAATAGGGAATACCTCCAATTAATAAGGGATGACCATTCTTTGGGAATGGTGTTGAGTAAATGTTTCAGTTAACAAGAAATCACTTGGAGCTAACTTGGGTGCCCAAGATGCTTTCTTGGAATTAACTCCAATGCATGATAAGATATTTTTGAAGGATTTGTTACGTGGGACCCTCTTTTGGGCACCATCTTTGAGGAAGAGCTTTGTAATTATCACCGAAGTGAAGGATGAGTTGTAGCTTTAGTTTGGGACTCCCAAATGGGTAAAGCACATGTTCTAAGCTTTGGTCTTCATGGTAGAACTCAACTTGAAGCAACACGGTAGAAGTCAACTTGAAGCAATATAGCGTACCTTTTCTAAGGCTTGAGCTTGTGCATTGTAATTATCACCATTTGGAGATTACAAGGTTGCATATTGTCTCTATATATCATTCAAGTTGAAGAGAGTTTTTAATTAATTTTTATTTGTAGGTGTGAAGAAGATTGGTAAAGATAGAAGAAGCATTCTCAAGCAAGAATTGGAGCTATTGTAATTCAGAGATTGAATAATAGAATAATTATCAGTGGATTTTTTTCCCGAAAGGGTTTCTCCATGGTACATCTTGTGTAATCTTTCTAATATCCTATCTAGTTCTTCTATCAACTTCTCTCTTCATTCTACAACAGTAAAATGAATTAATCAAGATAATCACACACAAAGAATATATGTAACAAAGAAAAGACTTACTTAGATCAGCAATATTAAAGTTTTATAGAGTATTAAGCTAAGAAAACACCTCATTTTTCAACATTGTCGACATGTCGTGGGTTTTGAGAACTTCGCAACCTCCGACATGAGGTTCAAAAGTTTGAGTTTTGGGCAATAGGTTAATCCTTGTGTTGTTGGCGAGTTGCAAGTTTTGGGAACTTCACAACCTCCAACATGAGGTTTTGAAGTTCGATTTTTCAGCGATATAGCGAATTGGAAGTTGACGGATGTGGGACCTGATAGGATGGTGGATCGTGATCAAAATCTGACAAGTGAAAATGACGTGGAGGAAAGATGGCATGTGGGCTCATGTGCTTGGTGAACTTCGGTGAGACAATAATGAATGTCTCTTCGACTGGGAGGCATGGTGTTAGGTGGATAACCCTAAGTTCAACAATGGAGATTTGTTCAACTGCTTATCTGACGACCAGAATTGGATGTTGGATGATGGCATGTCGCATGAGGTGGAAACCCTAATGGGGTACGATAGTTGAATAGTCAGAGGATGTAGAGCATTGGTCAATACAGTCAGGCAGGCCGAGAGGCTGGGTGCAGGCCAAGAGTCTGGGGCAGGTCATGGTTACCAGGTGCGGGCAAGCCAAGAGGTTGGGTGTAGGTTGAGGTTACCAGGTGTGGGTAGGCTGAGAGGCTAGGTTGCCAGACTGGCCGAGAGGTTGGGTTGTCAGACTAGCTGAGAGGTTCGAAAGCCGAGAGAGATGAATCTTACAGAAGGCGAAGGACGAGCGGCTATGCTATAGAGAGGCCGAGAGGCCAGTGGTCGAGTTGTGAGGTTGTGTATCCAAATGAGATGTCTCTCGCTGAGAGAGGTGGTCACAATGGGTTATGCTTCCAAATTTTCTCCAAAATGGAACAATATGTAAATCTCCTAGAAAGGCCATGAGCCTGATATTGTATTGTAACTGTATTTTGTTGTTGAATAATACAATGGCAGTCTAGGCTTTTGGAGTGTGTGGTTTTTTACCCGAAAGGGTTTTCCCCACATATATCTATGTGTTCATGTATTTTGTTTCATTTTTCATGGTTGTTGGTTCTATTTGTTGAATTTGTAAATGGTGTTGTTGAAATTGGTTAAGCATGAGTTTCTCTCAAAAGGATTAATGTGGGAAATGAACTATGTTTGATTCCACTTTATGACATAGTAGTACATGTTTTTGAGGAAATCTAATGGGATAAGGTTATAGAAGGCATTGCTAATCTCAAATGTTTCTTTCTGAGATGTCTGTCCCTATTTCTCAAAAATTTGAGGTCATTGCATTGCATTTTAAGCCTCTTTCCATTTTGGTTTTGCACACTAAGTTTGTGAAAATTGTATGAGCTTTACAACTTGGTGTCCTATTAGCAATACTATTTTGAGACGTAGTTCAAGACTCATGTCATCTCACGATACACCATTCGTCATGGATCTTGGGTTTTCTAACTCTCTTTCTAATAGTATTGATAATCAACCCCCTATGGATCATAGCATGCATACCTCATTTCCCATGACTTCCCTTCCTACAACCATTGTGCATGATGTTAACAACACTATCCCTATCATCACTAGTTGTACTCAAGCTTTGGGGTATACCCAAAGCCAAGGAGGAACTTCAATTCCTCCTTCTACAATACCCATTTCCATTCCTACATACACTAGTACTCAAGTTACCACAACCATTCAACCTACTAGCAATGTCAACACTTCATTAGGCATTTCCAAAAGGAATCCTTTTAGCTTTGTGCATTTAAATACAATATCTCCTCAACCATCAACCCTCACAAATTTACAATTCACTTTCCCTCCGCATACATACACCACTCCACCTTACTCCCCTCCACCTTACAATAACAACAATGATTCCATCCTTAACACACTTTTACAAAACATGTCAGCCCTTCAACAACAAATCACAACCATAAATCAAAACAACAATGGTCAACCTTCACAATACATCAAAACCAACCTGCTATCCCTAGAGATATTGAGAACACAAATGCCACAAGGTATAGAAATTCCTAGATTTGAGAAGTATGGTGGAAAAGGAGATCCTATTAGCCATGTTTTTGCTTATAAAACCCTATGTAGTGACTTCATCTTGAAGATAAGCTCTTGGCTAAACTATTCCCTAGGTCATTGAAGGATACTACTTTAGAGTGGTTTTTCTCCTTACCGAATATCTCAATTGGCTCATTCAATGAGCTTGTTGATACCTTTTACAACCACTTCCACATTCACATGGGTCCCAAGATGACTATAGCTAATTTAATGACATGCAAGAAAAAGGATGATGAGAAAGTGGTTGATTTCATAGCACATTATCAAATTCTTTATTCATAAATAAACATTAAGATTCCCAATACCGAACTTCAACGAATGTTTATTTCCAATTTACAAAGAAAAATCCAAACCAAACTTGAGATGTTGAAATTCCTATCCTTCACACAATTATGTAAAACCATTCATAATTATCAAAATATAGCTTATGGTAGTGATGTGAAAAATCCTCCTAGCCATCCTGAAAAGTTTGAATCCACAACTCAAAATAGCTAGCAACCTTTCAAGAAACAGAATAGGGGATTTTTACAACTTAATTCCCCTCAACCAAACCAATAAGATGATAAGCAAGTGGCTGCCATAAAGACAACGAATTCATATGCCTTTGCGGATAGGAATAGAAAATTTACCCCTCTACCTGATACCCTTCACAATATCATGTTGCAACTCGTAGAAAATAATATTCTTTCCCTACCTCCTATTAGAGCTCCTAATCCTAATGAACCATTACCCATAGGCTATCAACCAAATTCTTATTGCCATTATCACCGACCAAATGGACATGATACGAAATATTGTAATCATCTTAAACATCTTGTGCAAGACCTCATTGATTCTAATCATCTTCTAATTGGAGGTGTGAATGATCAAGGTAATAAGTCTATAGCTCCTCCTAACCAAAACTTACAAATCTTTACAAATCCCATGCTGAAACATACTATTTCATTTGTCAAAGCTAGTGAAACAAAGAATTTTGTGATGAATGTTGACACGGATGATGAAAACACAAAAGATCACAATGAAGAAGAACCAATTAAAATGGTGTCGTTTATTGAAGATAAACCTCATAAGGGCTCAACCAAAATGCCTCTTGATATTGCTTTCTCAAAAAATGAGATAATCAAGCATGCACCCGATGGTCCTCTTTACGTAGCTGGAAGAATCACTGACAAGCCTACCAATGGGATCTTAATTGATCTCGTCTGTGTAGAGAATGTGATCACTGAAGAATTCCTATTTGTGCATGAACTCTATCAAGATACATATGACAAACCAAAAGCATGGATCAAAACACATAATGGTTTTTCTTGTCCTACGATGGGCTAAATAAATCTCCCTTTAAAAGTTGGACTGAAAACATTAAGTGTCTCATTCACCATCATCCCATCATCAGAAAAATTTCATGTGAAGTTAGGCTATCCATGGCTTCACTCCATGAATTTCGTCCTATCGGTTGTACATAAATGTTTGAAGTTTCCTTTGGCAATGACATCTTTATTGTACATCATAGTGGCTTTAATCCTGTGTCTTCTTGAGGGAACTTTTCATTGGATTTATTTTGGCTCGAGCCTATTAAACCTATTAGACCTCATAAGGACTACTTTTTCAAATCATATCAAAAGTTTAAGGCGGAGCGCATAGAAAAATTATCCCTTACAAACATGCCTCAATCCATGATTGAGCAACCCATCCTTGACAAAACTATGATCGAACCAAAATCCCTTCCAAATATCCAAGAGCAACCTATGACAAATCCTCCTACAATTTCTTACAAGAGACCATGCGACAACCAAAACAATCCCATTGTGCCCCCTAAAGTCAAACAAGTTTACAAAGCTAAAGAGAAAGTGGTTGAAAAATCTCCTATGGTTCCTTTCGTTCCTTCCCTAAGGGAAGAAAAGAAACATATGTTTGATAAACCCACTCCTACACAAACTCAAATTGACAACAGATTGAAATGAAACTGAAATGCTAGAGAGCGTAGGCATAGATGTCGCGTTATTGCTCATATGTTACAAACCAAAGAAGAAAAGAACAATTTAGAAAATAAAAATCCGAACTTACCTAAAGCAATGCATGATTCTATACCTTCACCGCAACGTAAACAAGAACCTTCCAAAGACATTATCATTCGACCTCCTATTGTGATTAACTTAGATGATTACATTGATATTGCAAATATTGATGAACAAGTGCATAACGAGTTGAATTCATTGTTTTCCTCTTCTATGAACTTAAATGGAAATCCTCCTAAGAAGAGTGTTGAACTTGGTAATTTTTTCCTAGTTCGACACTTTTCGTTGTCCCTTTGGCTAGTTGTTCGCCTTCTATATATACCGACCGAGATTGGGATGTAGACGACCTGCTATAGGTTGACTTCCATATGCCTTACTAGTATTTTGCTTTGCTTTAATTTTCATGTTTCTTTATGTGAGTGCATGTGCATAATGTGATCCCTCATGTTGTTTCGTTTGATGTATCTCTCTCTCTTTTTGTGCATTCCTCTATATGTATCTACATTCTTCTCTATGTCGTAAACATTTTTATCCTTTTTCATTTATCTTGTATTCTCCTTTTGGGGATGGCGCAAGGTCTCAAGACATTTAGGTCTCTTCCATGTTGACCCAAAAGGATTTTTATTTTTTTTCGATATTTAACTATCATTCTTCCAGTTCTATGAGTATTTGGGGAATGATGACATTTCTGAGCTTTATGAAAACATTGTAGCAAATATATGCTAACCCCGAATCCATAGATCCCTTATGTATTTTTGGGGGAAACCCCTCCCTCCTTTTTCATGGCGTAGCTTTATTTCAGAAACATATGACTTGGCATAGGGCTTTCTGAGGAAAGCTCTCATTTCTTAGGAGTCAACATTGGCTACTTTAAAGCAATTGCTCACAACAATGGTGTTAGAAACCGCTTTAAAGTGGGGGAATACATCGATAATATCTTTTGACATTTTGCATGTTCATGGTGTGATTTTATTTTTCTTGTGATGTGTCCTTTTCTTGGTGGTGTCATTGGGTTTGATGTCCTCCAAGAGTGCAATATTTCTTAGTGTACGAATTTTCGCTTAGTGGTGATGCAATACACTAAATTCTCTAAGTTGTGAATATTTTACTCTTGATTTGTCCTCTCTTGGAGACATTAGGCACGATGATCCCTAAGAAGAATACCTTACACGAATGAAGCAAGATCCCTTTGAACAAAAACCTAGATATAATTTTCATAAGTGTTTGGCATAATACAACTTGCTAACCTTATGAAGCTTGAAACCCTAATTCAAGGCCACCTAACATAACACACCTTGCTTTCCTATGGAGCCTTTCCATGTGCATGGGTGCTTAGCATAACACAACTTGTTAAGCACAAAATAGTAATGTGAGTGGCACCTATCAGAGTTATTAGAGGGATAGCTTTGGTATGGTAAGTATAGTGAGAGCCAACACAAAGGCATGACTTTCTCACTAAGCCACCTTCCCGAAGGAAAAGTTGCCTAGTGGATGGCCTAAGGTTCCACTACCCCAGATTGAGTGCACGTGTCGTTTACATAGTGGACATCAAGTTATGCTTGTGAACATTCTTTGGACAAACAATTGAGACATGTTCCACATCACATCGGATAGTTAAGGCTTGATCCGCCTCCCTTTTCTTATTGGTCTTTGATGTTGTATGATTGTGTATCTTTTTCATTGCTACATACATAAGTGTCTTGAATGTCTAATTTAGTGTGAGTTTGGCATGGGGTCATACTCTCACTAAAGTGAGGGAAAAATGTAGTGTCAAAAAAAGTATCCCTTTTTCACACTTAATTTGGGAATAATTAATAATAAAATGTGCCTAATGTTGCCTTGATTTAGTGTTGTAATGTGCTTTACACATTCACATTAAGTTTAGGGCCCTTTTTAATAAAATGGACTTAATGGTGCCTTATTTAGGGTGTTGTAAAGTGTATCTTTACACTTTCACACTAATCTAGGGATTTATTAATTAATTGAGGTTAATTGGCCCCTTTAATTAAAATCCAAGCCTAATTAACTGTAGATTTTGAGGGATAAAACTCGACATTCATCAATGATATTACACAACACTTAATTTTTGAAGGTGTGTGTCCTAGGTTAGTGACCTAGGACCCATTCACCACATGTCGAATGGGTCCTCACTAGGTCCTAAGACCCTATTTTTGTAGAACATTTCACAATGCCTGAAGTGTCCTAGCTAAGTGAGCTAGGATGCATTCACCACATGGCGAATGGGTCCTCACTTAGACCTAGGACCCCCCCTTGGAATATGTTTTTGGTGGTATTTTAATGATTTCAAATCCTAGATTTGATGTTGGCTCGTGTTATTTGAATTTTGGGATTTAATCTTAAGTTATGTATAAATATAAGGTTATTTCACATAGTTTCATCTAAGCAATACTAGCAATTTCAAGTCTTCAATCATTATAGAAAACTTATGATCAAGAGAGAATTCAAGATCATTTCTAATGCATTCAAGGGCAGATTATTGAAGGAATATTGTAGCAATCAAGATTCATTCATCATGTCAAAGGTATAGTGCATCATGCATGTTTTTGAGCTAATGTGTTGATGTAGCATTGAAGATCAATTCAAGCATATTCAAGGTGTTATTTCTAATCAAGTGTTGTGATCAAGATCTACATTCATGGAGGCCACTTCATACTATATTGTTGATTTGTACTCCAAGGTTCCGATTGAGGTTTGGTGAGTTGTTACATATTGTTGTTCATTCATCATTCCTTTATGCATTGTTTCATTACAAGGTTTAATTACCAAAACAGGGTTTGACCAAGGTAAACCCCTATTCCCTAACAAAACAACATTTTCTCCTCTTTGATGTGTGATTGCAGGTTTTAGGTTGAAGATTAATTGGAGAGAAAAATTGTAAAGTTGTCAAAGTTGTCACCATTCTTGCAAAATCATGGAAATTGAGCTACAAGATTTATTTCTGATTTTTCAAAAATCTCCAACTAGGATCCGGGAGTGCAAACATTGAAGAACATAACCCATAAATTGATTTTCCAGAACCCTAGCCAGGACCCATTTGCCATAGGGCGAATGAGTCCTCAGGGAGGCCTGAAAAGGCACCTTTTGCAATAGGTACACAACATTTGACCCTCTTAAAACTTTCCTTTTGATTGGTATATTAGTTATGTTTTTTTTTTATTCTCATTTATGCATTATAACCCTCATAATTGAATGAAAAACAAGTGGAAAATAGGTTGCATCCATTTGGTTAATCCATCTTGGATCCCCAACCTATTTTTCTATGTTTCAATATGTATATATGTAGGATGATAGCACTACCCTGATAGGTGCTAGCCAAGCTCCTAATCAAGGTCATTTTCATGAGGCCATGTTGTTTGAGGTCCTAAACTTTTCTAAATTTCCTATACAATTTTTAGGTCTTTTAAATATATATGATTAAAATCATTTTTTTCACTAATATTTTCTCACTTATTGTTTTCTTTATTTGAATATCCAAGAATTAGCAGCTAATTCATTTGGTCCTCAATCGATAGTTATACCACCCATTGAATAAAATGTTACAGTATACTAACATGATCACATGGTAATTTATGCATACTTTCTAGAGTTTAGATTTAAAAATTTAATTTCATGATTTTATTAGTTATGTTAAATTAAATCAAAATTTCTTTAACTTTATCTAATTTCAAGTTTCTTGTAATCTTCTACATCATGATACAAGTCCATCTAGTCCGCATGGAATGAATAGGATTCTTGATTTTACTGATAGTCATGATAGCTAGATAGTTTTATTTTATGGACTATATATGTACGTGTATACACGTGTATATGTATATTTATTTATATATGTGCCACTTGACATAGATTTCACATGTTATTTCATGTCCACTTCTAGACATATTTTAGTACATTTCATGAGTTCTATATGATCATTTGTATTTATTTATATGTTGACTTTAATATATTTTTATAGATACATTTTTGTACATGTTTTAAATTCTAGACTAGCTCTAGATATATCTAGCATTTCATGTGGACTTTAATATAGATGGTCAAATAAGAATTTAAAACAATATATATATATATATATATATATCAAAGACACAATTTGTATAGGATAAAATTGGAACAATATAAAATGTGATTTATATGTTCATTGAAGTTCATACATTGAAGACACATATAACATATTGATGTTTAATACAACTATAACATGATGAAACATATGTGCATATAAATACAATTAGCTTTTCCACTTTTAGTTCAACACCACAAATTGATATAACATAATTTATATGATGATGTTCTTACAATGACAATCATGGTGGATCATCTTGATGGGAACCTGAAAAAATAATTAATGTAAGTAAATTAACTATATATTTTATGAGTCATTTAACTCCAAGTCATGAGAGGAAAGAACAATTTAATAAAAGTTAGAAAATTGGATCATAGAAATTCCTTAAAAATTCAAGTGATGCTTACCATAGGAAAAATTATCTACTATATTTTTCTATGAGTTGTTGAATGCACAAGTATTGGCCCCCAATGCCATCTAGTTGTGGGAGACCTTAAACAAAAATGATTAAATATAATTAGTAAATTACTTAAGGGGATGCAAGAGGGTGGATTTAAGAGTACACAATTTAGGATGACTTAAGGGGACCTAATAGGATACGACTTAAGGGGCCCTAAGAGGATGGCTTAAGATGAGTTAAGAGAATGACTTAAGGAGATGAAAGAGGATGGATTTAGGGTAGCTAAGAGGATAACTTAAGGGTTCCTAAGAGGATGGATTAAGGGGAGTTAATAGAATGACTTAAGGGGATGCAAGAGGATTGATTTAGGGTACCTAAGAGGATATGACTTAAGGGATCCTAAGAGGATGGCTTAAGGGGATTTAAGAGAATGACTTAAGGAGATGCAAGAGGATGGGTTAAGGGTAGCTAATACAATGACTAAAGGGGTCCTAAGAGGATGGCTTAAGGGAGTTAAGAGAATGACTTAAGGCAATGCAATACCCTCAACCCTAAACCTTATACCCTATACCATCAACCCTAGGCCCTAAATCCTATAGGCTAAACCCTCAACCCTATACCCTATACCATATACCCTCTTGACCCTAAACCCTATCCCTCAACCTTGGGCCCTAAGGCCTGTGTAATAGATTTTTTATTTTAAGCATCTTCTCATCATTTCATTTTCATTTTAAGTGTTTAGATTTATTATTCTAAGCATCTTATCATCATTGCATTTTCGTCTAAATTTTTTATATTTGTTATTTGAAGCATCTTGTCAATGTTAAACTCTATCCCTCAACCCTAAACCATATCCCTTAGTCCTAGGCCTGAAATCCTAGGGGATGAACCCTCAACCCTCTACACTCAATCCTAAATGATATACCCTCAACCCTATAGAGTATATCATATACCCTCAACTTTAAACCCTACACTCAGTCCCAGGTCGTAAAACCTATACACTCTACCCTAAACCTTACACCTTCAACCCTCAAGGTTCCTATACCATCAAACGTAAACCTTATAACTCAATATTATACTCTCAACCCTAAACCCTATACCCTATATCAACAATCGTAAACCCTACACCCTATGACCTAAACCCTAATCCATAAACCAATACTCCATAAACCCAACATGAATAATTTAACACTAAAACATGTATAATTAAATTTAATCCCTAAACCCTCAACTCTCCATCATAAACCATCAACCCTAAACCCATAAAACATAAGCCTTACACCCTAAATAATGAATAATTTAGAGATATTAAAGGGGGAGAAGAGAGAAAGACAAGGGATAGTGATAGAGAGGTGAGATAGAGAGAGGTAGATAATGGAGAGAGAGAGATGTTAGATAGGGAGAGGTAGATCTAGGGGAGAGAGAGAAGTGAGATAGAGAACAATAGAGATGGGGAGGAGAGGAGAGAGGGGGGAGATGTGAGATGATATATAAACAGGTAGGTAGATGATGACTAAATGGGTCCTAAGAGGATGGCTTAAGGGGAGTTAAGAGAATGACTTGAAGGGATACAAGAGGATGGATTTAGGGTACCTAAGATGATATGTCTTAAGGGGTCCTAAGAGAATGGATTAAGGGGAGTTAAGAGAATGACTTAAGGAGATGCAAGAGGATGGATTTAGGGTAGCTAGGAGGATGAATTAAGGGGTCCTAAGAGGATGGATTAGGGGGAGTTAAGAGAATGACTTAAGGAGATGCAAGAGGACAAATGTAGGGTACCTAGGAGGATGAATTAAGGGGTCCTAAGAGGATTTCTTAAGGGGAGTTAAGAAAATGACTTAACGAGATGCAAGAGGATGTATTTAGGGTAGCTAAGAGGATGATTTAAGGGGTCCTAAGAGGATGGCTTAAGGGGAGTTAAGAGAATGAATTAAGGGGATGCAAGAGGATGGATTAAGGGTAGATAATATGATGACTTAAGAGGTCCTAAGAGGATGGATTAAGGGGAGATACAAGAGCTTTGACTCAAAATATGTGTCATGTGAGAATTTATTAGTTTTATAAATAGGAGATGGCTTAAAAGGGTATATAATGAATGATGAATTAAGGGGACCTAAGAGGATATGACTTAACGGGATATGCAATTAATTCTAAATTTTTTATAAAATGACAATGAATTATTCAGCTTTATATTTTGACTATCAATCAAATATATAGAGCTATTTAGTTACCTGTATTTATTCAAATGCCATTGTAACACATGCATCCTCTTTTTTTGTAATGCATCTAGTTTTGGGAGACCTGAAATAAAAAAATGATTTAACTATAATTAGGAAATGACTTAAGACTAACATAAGAAGATGGATTAAGGGGAGATAAACACAAGCCTTGACTCTAAGTTATGTGAGAAATTTTTAACTGTATATAGACTATCAATTAAATATATACAATTATATACTTACCTATATTTATTTATTTTGTTGTACCATCTGCATCCTCTCTTTTTTGTAATGCATCTATGATTGTCTCATGCTCATCCATTGAAAGTGTCCATAACAATTTATTAACATTCCTCCCTTGATATATAACTAGTTTTATATTGGTTACCAAAATCAAATGTGAGTAATGTATAATCTTCTTGTGTCTTTCATAGTCTTCAAATGTAGGAAAACCATTCTTTCTTATTAGATATTTTCATAGCCAGGTTCCAACAACAACCACAAAACTAGTTGGATACTCAAAGTTGTCATCATCCACTCTAGGATGTACCAACTTATGTTTTCTCTCAACGCATCTAGCCAATCAATACTTTGTATCCTCTTCATTCCCCTCAGGTGCAACAACAACATACACATGTCCTACAAAAAAAATTAATTCAATAAAGAGTGACATATAATTCACATATAAACATGCATACATATAAGATTATATATATTGCAAATAATGTAATAAAAAATTTGAATTCAGTTTGATACCTTCTTGTAAAAGGTCCAAAACACTATCATAATCATCTGATGCAAACAATTGTTTATCTTCTTCAATTGTTGTTCCATGTTGATCATGTGTTGATATAGGTGTTAAGGCACTTTGTTGCCATTATTCAACTCATTCTATATTTTCACACACCTCCCAATCACTTGCAATATAAAATTGATAAAAAAAAATGCAAGATCCCTTATCCATATTGTCCACGTGTTTACATTTGAACTCTTAAACGAATTCCATTTTGCTAATCCATTAATTGTTTCACAATCTTGTCGAGTAATAATATTCTCTTCTTCAACTAACCAAAGAAGTGTCCAATTATTGAGTTCTCACTTGTTCCTGTAGATAATTTTGTATTTCACCAATCTACAATTTCATGTGCATCTCTGAATTTTGTTGCATCCTTGAATTTTAATTTATCTCTAGCAAGAGCTCTTCTCACACATGCACCTGCTCCATCATGTTCTCCTTTACCATGTCTATCTTCAAAAAACTCCACATGCGTTGGATATCATTTTCCTTGTAAGCTCTGCATAACCAATAAAACATTCTAGCATTCTTGAATTATCTTGTACAATTATCCGACCATATGAGATGTTCTCTCACTTGAATTTCTCTTTATTTTAATTTTTTATAAAATATATTAAAACAATATTGAACAAAATCTAATGAGTATAATCGATTATCACGAACATAAAAATGGTACTCTCTCAAAAAATCTATTATCTTATGTACTATTGTTTGCATTTCTATGTACAATATGAACAAATATGGCTACCTGCACTGAATTATAATATTGGGATTGGATTTCCTCTTGTGGAGCAAGAGTATAGTTTTCTACAAAATCAACAACTGCCAATATAGTTCCAATTGAAAATGTGTTTTTACATGTACAAAATTGACCATCAAGCCATCAAATCATATTGAGAGTGTTTGACATATTTGGGTACAATCTTATCTTTAAATTATCTAATGAATGCATGCACACTAATTTTTTTTATGATTAGCTCACAATATTTTCCAATTTTTCCATCCTTTAAAGAATATTTAACATTTTTGAATTTTTTAGCATCCACTGATTGTTGTCCAAATTCATGTAAACTAATTTCATGCATACATTCTCCTAATAATGAAAGGCTGCCACATATATTGCATTGTTAGAAATACTTACATTTAAATAAGTGTCCATTAAATGGTTCACAAAACAAACCTGCTATAAAATCCTTGATTTTTTCAGGTGGCATATTAATACCACAAATGTCTTGCATAATTTCATCAGTATGCAAAGTACAATGTATATATCAAAAAATATCATAATAATAACAAAATTGTATGAGTTTTACAACAAGAAGAGATTCGTTATTTATTAATTTTGACATACCAAGGTGTACATTTTTCAAATGATCTTTGACTTATGCTAATATTTGGCAAGATTGAATCATCTAAAAAAATATTTATTTTTTTAATTCAAGGGGTAAACGCTTTTGAACCGGAGCTATGAACCGGAATACAACCACTCAACAATACCACCCTAACAAGGTTTGAACCTTGGTGGCAAAAACAACAATGCCACCTTTAAACCATCACACCATGCCAATACTGGCAAAAAATTATAAAATTTAATTTGAGTCATATCTAATAGATGTTTTGGATGAGGGTCATGAATTTTTTATCCCACCCTTAATTTTAAAGCATCTAAAATATTAGGTGATACTCTTACATTATCATGCCAATATTTTTCAATTAAAGATTTGATTTTATTAGTTAATTTCATGTCTGACCTTAGGAGTTTACCACTAAAACTCCAACATTGATTAATTTGATCATTTACAATACTTTATCTTCTCTTAGTCGCTCTTATCAAATTTTTAGGATTTACTTTTATATATTTATTAATCTTACTTAACATTCTTTTATTTGAAGTTGATTTATTAACTAAAGCAATTGTTATTGCACGACATGTTGCATTCTTATCTTTAGATCGACTTTTCTTTCCTATAGAATCAGTAGCATTGGAAACACTAGATATGACTCATTCTACTAAATCATCTTTCTTTTTTTGTTTTAAAAAATGCTTATTTTTTTCATCACTTTTCGTATTTTCCACATTTTCATCAATTGCATCATGAGTTGACATTGAAATCCTAATTTATTTCTATAAAAAAATCTATATAATCTATTTCCATGAGTTCTCATTTGTCTCCAAGAAATTTTACTAGGAAGGTTATCTGAGACATCTCTTTCAATTGTAAAAAAAATATTTTCATTTTCATTCATACAAGGGGTTTCATTTTTCGTTTTCAAACATACAAGGTATTTCATTCGTATTTTCATCAATATGTAAGGGATTTCATTCTCATTTGCATTCATACAAGATATTTCATTATTATTTTGTTTTTCCATTGTTTCACTAACATAATTGATATCATTATTGGTGTATCCAGCTTCATCTGAACAACTAAGATCATTATTATCAAAATAAGGGTTTGAAGACATATCTAGATAAATTGTTTGAATAGGTGCATTTTCCATATCATTGAGAGGTGGATTTAAAGACGTACTCAAAGTTGTTTGCATAGTCACTATTTTCATATTATTCAAAGTTGAAGTTGAAGGCATAGTTGGGTTTGTCTCTATAATTGCATTTTCTTCCATATTCACCATTTCCACATTTGCATCATCTACATTCATCTCATCCTTCATGGTCTACTCTTCTAGATTAATGGAACTAGATGCTTCCAAATTTTTCATTTGAAAAATCCTTGTTCTTCTATCTCTTTGTCTTTTTGCCTCCATCTCTTTATTTGCTTCAATTTCTTCGGGTGTCATTAACTTTCTACATTTTTTTCTTTTCCTTTGATTTGATCCTATGATTACCAAACCCTCTTGATAAAAAAGAAATGATTTTTAACCTATTTTCCAATTGCTACCTCCTTCAAATTTTGAAATAACACTATATATGGAGATCCTTTATTCTATAAACTTTGAAGTACAGAAACCTATGAATACATCCAGAATCCCTCTTTTTCAATTCTTCTTGAGAAAAATCCTTGTACTTGATTCCACTTCAGAAAATTCAACTTGTGATTGTCTCCTTGAAAAATTGAATAGAATATGACTTGTTAAGAGATTGCACAAGACAAAATTGAATTAAAAATTACAAAAAATGGTGTTGTCGATCCATACTACAGAAAAGGAATGTTGCAAAAAAGGTGGTGAGTCAGTTTTTTCCAAATTGGGAAAAAAAAAGATATATCATAAACGGATAACCATTTAGAAATGAGTACCCATTCTATTTTAGAATGGGATCCCGTTCTAAATTAAAACCTGTTCCTAATTCAAACGAGAAAATTAGGAATGGGTAGTCGTTTATATTTTAGAACGAGTGCTCGTTTTAAAACGAGTACTCGTTCCTTAAAGCTAGAATCCCCAAGCCACCTTTTGTTTGGGTTTTAGGCTCGGGAAAGGTTTGGCAACCTGACCCTTAGCCTTTGACTTGCAACTAAAAAACTAAGGCAGATTCAAGAGAATTTTCCAACTTTGGCAATATAGCTGATGGACTTTTTTTCAAAATTAATCTATGAAATTAAAACCCATTATAGATCACGATTTCTAGTTTTCAAATATATTTTTTAAAAAAAATTGATTATGTTTTCTATTTTTTAATTAATTTCTAATAAAATTGGTCCATAAACTTGAAATATCAGGGTTTTTTTTGTTTTTTAATAACATTTTATTTGTTATTTTTTTTGCAAAAAAAAATATATGACTTCAATCTTCATACAATTCTCTATACAATGAAAAATAAATAAATAAATGTTTAGTTTAGGTCCAATTATGTTGTTTGTACACGTTAATTTTTTAAAACAGAAATTAGGGCCAATAAAAATTAAATAAATAAAAAATATTTAGAAAAAAATTACAAAAAATAATCCTCATCAATATTCAGGTTGTTACATATCTTTCGCCAAAATGGATTAGAAAAATACTTTTATTTAGGTCAAAAAGCGGTGTCCGTACACGTGCATGGTATGATAAAAAAAAGGTGACTTTTAAAAAGTGGTTTTTATACATGCTTATTAAAATTTAATTTGTATCATATGGGTATTAGAATAAATTTCATATTCAGAAACTAGATTCAAAATACTAAATTTTGTATTACTAACTTTTTTAAAGATTCAATGTGTAAGTGCTTCAAATTTTCAGTCCAAGTGTGACAAATTTTGAAAACAACAAAAACACCAATTTTTTGAGCTTTTTGTGGATCCAACTTCTTGCATCAGCCCTCCACATGTCTTCAACTTCAAACTGATATTTTTACATGAAATTTGAAAAGACTCCAACATGTGCATCCCCCTCCCAATGATCATACCCATCAAACCTTGGCATCAACCTTTACTAATTAACCCAAGAGAGGTAAAGTTGCTTGTAAATCAGATCAATTGGGACAATAGAGGATGGAGAAACTTGTTTCTCAATAATATCAAGGTACCTCTATGATCTTATGGTCTTAATTATTTCTTCGCATTATTTTTCAAGCTCATAGAACTCATTTATCTTTAACTTGTTTTCAAGTATGGATGCTTGTGGGTTTGAATTTGAAAATTTATATTTTTATTGGGTTGTATGAACAGCAGGAATGATCATCCTTATAATATTTTTGAACACGTGCTCTATCATATCATATAGGGTTTGAGTAATACATTACACTTGTTGAAGTACCCCTAGGGTAAATGAATCCATTCTAGCTACCATGGCTAGTAACAACCAATTATGTAGGGTAGAAGATAGAGTTGAAAGCATTTTTTCTTTACTAAGAAATAAAGGATGCTTAAAATTGGAAGAGAATGGGGTACTTTATCCTCTGGTCCAATCACTTTGATTTGTGTTCATGAAACATTAACATCAGTAGTTCAAAATTTTCCTCTGTGACAACAAAGTCACCACCTCACAAAAGTGAGGAAAACCTTAAAGCACATGAACCTCCAAGGTACAATTCTAATTTTGGGTCATAGCCACCAATAGAGTCTTCAATGTCTTCTCGACCCAACAAACCTTTTCATTCATGGTGTCATTTTGTTGGTGTAAGTTGACAGGATGCCAACTTCAACAAACACAAACAAAAAATGCAAATAACAAACTTTTCTATCACTGAAGTGCTCAAAATATTTGCAATCACCCAAGGCCCAACAACAACTAACAAATCCCCAGCAACGGTGTCATTCTCTTTAGTCCCAAAACTATTACTCCACTTCCTAGAATGAAATTCCACTCACAAGACCAAGGTTAAAGGTCAACTATATGAGAGTGGGTTATCTCTCCTAAAATTTGAGATTACATTAGACTCAAGAGGGTATACCTTAATAGGTATTAAATCACATAAAATAAACATTAAAGATATCAACAACCAAACCCAACTTGTGGACTTGGCCCCAAAAATTTTCACTATTTAACCAAGTACAACTAGCTATCTCAAAACCCTTATATAGTTGATAAAAATATGCAAGCACAAACCACATGAGATGTATTCATTTGAATAGATCTCTCAAAGATAAATCCATGGTTACAATAAGAGTTCACGGATTCAAAAAATTACTCCTACTCATACACTAATTACTAACTTTTTATTTTTAATGATTTGAGATTGGTCACAATATTCCAAACTAGTGCTTGTCTTTTTGGCAATAGATTCATAGTCCATTAAGTAGAAAATAAAGTATATACAAGAGAAATAGTGGGTTATATAATTCTCATACATCAAAAATTATGAAATCAAAATGATTGAGCATACTTATTTATCTAAAAAAGAGTTTCATATATTCATGTGTAATATGAAATATATTATTACAATCCTTGCAATTGTTTTAGAATGTTGTTATGTTCATCTCATCCACAATAACACTCATACCAACAAATGTGGCAAAGGAAAATCCCTGGCAGTAACTATAAAACCCTCCAAAAGATATGCATATGGCTCTAGAAACACTCAAGCACAAAAATCACTTTCATTACTAAATCCATCTCATATCCATGAATCTAAAATCCAAATAATGGACTAGGCCTAGCTTCAATGACTACCTTACAAATTTCTAACACTTTTTAGCATTTTTAGACCACAAGAAAACCAACCTCCTCCAAAAAATGATCCAAAAAACTTCTTTAACAGTTGTTGGACATCAAACCCTAACTCATGGCACTATAACAATGCTAAATGTATGGCCAAGGATGAATCCCACACAAAATGGGTGTCTTAGATCAAAATATGGGTTAAGCATTGATTTTTGGAAGCTAGGAGACCTCCTACATTAATGGCTATAGTTGGGAACAAACTCTAAATATTTAACTTTGGCATCCAAACTCATTTTGAAAAATGCCGTTTAGGTTCTAGGTTTTTGTCAGGACCTAGCTTCTAGGAAGGAAAAATGGGTCAAGAGTCAAAAGAAGAAGTGGACCTAGAACCAAAACCTTGAGTTTTAGATTTTAGGTTCCATGTTCCACCCAAGATCCAAGATCCAAGATGGAACATTGGTTAGAGAGCAAGAATAGGTGTAGACTTAGAACTAGAACCTTGAGGTTTCAGGTTCCAAGTTCCACGTAGGGTCTAGGATCTAGGAAGGAACATTAGTCAACGAGTGAGAGTGGGTTTGGACCTGGAACCAAAACCTTAAGGTTTCAGTTTCCAACAATGGTCTAGTATCTGGGAAGGAACATTGGTTGGGGAGTGGGTGTAGACCTAAAATTGAAACCTTGAAGTTCTAGGTTCTTGGTTCCACCCAAGGCCTAAAATTCAAGAAGGAACATGGGTCGAGGAGTGGGAGGGAGTGTGGACTTGGAATCAAAACCTTGAGGTTCTAGGTTCTAAGTTCTACCCAGGATCCAAGAACTAGGAAGGAACATTAGTTGGGGAGTGAGAGCAGTTGTGCACCTGGAACTAGAACCTTGAGGTTCCAAGTTCTAGGTTCCACCTGAGGTCCAAGATCCAAGAAGGAACATTGGTTGAGGAGCAAGAGCGGGTTTAGATCTAGGATCGAAACCTTGAGGTTCCAAGTTTGAAGTTCTACTTTGGGTTTTGGATCCAAGAAGGAACATGGGTTGGGGTACAAGATCAAGTGCAAACCTAAAATTGAAACCTTGAGGTTTCATGTCCTAGATTCCACCCGAGGTCCAAGATCCAAGAAGGAACATTGGTCAGGGAGTGGGAGTGGGTGCTAACATGAAATCAAAACCTTGAGGTTCCAAGTTCAACCTAGGATCTGGAATTTGAGAAGGAACATTGGTTATGGAGTGGGTGCGAATGTGAACTTGGAACTAGAATCTTGAGGTTCTAAGTTCTAGGTTCCACCTAGGGTCCAAGATTCGAGGAAGAATATTGGTCAGGAAGCAAGAGTGGGTGAGGAATTGGAACCAAAACCTTAAGGTTCTAGGTTCTAGGTTCCACTTGAAGTTTAGGATCCAAGGAAGTTCAAAGTTCCAAGCATGGCCTGAGGCCCAATAGGAACTAAAGAAGAAAGAACAACCAAGGGGCTTGATAAAAAACTCCAACTATTCTAAAATTTTAGCAATTCCCAACACTTATAATGAAGTAAAACCTAATACTAAGCCAAATTCCTTTTCCTCTATTGAATTGGTGTAATAATTACTCATATAAGTGGATTGGAAAAAGGATAATGTTCAAATTTCTATTTAGACCTTTTCACTTTGAAAGAACACCATCCACTCTTTGGAAATATGTTCTTCAACAAGTTAAAAATATTTCCTTTTGAATTACTAATAATTTTATTTGGAAATTGAATGTTAGATTTGGACCAAGGTTTTGATAATGACTCATGTCTACTACTCCTATTGAGTACCTTATAAAGTGGCCTACGATAATATTGGAAAACTTTTATGTGACTTTATCTGGGCTAATACCAAGTAGACTTGAGGGTTCCATAAAGTAGCCTAGGATATCAAATATTTTCCTTTGGAAAATTAAGGAATGGACATCATTGATTTTCATAGACAAAATTATCTCTCTTTGTGCTACAAGGGTAATCTAGGCCATCAAGGGTTTGGAAACTCAAAAATTTCTCTTTAAGCATTACATTTTGATTAGTTCATCTTATGATAAAAAAATCTACCTGTATGGAATTGGGTTTCATAACCTCCTCATGAAAACAAACCAAGTGAAAACTTAAGGATATTTTATAATTCAAAGTATTTGGAAGGCCCTTCAGATAGTGTTGGTAAACGAATTTGTCACTACAAATTTCAAAGTGACTCACCAACGAGCAGTGACAAATTTTCCAACAGTTGGAGAAGTTTTTACTGGACTAAAAAATCTGTGTTTGAGAGGGGAAACTCCCTCGTATGATGGGGGTTTTTGAGATTTTTGTGTGCTTTTAACCCTAAAGTACAAAAAGGTGAAAAGAGAAACTAAAGGAACATGAATAACAAAAATCCCAATAGTAGACATATGAATAACAATTGAGATTTCACAATGGACAAAAAATTACAAAGAGGGGGTTTACCATAAAATATGTTTTGATATGTAATAATGATAAAGAGGAACAACAAATTTCAACATATGAGGAAATAAGTTACCTTAGCACATTCAAACCAAGATATAAGGGTATGACTGTGTTTCATCAATTGCATATATTGTTTAAATAAATGACCAATGGATTCCACAACTATACAAAGGGAAATTACCAATTTAACTTATGAGAAATCAGTAATAATAACTCAAAAACACATTGAGGACATACAAACTAAGTGTACTCTTTATTATCTTTATGAAATTATACAATCTCATAAACCCTTTTTGTACAAAGTGTAAACACAAGTCATCAAAAAGTCTAAAAAATTATCCATGGTTTTCCCCCTATGGAAAAATTCTCCATTACAATATGGAATAGCCTACATTTATAGACCTCCTTCAACTACCTTGTAACTACTTTCTAACCACCTAGTAACTACCTTTTTGAAACATATTGGTTTTGAAAACAATGGACCTTGTTGGATTATGTTTTAGATCACTTTTTTAGAAATAAGGTTCATTTTCTAACTTCTAGTTACAATAAGTGACAGTCACTTTTCCAAAAAGATAACTCAAAACCTATAACTTTGAAAGAAAGACCAAGTTATGGTTTGTTGAGGTCGACACTGTATCTTCTTGCGATCTATGAATCATCCATTCAATAGTAACTTTCCTTCATCATAGAATAGGAGTAATGAAGTCTATCTTATCTTCCTCCCCAAATATAATACTACTCACCATTAGATGATCAACATCATATTCAAATATACATCTAATAACAAATTTCATTAGCGTAAATCCCTTTCTCTCTACAAATGTTTGCAAAAATTAAAGTTCCAATTACATTGATTTGGATAGTCTTCAATTTGTGAGATTCAGATATGTTCACCTTGGGCCTTCTAGTCATACCTATAGCATTGAAGACATGAGTGGGTTGTGTTTTTTCGATATCCATTTGTAGATAAGATCGATTTTTTAATTTTTCACTTGCATACTCAAATAGAATACCCTTCCAGCCTCTAATCCATCTATTGCAACCATGAATCAAAATTTTTAAGGTTGGTTACTGAGGGAAATCCCTTGACAAAACAAGTATTTGATCCTGATGGTTGATTGAGTTTACACTTTCATCAAGAAAATTATGCAAGTGAAAAGGAAAATTCACAAGCAATGTATCCCTAGGCTAGACATCAAGCATATGGATCTGAACATCAACACCCATTGTAGGCATAACATCAAACTCAAATAGAACGTTAGAATTTTCAAAAATCTTTAATAATCTTTTACCAACTAACTCTAACCCTCCACCTCAAGCACACTCTAACATAGGATCACCCATTTTTTGATATGAACAATGAGGTGGGCCCTTTGTTCTTTCACCAAGGTCTTGATGAGTATAACCCATTGGTTGCCTTGAACAATCTAAAAACCTAAATGTACACTCTACCTTCAGCTTTTGTGCTGGTACCATTTGTAACGATATACAAGGAGGAAATTTTCTACCTTTAGAGCTCCTTGAGTTGCTTCTTATTTTTTTCCCTCTCTGGCCTTGATCTTGACCTTCTTTATTATCTTTTATCTCGAACACCTTTTCATCTTTGACAATATCATTTATCGGGAGAAGTATATTTGGCAAAGGATACCTAGGAAAAGAAGTACTTATCATGAATCGATAAATAGGAATATCATCTTCATCTCATTGTATTCGTGTGACTCTTTCTCAACATATATCTCTACTTCTGCTCCTATGTTGCTCTCATACAAGACACTTTCAAAACTAGAATCATGACTGCATTCACACCATCTACATTAATCACCAACATCTCTACAATGAATATTTAATTCAACTAGTTTTCCATCCGTCTTTGACTGAATAAGCCGATGAACATAGTTATCCCCAACATAATCCTAGATACGTTGAGTCTCCAACTCAAGTGGATAGAAATGTTGGGTTTTTTCTCCAATGAGCTGATTTGTACCTTCTACATCCCACAAATTCACAAATACTATAGATTCACAGGTTTTTCTGATGTTGACCAAACAGAACATGTTGATCTCTCAAGTTGTTGACAATATCCACAAACCGAGTAGGATGAACCTGTTGGATGAACCTGTTGTTAGTATTACATTGTTTAACTGGCGATATGGTTGCAGCGGGTGTATGCAGTTAATAAACTGTTATCCACCTTCTTCCACCTTCCTTTAAATAATTGTATCTCATGATCATCAAAGTATATGGTGTATTCTTTGGTTCTAGGAAAATTCACTGACAGCAATTCATCAATGGAAAATTAATTGTCAAAAATTCATGCAATTATTTTTTCGCACGATGAATTGTCATGAATTTTCCCGCAATGGATTGTTGGCTGTAAATTTTCCATAGATAAATTGCTGGCAGTGAATTTGCCGTATACCATATTCCTTGAATATGGATCAATAATAAATCAATGGTTTATGCATTTTTTACAACTGGTATCAGAGCTTTGTTGTTTTCATGCCTGTGAAAATGGTGTGATAGGGTGCTCAATCTAGCAGGCCGTGTGAGCTTTGATGTTTCCCTTTATTGCTGCGTGGAAGTTGTATGGACGGTGCCTGAAGAAGGATTATTATAGCGGCCAATACCTGGGCGTGTTTGAAAGGACATGAATTTGGAGCCTGTTCGTCCATTGTGTCGTCTTTGAATCCAAGTGGCGATCTCTGTGCGAAATGTTTGAACCATGTATTATAATTGCTCCGGCACTTCTTCTACACTTGCGGATCGTGATAACTTCATGGTACTCATGGGAGTTTACAAACAAATGGTAATGATATTATATTCGGCCCAGTTTTTAAATTGATTCAACGTTTTGAATGCTCTGGCCTTGACGGAGGAGAATATCATCGGCACAGTGTATGATTTATAACCCTGTGTTATTGTCTGTAAGTGTGAGGACTTTCTGTTAGATTGTCAGTTACAAAAGTTGTTTTTAAGTTTGGTATATAGAGGAGAACGTGGAAGAATTTTTTGGAAGATCCAATTCCCTAATTGTCCATCCATCACCAGATTCAATCGAATGATGTTGAATAGGTTGTCTCAGAAGAAAGGGTATAGATCAGGGTATGAAAAAGGGGTATTCTAGTCATTTTATATCCATTCAACATATTGTTGTCTGAGTTTTAGATACCTTTCTTGAGGGAGGAACGAAAATCTTCTTTCTTCATATTCATGGAAAATAAAGGTGTGTTTATGGAGGTATAAGGTTGATTAGTGTATGGGTCTATCATTGGTTCAAATTGACATTATCATCTTTTAATCATGAGAGCGCACATATGTTAAAGATTGTTTATTCTTTCGGGGCCATCGTTGCTACTATTGATGAGGCCACCAAAGACTCATCCAAGACATCAGATGGATAAAGTGTAATAGGTTCATGTTGGAGGCTGGTGGCACCGGAGGATGGAGGAATTTCCATCATCTTAAGTTAGCTTCTCGCTTTGAGATGATGCTTTGCATGAGAAGCATTTTTGGCTTTAAGTTTTTTGCTTTTCCTTGTATTACTGACAGATTGAAGATTACATCTATTGTAAAGTTTGATTTTTGGAGACAGGTAAGGGGTATGGTGTCGAACTCAATCTGGATGGTTGTCCAATGAGCACTCAAGGTTGTGATTTAAATTATACCCTTTTGAGGGTCATCAAACAACTTGATGGAGCCATGCGTTTGGAGAGCTCAATATGGATTATTGTCGAATAATTCAGAAATCTGTGATTCGGGAGTTCATGGGAGGAAGAACTCGGGAATTTAGCTAGGGGCTATAGCTTTCCAAGGGTCATGAGGCAGCTTGATGGAGTTCCACCTGATTTAGGATTTGTTTTCTTTAAGGAAGATCTTCACAAAGATGTATAAACATTTTGTAATTAACAAGTTTTGTTATATAAACCTTAAGGGGGGGTCTTTTAAAAAATGAATTGTAAGGTTTTAGGGATACACTTATAGGAACAATGTAATAAGGGGTGGAATGTTAGTATTACATTGTTTAACTGGTGATATGGTTGCAGTGGGTGTATGCAATTAATAAACTATTAACTATTTCAACTGTCACTTTCACCTTCTTTCACCTTCTTTTATATAATTGTATCTCATGATCATCAAAGTATATGGTGTATTCCTTGAATATGGATCAATAATAAATCAATGTTTTATGCATTTTTCACAACACCTTGCCATTTTGGCATACAAGTAGAGTGAAAAGAATGATTGAAAAATGTTGCCCCCCCTTTGGCACAATTTGGGAGGATGTGGGAAGGTAGTTGACTCTAATTTACATTGGCCATTTGTATTCTCTTGGAAATTTTGCATGTCTTACAAACTTCGTATTTGTCAAACATTTCATGTACCTTGCCAATGTTCTTCACATTTTCTCTAGTGTGAGACATCCTTTCAAGTGAAAGATGTTATAAAAATTAGCCTATCAACTAAGTATGGAAAATAAGTAGCTTCACACATTTTCCTCTTCAGAAACCCTTGAAATTTAAGGCCAAAAATCCAAAATATAGCCATTCTCACCACTATGGTATGGCAAATTATATGATTTGATAATTATAAAATTTGTTCTTGCAATTTTCTTAGATTGACCATGAAATCTTTGAGCAAAAAGATTGACTTCTACATTTTTTTCTTTCTTATGTGTATATACCCAAGGAATATTGAATTGGCAACCATATAAAAGCAGGGAAACCCGGGGACGCGTCCCCCCGAAAAAATGGCATGTCCTTGTCCCCGGGACGTCCCGGGTATAGGGGGTCAGTTGGGGGACCCCTTTTTTTAAAAAACTCGGGAAACATCCCCAAAATGAGGAAATGGTCAATGGGAAAAGGGGGATGGCTAACCGTCTTGAGGATGGCTAGGGGTCACCTAAGATGTCCCCTGACCATCCCGAGGACGGTCGGCCATCCCCCACATCAAAGCATGGTCAAAACAAAACAAAAAATGATGAGATTTTGTCACTCATGAATGATGAATAGTCCTTAACTGGTAATAACAATGGGCAGTGACCATGCCATAAAGGGCAATTACCTTTATCACAGAGGGTTGTGAATGAGACTATTAAAAGTATGTACAGAAGGTAAAGATTGTGCAATAAAGGATAAATCAAGGGCAGAGCTTACCAAGATGAGGATAGTCAAACCTTAAAAAAGATAGTCATGGAAGGTTACATAATGGGTTATGTTGAAAACACAAGTAAAAGACTCTTATTGAACCCTCCAAAAATTCAATATGGTGTTTATCTGAGCAATGGAGAGGTCAAAAACTATCTGAAACCATTAGAATCCTAAAGCAATTCCAAAGGCATACATGGCAAGCTCTTTAAAGAAGGTGCTTAGATAATTTAGAAAGTATCCAAACTCATCAAGAGGATAGACCATGGAATAAAAGTGGATTGTTTTAAAATGCAAATTTGGAAGTTTCAAAAGCCCTATACTAGTTGTGAAGATGACAGGGGAGAGATCAAAAGGACAGTCTTAGGACAGTCCAGTCATGAAAAGGTTTGCAAAGTGACCTCACCACAAGATGACTGTGGTTTTGAACAATGCACAGAGTTTTCAAAGGACTGTCATTAAAGTATTTGATAGTGGGCTAAATATGATTGTCGTTTGTCTATTAAAAAAGGCAGTCACTTTGGATAGGTGAGCAATCAACCATGAAAGGGAAGTCACTCTGGACTAAAGGGACATAGTCTAATGAAGGACAGTTTTGAAGATGAAGGCAAACATGATGATAAAGTACAGTGACAAAATATTAGAGAGGAACTTTTGATAGTCATGAATGAACAAGGGTGTGTTTGATGACAATATTTTGAGATAGAAGACAGAGGTATTAAGTTATTCTTGAGAAAATCATTAGATTATAATATCTTCTTTATCAGAGGTATGAGTTGATGATTGATAAAGCTTAAAAATATGGTAAACAATTATAGTAAGGAGAAAAGTATGACAATACTAGAAGGTTTCCTCCAAAGCTTTTGAGGTATTACAGCATTAAGGTTCTATAATGTATATTATGCATGCTTTATCCATGTTTTCATATGAATATTTAAAATTTCTCTATACATTTTAAATTTTCCCTATATTTTATATAGCCATCCCCGTCGTCCCCAAATTTGGCCTCAAAATCCGAAAACTTGGGGACTCGTCCCGCCGTCCCTTGCCGTCCCCGTCCTGGAAACTTGGGGTATCACAACATAAAAGTCGTTTACAATGTATATTGATACATAGTATATGCCCTTTCCTATCAAAATTCAAGAACTCTTTGTTCAATAATGATCTAACCATGTGTGCATGGTCATTTGGTGTCGACCAAGAGGATGCTGGCAGTTTTACACATGCAGAGTGCAATTTCTTTGAATTTTGTAAAATATTTTTCAATAAATTCATTTTGTGAGTACCTTGCAGTCATTGCATTCTTATACAATGAAATCCTTTTGTGAGATTTTTATCAAATAACTCCCATAACCTGTCAATGTTTCCACTTTTTGTATACATATTAATGAAAGAATTTCCAACAATATGAAAAAATATGTGTACCATTTCACATTCTCACTATGTAAATATGTTATAATCATCCCATTCCATGGCACTATTCTCTGTTATGTTGTTTGGTCAAACAATTTTTTTGCTTGATCAACCATTTCATACTCGACGTGATCCCTAAGCATCACATTCCATGATACCACATTCTTCTTAGCCATTTTATCAAATAGTTCACGTGCTTTGTGTATGCATGCGTTCACATTTTACTTGCAGATCTACCACGAGCATTTGCTTGAAACCATTTTAAAATGTTTCCAACAAATCCTTTTGTGCATATTCTGCAATCTCTGCATTCCATGAGATGACAACTTACATCGGCAACCTGGAGGTAGTTGCCAACTATTATAAAAGTGTCGATGGATATGAGGTTTTATTAAATTTTCTTTGGATGGCATTTGAAAGAAGTTTTCAACCAACATAAGATTGTCGATGAACATCATTAGCTTTCTTTTGTTTGCTGTTATATAAATGGTTGTACCGAAAGTACTAAACCTTTGAAATTTTTGTTCATCTTTATCATATATATTGAAGACCTGGAATTGAGTAGACATTGCCACACACTTTTTCACCTGAATTTTGCACCTAATCACTCTTTAGAATGGAATCTATGGAAACCTTATGAACTTTCTGGATAAATATGTCAATCTGATAAATGAAGGTTAATGCATAACTTTTGTCTGAATCAATATTATGTCATGAAACTTCGTCACATTGTTAATAATAGCATTAATATCAAATCTCAAAAATATAATTCTATTTTGACTAAACAAATCTTTTAATTTAATAGTTTCCATAATTTGATCGACAAAAATTGAAGCTTTAATATCTTGGAAATTGGGAGGTGGGTTGATCTTGAAATTGGCCACATTTATCATGACACCATCAAGATCATCTCCACAAACATATTTGCATAAACCTTCACAATTTTTGAAATTTAATTGTTTTCGTGAATTTCACCAATCCAAATAGCCAATCTCAGGTACAAATGGAATAATGCATAATATTTTTTTCATGTGGCATTGAACATAGAGTTTGGCATCACCAACCTATTCCAATCAATTGGACTATGATGCTTTGAGATGGGTTTGCCAAATTATGACAGTGGGACACAACTCAACTCACGATAAGGCTTCCAAATAAAATATGCATTTAACATCAACCCAATAATGAATTTGATGCAAAAGTTTGAAAATTAGGCTAGACAAAAATGGGAGTAACAGATAGTTAAGCCTTTCCTAAAGTGGGGAAAGAATGGTTTCAAGACACATGTTTCTTTTACCTACTATAACTCTAGCTATTTCCCATTGTCAACAATTATAGCTTACCTTTGGCTCATATGTTGGGTAACAAAGAACTCTACTTCTATCCCAAAGGTATCACTACTATCAAATATTTGGTATCTTAAAGATATTGGACCCCTTGGCCAATGCTTTGGCAAAAGTTCAAGCTCTCCAATTCTGATTTTCATTTATTATGTACATATAAGAGATTTTTCTTGATGGCATGCTTCATAAAATGGGTTTGAAAACACCACTTTGTCACATCCCTATAAAACCAACTTCTAAGACACTCGTAACCTTGTTTTAATTTATACCAGGGTGGGAACTTGTCACCAATGGTCTTTTATTTTGACTGTGTAAATAGTTAAGGTTACTAGCGATGAATTTGGTTTATTTTACTTGTTAAATTAAATATGTGTGAATATTATTTATGACTAACATAGATTAATCGTTATTTGGTGAATTTATAAAAGGAACATTATACGTTTTACAAGTGTCAAGATGCAAGGTGATGTGGATTATGTGGTTCTATTGAGAAGGAAGGGTCCTAATACCAATTTGGTGCCAAACCAATTTGAGTGCACATCATGTCTTAATTATAGGTCCAACCAAAAGTAAGTACCTGCATGCAATTATGAAACTTAGCAATGGTTTCATTCATCTAATAGAGTGATTCAACAAATCTTACCAATTTACTTACGTCTAGAAAATGTGTTTGCATATATTACCTTTGATGCACCCTTGTTTGTGACTATGCATATATCACCATGATGATATTAACCTAAATTTTAATGTATCCTTTGTAGGAAATATTTAATATTAAATATAATATAATATATTAATATACAAAAAAAAAATGCATTATAATTGTTTAACTAATAATCTCCCTATCAACTAAAAAAAAAAAAAGGAAATGCATCGAATAAAAGTGGAGATACATCAAAAAGAAAGGGAGAGTAGCTAAAATTGAATATGTTGTCAACTACAATATGGGTACCCCAAACTCCATACCCCATATGATAAATATGCACCTTATGCAACTAGAAGGAGGACATTCTACATAGCAACAAAATCTTTCTTTATTAAGGCACATCACTGGGAGATGAAAGGGGATTTGAAATAATTTGATGGAGGTTGGAAGGTTGTGGGATGGGATCCAACAAAGTTGAATGCAATCTCTAGTTGAAGCCAATAAATAAACAAGTAAGAAAGGAAAAAGGGAGTTCATTTCTTGTTTGAGAAAAAGAGGAAGCAAGCTGAGGAAATCATGGCCCTTTTGGGCAATCTAGCTAAGTGTGGAAGCATGGCCAATGTTAGAACAATAGGAAAGGGTAGATCAAGTGCAAGGACAAGTAGGGGTCTCTGATTTGGGTGTTGCACAAGCCTACCAAGACATTGGGGTTGAGAAAAAGCAAGTGCTCTTTGTATTTTGTTATAAAATTATCAATTAATTTAGTTGTTATTAATTTGGACACCATTTAGGAAATAGGGTTGTTTTTTATTTGGGTTTTATAAAACTTAGTCACACACCATCAAGTTAGGGAACTCATATGTGTACTAAATGACATATCATTCATTTTATTTTTCATTCATATATTATGAGAATAAACCCTAGATAATGTTGTATCTTAGTGGGTCATTGCATATTTTTCCACACTCCATGGCAATCACCTATTAGCAATGGTAATGAATGACTATGAAAAATAAATATGGTATTTTGAATAGTCTAACTTGGTTGGTTGTCCAATATTCATTCTAAAGGATTAACCTTTTTTACAAGCTAGGATACTCCCTTAAACCTTCAAGCAAACAAATTCAAAGAAAGATTTAGATAAATAATAAATTGTTTAGTCAAATTAATATCCCTAATAAATTTTTATCATCAATACTTGAGTTAGAAGTAGAGCCTCATATATTATTGAAATCTAGACCACTAATCTAAAATAAAAGATTATTCAAATACCTATCAATATACAAATTTATGTGTTAAATTGAAAAGATAAAAAAAAAAACAAGTATGGATATTTAATTCATTCAAAAGCTTAGAGTTCTAAACATAGATCACATGATTCAACCTATCTCTAAAAAAGTGCTTGTATCTAATCCTTGTATTAATTCAAGAGAAAAGGAAAAGAATGAGAGTTTATATTATATTGACCAAAAAGTATAAAACCATGTTCATTTAGGTCCTAAGAATATCCCAAGAAAAAATCTAGATAAGATTCAACAACCAAGTAGGGTAAAAATAGTTTAAGAACATAGTCCAACCAAGAGAAGTAAAACATAGTATTCATAAATATTTTTCTTTATTGATCAAATCCTTTAATTTATTAACTATACTGTCAAGTGTTTTAGATTATTAAATTATTTTTGGCTACAATTCCAATGTACTAAAATTAGTGAGATGAAATACCCTTTTCTTAATAATGTTCAATTACATAATTAAAAAAAGTAAGGCATGATATATTATGAAATAAAAAGGTATGTGTTGTTCTAGTGAGTAATATAGTAGAATAGTAGAATTCTATATAAAAAGTACTTTGACTTTGTTTAAGTATATCTGATGGTTGTTGTTTGTCTATGAACTATTTTCAATGAAAATGAGATTTAATGTGTTTACCAATCTTTACTTCATGGAGACATTATGATGAAATATTTTTAAAATATTCATTGTGAATAGGTCATTTTTAGCATTCACCATTAATAGCTTGTCTTGGTAAAATCCCTAAAGAGGGATTTGAGTTATAAGTTATGAGCCTTGTTGAAGTCTTGAGCTTGCTTTATGTTGAAACCACATCATTTCATGAGGACCTAAGATAAAATCATTTGTGCATGGACCATCCTCAACACTATGATAAATTTAGAAGTATTGTGTTGAGGTTAACCTTTAAAGTGTGATATTAACAATATTTGTATGTCTAGAATGCTCTCAAGGGTTGTACAGAGGCCTTAATTCCCAAACATTTACAAATTCCTAAGACTAATTCTTCAAGTAATTTATTTTATCATTGCAACATTACTACATCTCAAAAATGATAATCATTCAACAAGTTCTTGTTTCATCAAGAGATGATTTGACCATATGTTTATATAAGGTTCCCTAGATTCTAGTTGTTAAACATGTCCAATATGTCAATTACTAGTCCTGGGAAAGTAAATCCATAAGACATTTCAATATCATTTTTCCAATAGTTGGTATTATTTTTCTACAATTCATGTTGATATCATTTATCCAGCTATATGAGACCTCCACATTCTAGAATTGAGTATGATATAGGAGTCGAATTCTATGGCAACACACATAAGTTGGAGATAAGGGCACTACAAGGGTATAGATAGAGGGTTGTAATACCATTGAGGTGTATCTTGTCCTTCTTTCAACGTGGTCATAAAAAAATAAAACATATGAACCACTTATAGATAAGCTTATCACTACTCCAGCATGAGAATAGAAGTGATTTGGTTTTATCTTAGGGTTTGTTGGCTATCACCAAAAGCATGCAAGTGATGGAGGCTAGGAGCTACCCACCCCAGTTGAATAGATTTCACTTGTGGCATGTAAGAAATAGAGCCAATGGCATGCAAGTGATGGATGTCAAGATCCACCCACTCAATAGGCTTAATGGACTATAGGAAAAACTTATTAGAATATAAACAAGTCTAGACTAGGGCACCAAATTTTTCCATTGTATGTGTAAAGTGAACTTACATGCCCTTATCAATGATGGCAATTAGTAGGGAGTCGAAGTTTGTCATTATAGCTAGAAGTGAGCCAAAAAAAATGGACTCACAAAGTA
The DNA here is from genome assembly GCA_007258455.2 of Sequoia sempervirens. NCBI lineage: Eukaryota > Viridiplantae > Streptophyta > Pinopsida > Cupressales > Cupressaceae > Sequoia > Sequoia sempervirens. Next base: position 69,397,162 of record VDFB02072274.1, read on the forward strand.
GTATGGGATGCACTAATTTTCCTTTTTTCTTGTCACATCTCTTTATGGGCATTGATGTTAAGAGAACCAAATAATGAGAAGTAGTCAATATGATAGCATCTCCTCCCCCTTTCGATTGTTGGTGGTATATGTGTACTAGCCAAATTAGCGAGAAAAACTTAGAGTTTTTGTTGTTAGTATATGGTTACCTTGGTTCATTGGAATAGTGGCATTAGGAACCTCTTTCTCAACAAGCCCTAGAATCCACTTGGATGGGGTGGATAGGGATTTCTTATCTGCATGGTTGGGAATATATTGCACCCTACCACCCAAACCAAGAGTGATGCAAACCTACTAAGGAATGTACTATCTCTATCAAACAACTAGAGTGGAAGATTTACTCTTTTAATTGTTGGTATTTATTCTTATGACACATGATTATTATTATTGCCAATGCTTATTCAAGGAAATTGTATATTCTTTCATAATTTCGCATGTAGTTGAAAGATGTGGGAACTTGGTTTTCTTATGGACTATAAAGACAATCTATGTTAAGATTAGCTTCTACAATCATATACTTAATTCCCAAAATCGTTAATTACAACAAGGTCCATCATTGATGTACTAATTTGTCAATGCATTTACCTACAACTTTCCTTAATGGTTAACTACATAACTATGGTGGAATTAATAACTAAGTTCATTATTGCACTAGTAGAACTACATAGGGGCAATGATTACGAACAAATTATTTTCAAAATATTGAACAAAAGAAAATATAGTGTCCAAATGGGGTTATTATATGCTTGCTAGAAAGACTAGTGATGGAATTTAGACCACTTAAAATTTTAGGTAAAGATTGCTATATAAAGTTCTTAGTCCTTTTTCCTTTCCTCTTTGCAAGCTCAACAGTTACTAAGGTCTTAATTCCTCCCCCTAAACTTGGATATATATCAACTTAATGATTTGGCATCCCAAACTTTGGCCTAAAATTGCTCATTTTCGTTGGTATATAGTTGACAAGAGACCACCATTGGGAAAAAGGTTTTGTCTCATCCAAACTATCCCTCTTAGAATGGACTCAAGACCTACAAATATCTCTTTTGGACCTTCTTGTGGACTCAAAATACTTGGAGTTGTGATTCTCACAACATTTTTTTCTTTCTATCTTAGACCTTTTCAAGAGAAATACTATTTTGGGGGATATGACCCCTTGATCATCATACATTGCCAAATGATGGAATTTTTTAGAGCTTATGTTCTTTTAAGCTCTAGAAATCAAAAAATAATATATTTTGAATGCAAAGGATATTAAAATTTCATTCTCTCTTAATGAGAAGCTTATGTTCTCACCTCTACTTATTTTCAAACCCAATTGCATTTCGAGAAAGAGCCCTTGGAGTTTCAACACCTCCAAGACTTGTGCAATAACTACAATAATGCACCTTGTATAATAAGTTATATTCCTCCTAATAATTAATTCCAAGGATCACCACCACTAACCCCCAAACAAAGGATTCATTAGCACAAAATAGTTGCTTCGCACCTCATAAATAAGGGAGTTGGTCTCATTCCTCAAATAAAAAGGTTGTTGGTCCATCTAATTGACCTTCTCCAACCTAGAGTGGTATGGGCATTGGAATTATTATTTTAGTGTGGGAATTTTACCTCACAGGTTTATTTTACCCACACAAGTTGTTAACCTTGCTTAGGTGGATTTACTTTTACTAGTAAGTTGGAGTTAAGTAGAAACTAACTCCTAACTACCTCCAGTTTGTTGAGAAATTTGAACAAACCTTTCCCTCCAAAACTTGGAATTTGGTTTGCTCATTTCTCCTATATATTATTAAAAAATATTACATGATTCATGTCTTTAGGAGGCATATGATAAATATTTGTTAGGTTTGTTAGTCATATGAATAGGAATTATTTGATTGTACGAGTGTTGATTTTTTTATTTTTATTGAGTTGTTAAAACAACTCATATATTTAGGAGAGTTGTTATAGGATGTTGAGAAGTTGTTGAGATGACTTAGCATTGTTGTCATTGATATCAAAACCTGGGATCTAGAAGGTTGTGCTTCGGACGATATACAGAAATGATCTATCCTATCGAGAACGTAGTGTGGATGTTATCTTTGATCTGGATATGGTAGTAGTTCTTTTTTGGGACATCTGTGGAAGACGATTAATGCAGAATAATGAAGTCTAAACTTTTGATGTTGACAGGTTACTCCGGGTATTCTTGCTATCCGGACATTCATGTAGCATGTTACAAGTTTTGGTATGTCTATTTGTGTTTCTCCGGTTGATGCTAAAATTGATGATAATCAAGATTCGGTCTTGGTTGTGGCATTCCTATCAACTCCGGAATATATTTTGTAATTCAAAGTATGTTATCTTATGTATGACCTATTTATGGGTCCCTCGGTAACATGGTAAGAAGATCTTTATGTGCGACCTATCTTTTGGGTCTGGTGCTTACGTGCCAAGCCTTATTGAATATTTCAAGATTGTTCTTCAAGCCAACATGTTTTTCATAAGGTATTTCAAGGTTGTTCTTCAAGCCGACTTAGGAGATTATGAAGACATTGTGTTTGGTTAACTTAGAATTTTTTGAAGGCATGGAATGGTATAAGTAAAAGTTGATTTTGTTCAATGAAGTAAGATGTGTGGTGTATGGGGTGTGCGAGAAGATAAGAGGTGTGAAAGATTATGCGATAAGAAAGTTGAAGGCAAGTGTCAAGAAGAATTAATCTGCTTTGCAGAGGTTGTGCGAGGAAGGTGTGCACAAGATTCTTGACCGGATCTACTACAGACAGATATTGTGCTCTTAACCGAAACTGAACTCATGCATATGTAGATGCAGCTTCATCAGTTCATTTTTGTCAATGAGACTATTTTGTAATCAGATGTATTAATCAGGCAGTCAGCCCACCAACAGTGAGCCTTACCTACAGTGAACATTTTGGCAGTGAGCCCTTTTGTAAAAATCACCTTAACCGGTATTCTATAATTGAGAATTAGCATTCTCTATGGTTTTTCCCTTCTTGGGTTTCCACGTAAATTCTAGTGTTCATTGTGCATGGTGTTGTTGTGTGCTTTCTTCTGTTTGATAATTATCTGATTGATTTTAAGCTTGCTCTAGATTAATTAAAGTCAATAAAAAAAAAATTATGATAACTGATTCACCCCCCTCTCAGTTATCTGGACTGTTCAACAATTGGTATTAGAGCTTGGTCCCTTGTAGATAGAGCTTAACCGCTTGAGGGAGATATTGGTAGTTTGAACAAATGGCAGGAGATTATTACATTGAGGAAGAATTGAAGATAATGTTAGATGATATGGAAAGCACGAAATCTGAAAATGAAGAATTGAAAGAAAACCTCAAAGAGGCAAATGCTTGTATCTCAAAGCTAAGGGAGAAAATCTAGAAATTCAAAGCAAACAGAGAGATCAACCAGGAATTAAAGGAGTCAAAGGAAAGTGTTGTGGATCTAAAGCTACGGTTGGATGAATGCAAGAAGACTGAAGAAAATCTCAAGGATACCATCAAACAGAAATTAGAAGAAAATGAGAAGTTAGATCAAGAGTTAAGAAGACTGAAATCATAAGCAAGAGTATGTGAAAGTAGCATAATTCTAGATCAACTCTTGTACCTACAGAAATGTCACAAGGAGAAGGGAGGAATTGGCTTCTCTGGTGAAAGCTCAAATCAAAACACTAAGGGTGAAGAAAAAGCAGTTGAAACTGAAAAAAGATCATTTGTAACAAGAAAGGTTTGAAACTCTAGAACACCTACAAAAAGACCTCCGGTCAGGCAACCAAATGCTCAAAGGTACTTATCATTTAATGGCTACTGTTTTCTATGCAAAAAATTTGGACATAAGGTTGTAGATTGCAAAAGCAAGAAGGAACCAAGTACTCAATGCTTTAACTGTCACAAGTTTGGTCATAAAGCAAGTCATTGCAGAAGTCAATTATCTAATCCGGCTAAAAGGAATGGAGTGAATAATCCCTTTCATGGTAATTGCTATTTATGCCATGGTTATAAAGCTAATCAGTACAGATCTAAGGTTCACTCAGTTAAGTCAGGACAAAGATGTTACAAGTGCAGTCAACCTAGACATTATGCTAACACATGCAGATATGTTCCTCCAGAAAATCTTGGAAACAAAAAGAAGGCTACAGAATCAGGTGAATCTAAGAAGACCGTCATGGTGTGGAAGAAAAAGGAAATGAGTGTGGAAAACTCTTTTGTGGTATCGTGTCTCGATACAAGCTCTTCTAGAATCTGAGCCAACTACCTTGGCCCAGGGGGAGTTTTGCAATGCATATCCTATCGTTTCCCCCTCTCCGAAGTAATATTGATGTGTTTTTCAACTTGATTAAGTTTGATTCGGTTGGTGATATATGATGAAGCTTAATCCAACTGATTGAAAAGAAAAGTACAATTGATGGTGTCATCAATGTAAGTTTTTGGCGACAAAACCATCATGAGAAATCAAGGATAAAAGGTTGAGTTTCAAATTATTTCTCACAGTTTGCAAAGAAGAAGAAGAAGTTTCGTTGAGTGATAAAGGATTGAAGAAGATAAGCGTGACGATGGAATCCGTTGACAGAGAATCCAGTGGCAGTATCCCACTAAGGCTGAAGGGAGTAGAGTTGGACGATTTTGATCATCGGAAGATGAAGGAAATGGAACTAGGCTTGAAGACTGATGAATTATAAAATGTAAGTTCCCTGGGTATGGATTTATGGGGAGAATTTCCCTAGTTTTTCGAGATAGTGTGTCTTGTCCCTATTGAATCGATTCAAGGATGGCAGCATCATTTTGGACAAACCCTATCTGATTACTAAGGAAGCGATTGAAGCTATTACTGGATTGTGTAGTGTTGGTGACCTCCCTGGGAGGAAAATGGTGAAATACAAAGACGTGGAGGAACTTACTGGTATCGACAAAGACCCCCAAGCTCTACTGATAAATACCATTGTTGATCCTGCAATAAGGTATGTTGCTTATGGTATCACTTACAAAATCTACTTTGGCTATTGTTGTGTATCTTGCACATAAGATGGTGAAGGAAAATAAACAATTTGATCTATGTAGCCTAATAATGGAAAACCTAATTGAGAATGTCAAAATGTCTTTGGTTGAGAGTTATCCCTTCTGGTTTGGGTCTCTGCTCATGTGTTTAATATTTCACTTTTTGAGTTTGCTACCATCAAAGGAGAATGTTAAGTGGAAGTCTAGCATCCCTGTCAGAAACCAAGTTTACAGATATCTGGAATGTATGGAAGATAAAACAAGTGCATGCAAAGTTTATTTCTCATCCTTGCAGATGAATCTTTGCTCCGGTGTGATAGTGTCTAGTGCTATGCATGTCAGTCGATTTGAGGGTTCCTCCTCTGGTAAGGAGTTAGAGGTTATCATTGGCAATTCCCCTTTGGAACCTAAAAGGAGGAAAATTAACACAAAGGATGTCATCACTATCTCAGAAGTGAAGGAGAAGGAAGAAAAGTATCTGCCTAGATCTAACTCTTTCGATCTAAATGAAATTCATTTGATGTTGGATGAAGGTGATATGAAAAAGGTTGGTGAAATGTGGCATGACTACTCTCCGGACATAAGGCCTAGAATTGAAGATGCTTTTGTTGGTTATCTGCTCAAAAAGGGTATTAATGTTTCAGTTGTTTCGAACCCGCTACCAAATGATCTGGTAGAAGTTGTTGAAGAAAGGATGTTGCGGGAAGGACCTGAAGGACATAAGATCCAAGATATGATTGAGAGGTGTGTCAAAGCCAAATAGAAATTATCCAAGCTCATTGGTGAGACAAGAGAATGCATTAAGGAGATGTCTGACATCTACAGGTATTGTCTCTGGTGGCCTGTTGTTGTTGATAACTTTAGAAGCAGAATTGAAGCTATTGAATCTGAACTAAAAGATAATGGGAAGTGTTTTGATTTCTTCAAAGATAAAGATGGAAAACAGAGAATGAGAGTTGGAGAGTTGCAAGCTGAGTTATTGTCTACTCAAAGATAGAGGGAAGATTTGGTTAGAACTTTCTGGTTGGTCAAAGAAATTGTTGAGGTTCGATTGCATCATCTCTCTGGGATACTTTCTAATGCAGAGGATTGTGATTGGCAGTGCCTGTCTCCAGACTGGTCATCTTCATTTATGCTATTGACTCTACTAGATAGTATGTGTTCCAAAATGGTTTTTGCAGTGCAAGCTTGGAAGAGGATTCTTCCAACTGTAAGAGAAAGGTACAAGAAGATTTTTCATGTGAAAAATTTTATTTTTACTTGATCTCCTAAATGTTCTTATTTGGCCCTTTGCCTTTGATGACAAAAAGGGGGAGAAAAATGAAGAGAAAACAAAAACAAGAAGAGGTATTGAATTGCTTGACAAAGGGAGAGTACTTGGAGTTTTGGAGTTTTTTGTTTTTGAGTTTTTGTTGTTTTGCCATCAATGCGAAAGGGGGATATTGTTGAGATGACTTAGCATTGTTGTCATTGATGTCAAAACCTATGATCAAGAAGGTTGTGCTCTCAATGATATACAGAAATGATCTATCCTATCAAGAACATAGTGTGGATGTTAGCTTTGATCTGGATATGGCAGTACTTCTTGTTTGGGACATCCATGGAAGACAATTAATGTAGAATAATGAAGTCTAAACTTTTGATGTTGAAAGCTTACTTTGGGTATTCTTGCTATTTGGACATTCATGTAGCATGTTACAAGTTTTGGTATGTCTATTTGTGTTTCTCCGGTTGATATTGAAATTGATGATAATCATGATTTGGTATTGGTTGTGGCATTCCTATCAACTCTGGAATATATTTTGTAATTCAAAGTATGTTATCTTATGTATGACCTATTTATGGGTCCCTTGGTAACGTGGTAAGAAGATATTTATGTGTGACATATCTTTTGGGCTTGGTGCTTGCATGCCAAGCCTTATTGAATATTTCAAGATTGTTCTTCAAGCCGACATGTTTTGCATAAGGTATTTCAAGGTTGTTCTTCAAGCTAACTTAGGAGATTATGAATACATTGTGTTTGGTCGACTTAGAAGTTTATGAAGGCATGGAATGGTATAAGTAAAAGTTGGTTTTGTTCAATGAAGTAAGATGTGTGATGTATGGGGTGTGTGAGCAGATAAAAGGGTGCCAAGGATTATGCGATAAGAAAGTTGAAGGAAAGTGTGAGGAAGAAGTAATTTGCTTTGCAGAGGTTGTGCGAGGAAGGTGTGCAAAAGATTCTTGACCGGATCTACTGCAGACAGATATTGTGCTCTTAATCGGAACTGAACTCATGCATATGTAGATGCAACTTCATCAATTCATTTTTGTCACTGAGACTATTTTGTAATCAGATGTATTGATCGAGCAGTGAGCCCACCGGCAGTGAGCCTTACCTATAGTGAGCATTTTGGCAGTGAACCCTTTTGTAAAAATCACCTTAACCGGTGTTTTATAATTGAGAATTAGCATTCTATTTGGTTTTTCCTTTCTTGGGTTTCCACGTAAATTATGGCATTCATTGTGCATGGTGTTGTGTGCTTTCTTCTGTTTGATAATTATTTGATTGATTTTAAGCTTGCTCTGGATTAATTAAAATCGAGAAAATTTATTTTGCTAATCGGACTAATATCCAGACTGTTCAAAATAAGAGGTTTCCGATAAAGTAGGATGTGAAAATCCTGTATATATGTAATACATTATTGAATGAAATAAGAAAAATAGAAGCATATTAGTTTGTATAAAAATTTATGATGAGCTTCTATAATTTTGCCCCAAAATTTCTCATATATTCACCTCATTTTCTTAATGCAAGCACATCAATTTGACCTAAAATCTCTTGTATGTGGTTGTTCTTTTGATACTATTACTTTGTTCAAATTGATTGACTTTATTTTCATATAGTATCAAAGCTAACAAAGTTAGATTGTTGGTTTGAATTTGTAGAACTTCATTGCAAAGTGTTTCTCAAAGTGCAGAAAATCTAGATCTAGGTATGTGGCTTTGTGGAGGCTTTTTGTGGCATTGTGGAAGCAAGCGAAGTTTTTTGCACTAGAGAGGAGGTCAATTTGAGATCGATTTTCCTTGTTCGAAGGTGCTTTGTTGTATTGAAGTGGCATGGTAGGCTAATTTGACTAATTTAACCTCGAATTTTCTCAAGGGAGGCACGTTGAGGCTTTGAATTTGTATTTTTGGTCTCAATCAAATTTGTCTTATTCACCTATCAACAAAGGTGAATCAAATATTTCTATCATCTTATTTGAATTTGGCCTAAATTTACAATAAAAATTTGCATGAAACTTTTCTCTGAAACCTTCCTTCCCCTTTTTTTATTGCAATTTCTTTAAATTTGTAGTAATCTTTACAAATTCATTATGGAAATGGGCAGTTCTTTGAATAATTCAATGTTGAACTAATATTAATTTGTTATTGAAGTAATCTTTGCAAGATTAAAGTGTCCAAAGAAGTTAAGCCCATGGTTATATGGTATGGTCGTCTATTTTTCTCCAATTTCTCCTTTAATTTTCTCCCAAGTTTTTGTGAAGGCAACTTTTTTTAAAGATATATTTTTTATGTGCTAATTTTATAAAGGCTTAAAATTAAAAGCGCTATAACTTTTAATCTGTTGCTCAAAATTGATTATCATTTTTTGCAAAAGTGCTTGTTCGGACCTAATCCATTGGGAATGATTTCACACTTTTTATATAAAGTGACATTTTTCATTCCAAATTGGTTAAAATCTATGCACTAAAAATATAAAGTGTCACAATTCAGAGAGGGGATCTAAAATTGAATCAAGTTGGGGTGTCCTTTGTGTTGTCTTGTATACTTCTGCACTTCCTTCTACATTTTCAATTGAGGGAGAGTAATCGAAAAAAAATTGGGGGGTTGTTCTTGTGCATGCACTCTACTTAAATAAAGTGCCTTTTATGTATCATTCTTGGGGGGGATTATGCAAGTATTTTATAATCATGAACTAAGATAACATTCCATTTTGGGGGGGTTCATCATGCCTTTTGATTTTTGTTTTCATCCTTTTGTTGTCAAGCTAACTTGAAATAACTATTTCTTCTAGAAACAAGGGATAAAGAATCATAGTTTTGAGTAGGATCCATTTCCCTATCTCCTTGGACTCATTCCTGAGCCAAGTGACTATGAATAGAAGAATGCATGGTTTAACAATAATGATATAGTCTACGAAATAATATATCTCACCATTTCTAAGGATTTTTTGCATCACATAAAGCACATTGTGTGCCTTTTCATTGCTTGGATCATCATCCAATAGTTGTATGGAGACTTTGGATCTTGCAATGATTAAATGCAACAGGCTATTTATCATCTCTTAAATATACCTACTTGGGATGAGTACTTGATAGATGTATTATAGGTTTTTTTATGAGTCATATCTTGAAGACTTGGATGACACTATTGAGGACATTCATATTCTCTTTGATGTTGGCTCATATGGAGTTGCATCATCTTCTTCAAATATTGTAAAGGCATGTTCAAACCCTCTTGTTCCTTCTCTACATCATCATTTGTTGTAGTATGGCATTGGTGTGGAGACCTTTGAACAGCATTTAGAGGGATCATCACTGATTTTTCTTCCCTTGTATTCCTTTTAGGAATGGGAAGACAACTTGCATACTTTTGTGGGTCTATTTCTTCCTAAGGGGAGGAATGATGTTCAATAGTCTTGGACCATCTTTAGCATTCATTGTCAAGCATCTACCATCACTACAGGAGATTTTATATTGAGGGGGGATGCATGGTCTCTCTTCTTTCTTATGGGGTGGACTTTTTCCTCACATGGGGTTTTGTTCTTCTCATCTTTTAGAAAGCATATTTTTACCCTCATTCAGGGGGAGTTTTTTCCCACAAGGTCTTCTCTTCTTAATGAGGTTGAATTGTACTTGGGTACCTTAGGAGGCCTAGTTATCAAGACCTAATTTTTTTCCTCACCTAAGTTACGCTTAAAGGGGGGTGTTAATGTGGGATTTTTACCTCATAGGTTTATTTTACCGACAAAAGTTGTTAACCTTTCTTAAGTGGATTTACTTTTATTAGTAAGTTGGAGTTAAGTAGAAACTAACTCCTAACTACCTCTAGTTTATTGAAAATTTTGAACAATCCTTTCCTTCCAAAACTTGGAATTCATTTTACTCATTTCTCCTATATATTCACCTCATTTCCTTAACGCGAGCATGAATTCAGCCTACAATCTTTTGTATTTTGTTGTTCTTTCGACACTAATATTTTGATCAAATTTATTGGCTTAATTTCACATATTATGCCTTTGTTACAAGGCTACTTGTGCCTCTCGCCATCCAAGATTCTTGGGATGGGTGGGTGGTCCTCAATTCTCTCTCTCAAACTAAGTGGGTTGTTCCTTGTCCTTGGGATGATCTCTCCCCTCCCTTTGTTGCGGTTATCTACACTTTACTGGGTGATGGCTTGTTGAAAAAAAAAAGTATAGTTTTTTCTTGTATTTTGATGAGTTATGCATATCACCCTAGCTTGCTCAATTGTAAACCTTAATATATGTACATTATTTTATGAATATCTAAGTCTATTAAGTGTCTCCAATACAAACAACATCAAATGTGAACGAAGGAAAATAGAATAGCAATGAATTGAGACTCTATTTTCAATTGAGATTTTTATTTCATAACCATTAATCTAGATCACCATGGAATTTTGTATAATATAAAAATTTGAATAACTTAACTCTTTTTTTGGACTTTATCGGTAACATATAAGAAAAGAAAAAAGTAGTCTACGAGAAAAATTACACCCCATTTTGCATAAGATCAATACAAGATGTGAAAATCAAAGGATAGTGGACTAAGTGAGTTGAATAACAATGATTTTAAGTTTTTTGGACTTTATCAATAACATATAAGAAAAGAAAAAAAGTAGTCTACGAGAAAAACTACACCCCATTTTGCATAAGATCAATACAAGATGTGAAAATCAAAGGATAGTGGACTAAGTGAGTTGAATAACAATGATTTTAAGTTATATATGAATGAAAAAATTGGTTTTGAAAAAAAAAAATCATAAATATAACTTAAAATGATATTATGTCGAATCATATTACAAATTTAATATAAGTATTTAATTTTATTAAAAACTTGTTTCCAAATTAGAATATTTTAATTTTATTTTTGTTAAACTTATTTCTAAATGAGGGTATTTTAACAGTATCTTTGTTAAACTTGTTTCTTAATGTAATTGTTTTAATGCTCAAATTACCAATTAAACAATAATTTTATGTGAATAGCAATCAACCTATTACATTAATGAATAATTACAAGATTAGCAATCAATGTTGACAATCAAATTGTATCAACCATATTACAAATTCGATATAGATATTTTATTTTATAAAAATCTTCTTTTGAAAGTATTTAATTTTATTTTTGTTAAATTTATTTTTTAATGTGCTAATTTTCAAAACTCAAATTACTAATTAAACAATAATGTTATGTGAATAGCAATCAATCTATTACATTAGTGAATAATTACAAGGTAAAACCCCTGCTGCTTTAAAACTTCTCCCTTCAGACTTCCATTTTTTATTTATATCTTTAAAAAAAAAATCCAAAATAATGCTAGATTTTAAAAGCTCTCAAATGAAATTTTGAATAAATATGAAAATTTGGACAAACGTGCAATCTTTTCCCAACATTTTTCTAACAATAGTTAGAGGAATCACACAACCTGAATTTTCATGTAAGGACAGTAGGGGAAAAGAAAATGATATGATACCTAATAAGTTGTGAAAGTAACCGCAATTTGAAAGAAATGTGATAGCCGATTCATCTAAAAAGGAATTTGATTTCACGAATGCAAATAGAAGCAGCATTAGGCCTAGTTCCTCAAGAATATATTACAATATAGCATTATCAATTCAAGGCCATGACTTACACCAGAATTTGTGCTATGAGTGGATGTTTTCGAGTTTGATCTTAAATGACCATTAAACTTAAGAGAGACTGAAGGAATCGTCTCAACTCAATTTGTGTCTTTTTACCAAATGAAAAAGATTGATTAAGAAAAGTGCTCCGTTATTTGATTATCATATTCAAAGTAGGAATGAAATGAAGGATAAATGAATAAACACCAACCAACTAATACAAATCTATAAACTCTGTACACCTCCATTTTATGAAACCCAAATATATACCAGTCCCTTATATCCCCATGGTACAGGTGAAACTCAAGAGCTGAACCCCAAAACCAAATGACTCGGAAACATGATTCAAAGGTAAAAGCACTTGATCGACAAGTAGAACCCAACATAAAGATGCAATACAGAAAACTATCCCAGTAAAGACAGCATCTGAGATTTTATAAGATCAATCAGGTAACTCCGCAAAGCTTTTGTGGAGTATGACTATTTAATAGATCTTGTGCAGCTAAATACATATTTTTCCTCATGAGGCTAAGTACCACAATTATATACAGACTCATTCTCAAAATAAAATAAAAAAGATTTGACAGCTCAAAATTGAGCAAGTTCTAATGCAGAAATTCCATTCCGTCCCAACTCTGATTCCAACCAATCTCTTTCCTGTACCCAATCACTCAGAGACTTGGTTGTCAGTTGAGAATTATATCCAAGGAATTGTTCTTTCCTGTACACTCCTTTAGATGCACTAACGTGGTCTCTTTTTGTCCTATGCTTTTTCTTAAATTTGCCTGTGTCACCAATACTCAAATTTTCATCTGCATTTTCAATCTCCTTCAAATGGAAAGAGTTCTTGCCACTATTTTCTGCACAACTATGATCCCCATTTGGACTTTTCACCAATTTCTTTCCCATTCGTTTTTCTCTGTTCTCTGCTTTTACTTGCCGCTTGTGCTCCTTGCAGAGGGCTTTCCTCTCTTCCCTAACAAAAGCATGTTTTTCATTCTCCAATCCCTGGACAACCATATCTTGTGAAAGTTCTACTGAACTATGCAGAGGCTTTTCATTTTTATTCATCACACTCAATACCATTGTATTAGATACATCTTCTGCGAGTGTGTCATCATCATCCTGATCCTTGTTGCTTTCACCACAGCTTCCATCACCTTCCATCCATGCTTCAACAGAGGGCTTGCTGCAATTAGCTTCAATGAAACATTCATTTGTTTGTTCCTCATGTTTGTCCCTTCTAAACTGATTTCTTCCCTCAAAGTCTGCACCCTTCCCATGAGCAATGGTTTCAACAGCTGATCTGAGGAAAAGATAGACAAAGAATTTCCTTATTCTCACCTTCTTATACTGTAAATTGTGAAGATCTTCGTCATCAAGCAGATAGCGACCTCTTGCCTCTCGTTCAGTTACAAGGGCATATTTAGGACAGGTATATTCACACCTGTAATGCATGTCATTATAACATTAAAAACTTTGACCCTCTCATTCCCAGAATAAAAATATGGACATGTTCAATAATCCCCAAAATTCATGCAGTGCAGAGGGCAAGTATTATAACATGATGGCAGCTTTAACTGATAACATGTTAAACGCAATTGTGGACATTCTGGAATGAAAAAGATCTTTTAAATAATATAAATACCTCAAAAATGCATCACAATAAAGATCACGTTAGTTCTTAGACAAACTAAAGTCAATGCAAGTTTTTTATGATTTTCGTCAAAAGCATGTAAAAAATCTGTAAAGCAGAAGTACAACAATATAAAAAACTGTGAACATACAAACTGCAGATATTGTTCCAACCTGGGATTAATTTCTCCAACATAACTATGAAGGATGCCCCAGAACCCAGTATCTAAAGTTATCCAGTCACAAAATCTCTTTCCATTTTAAAAATGTAAGGATGGTATTACATATTCTACTAGTTCTCGTATTCCAGAAGGCCTATATGTCCAACAAATATGGCTAGAATAGGAAATTCTTAAGCAAAGGCCTGTTCTAAATGCTACCACATAAATCAGACCCATGATTATGAGAAACCATTAGACTTGTTTTAAAAGCTGTTTAGAGAAACCATTACACTTCTCAAAAGCCAAGAAAATTAACATTGCACAGACCACAACCCCATTTAAGCCTATGCTCCAGAAGGAGTATATGCCCAACAAATATGGCCAGAATAGAAAATTCTGAAGCAAAGGCGTGTAATAAATGCTACCGCATAAATCAGACCCATGATTATGAGAAACCACTAAAGTTGTTTTAAGAGCTATTTAGAGAAACCATTACATTTCTCAAAAGCCATGAGAACTAAGATCACACAGCAGCTACCACAACCCTGTTTATGCCTATGCTCCACAAAGCCATCAAATATCATTCAAGATCAATGCAAGACAGTCTGCAAGAAGAAATAAAAGGATTCAAACACAACAAAGAAGACCAAAGGAGATGCTGACATCGTAACATCACTATTCTATCCTTATCACATAATTTTTTTACATCAGTAGTGATGTTTTGATTTTGACAATGTGTAGTTTTAGCATTCTGTACAGCTACACAGAACAAGTTGGCTGCAACAAAAAAACAGTAATTGCATTTATTATATAAATGGAAGCGGTTAGAGCTCACTGAACAAATGCATAAGTCAGTTTGTCTCTCCTATGCCCAACAAGGGCCGAAAGGAAAAAATTAGGAATTAGGAAATTTTTACAAAGGATGCATCCTCTATTATCATTATATTCATGAGCCAATGAATATTACATTGTAGAATGGCTTACTATATAAGCCAAAGAATGAAATAACCTATCCTATTATTTAGGAACAAACTCCCAACAACCTACAATCTACATGAAACAACTTTCAACAATGTGCTAATGATAGCACAATAATAACAAATATAAAAGTTGAAACTAACATATATCCCCATGATGCTAAGATATATCCTATAATGCTAACATTAATCCATATTAATCTAATACTGCCTGCCTGCCCTACCAATGACTAGACCAGATACAATTGCAAGTTTATCTCTAAACTTGACAAATTTATCTTTTCCAAGTGGTTAAATCATTATATCTGCAATCTGATCCTCTGTAGGACAATAATAAAAACAAGTGTCTTCATTATCAACCAAGTGGTGAATGTAATGATGATGAACTTCAATATGTTTAGTTCTGACATGATAGACTAGGTTTTTCACTGTCTTGGGAACACTTTGGTTGTCCCAAAAAAGTGAGGTGGGTGCAGTTTGATCCAAATGAATCTCAACCAATAGCCTTCCTAACCACATTGCCTCACAAACTGTACTGACTCCTACCTTATACTCTGCTTCAGTAGAAGATAAGGCAAGTATGTTTTGAGCTTGCTCTGCTAGGAAATTATTCTTCAACCACGAGTGAAAACATAGCCTGTTGTAGACTTTCTTATATCCATTGATCCGACCCAGTTGGAATCAGTATATAATGTATATCCTGTTAATATGAAGTCAACAAATTGCTGATATAGAATGTCAAACTCAAGGGACCCTTTAACATATCGAATGACTCATTTTGCAGCATGCTAATGTTCTTCTTGAGGCTTAAACATGAATAGAGAAAGACAACTAATTACAAAACATTGATATGATCTAGTGGTAGTAAGATAAATTTAACTACCTACCAACTGTCAATACACAAATTCATCGACCAGTAATGGAATAATGTTAGTTGAGAGTTTGATCCCAAGTTCCATGGGTGTAGATATAGGATTACATTGTCATTTGATTTTTTTCAAAAAGAGATTTGGTGTACTTGATTGTGACACAAAAATTTTGTGATCAGTTTGCTGAAATTCCACACCTAAATAGTATTGAAGCAGGCATAAATCTGTCATTTAAAAAAAAAACATACATCATGACTCACTTGTTCAGTTAAAGTAGCACTATTTCCGGTGATGGCAAGATCATCACATGGACAATCAGGATCACTATGTCACTACCACTGATTTTGACATAGAGAGTGGGTTCAAAATAGTTTTTTTTCTGAAAGCAAAATCTCTAAGACATTGATCAATTTTAAATACCAAGCTCAAGGAGCCTACTTAAGTCCATACAAAGACTTTACCAACCTACAAACCAAATGTTCTTTTCCTAGAACCTCCAACCCCTACAACTGAGTCATGTAGATCTCTTCAAGTCTCCATTCAAAAAGGCACTTTCTGTTAGTGTTTGGTAGCTTCGGGAAATATTTTCTCCTTAGTTTAGTCTTGTACAAGGCAGGTCGGCCTTCATATCTTAAATGATATTTTTATATTTTCTATTTCTCTAAAGGAGCCGACCTTGAGAAGAGGTCACCTATCTTGGTATATAAGGGAGGTGAAGACCTCTCATTTCAGGCATCAAGTTTAATTCACTCCACTTCGCTTCTTCAGCAGCAGTTCGCCTTTCTTTGCAGCAGATTCCATTCAAAGAGAAGTGTTACCATTTGTGGAGAAGTGTCTCCATTCATTGTATATATTCAGCCTTGTGTAAGGCCCGATTCCGTATGCAGAATTCTGCACTTTTATCTGATATATAAGAGATTATTTGCTGGGTTTTTCTCCCTCGAGTAGGAGGGTTTTCCCAGGGTATCTGCTGTGTTCATTGTTCTATGTGTTGTATTTCTGCTTATTTTATTTCTGATCTAAAACTAACACTTTCGACATCCATCTGATTACCTTCCATCCAAATTGAGCAACAATGGAGATAGCTAACTGAAAGGTTACCATTTTTACAAGAGGGGCAAAGGTCTCTTCAGAGTCTACCCTTTTCTCTTATGCATATCCTTTAGCGACAAAAAAATCTTTGTACGTGTCCAAAGAACCAGTAGATCCATTTGCAACCAATGGATTTCTTTCCTGGGGGCAACGTCAACAACACCCAAGTCTTGTTTTTCATCAAGGAACCATATTCCATCTTCATGGCAGCTTCCCATTCAAACTTCCCTTTGGCCTTTGCAAATGTACTAGGCTCAAATATCTATGCAACAACAAAAACTAGAGCAAAATTTACCTACTCACCACCTTACACAAGCTTTCCTGAACATGTAGATTGACATCCTATTGCCTTTGGCAATTCATCATCTCGAACATCCTTCATAATGGTATAGTACCACTTTGGTCTCTTTTGTTGGCCCTCCTAACTATGTTGTGAAGACGAAGCATCACTCTCTTCTCCAACTGATCCCCTCCGAACAGTGATGCTTCAAATGTTCCTTGTTTGATTTCAACATCAAAACCCATTCTAGAATAAGGAATGGTTACCCATTCACTACTATCTATGGAATTACCATTGATTGAAAAGAATGGTATTTTATCATTTACAATAACATCTTTAATAACCACAATTTTGTTTGTAGACATCTAGTAGTTTGTATGCTTTGGATTGTTCACTAGAGCCAATAAACATATATGGTTTGTTTTTTGCTTCTAAATTACTTAACTTTTCCTCAGGAAAATGTGCAAAAGCAATACAACTAAAAACTCAAAAATCTCTTATAGAAGGTTTTCTATCTGACCATGTTCCCTCAAGAGCAACATTTTGCAAGGCTTCACAAGGACTACAATTAAGGATGTAGATTGTATTCAGAGCTTCTACCCATTACCTATATGGAAAATTTTGGTTGTGCACCATTCACCTTGCCATCTCCATAACTGTCGTATTCCTCCTTTCCATGATTCCATTTTGTTGTGGAGTATACAAAGTAATATGCTATTGATATATACCTTCTTTGTAGAATTCCTTGAACTGGTCAGAGATGAAATCGCCTCCATTATTTGATCTAAGTGTCTTGACTTATTTACTTGTTTGTTTTTCAACAAAAGGCTTTCCACACCACAAAGTTAGATAAACATTAACTTGTTCTTCAAAAAATAAACCCACAATTTTCTAGAAAAGTCATCAACAAGTAACAAGAAATATTTTGCACCAAACAAATTAACATGAACCAAATCTAAAACCCCTTTGACTCACCATGCTTATCAGTATCAAATGGATGTCAACTTTGTTTACTCATCTAACACCATATGCAAACATTCTAACTTTCTTGAATAGATGGGAGCCTATCCACCATATTAGTCCTACTAAGTATAGACATTCATGATTCAAGTGATCATACCTTTCATGCCAAAGTATTGGTACTCTCAACTGCTACTAGTGCATGTGCCTTTGTTGTTTCAAGATCTACCAATTTATACAATCCCTTTTCACCAATGGCAACAACAATCACTTTGTTATCTTGAAGAGTAGTTATCATACATTTGTTTCCTTGAAACTTTACATGAAGATTAGGATACTTTGTGATCTCACTAATAGATAGTAGGTTTTTGCTTATGTCGGGGATATACCAAACATTCTTAAACGTATAATTGTAATATCTTGCTTAAATATTTTTTTATTTTTCTTAGATATAATAAATCTTGGGTCACAATAATAGTTTGCACAATTAATTATCAATATAAGATTAACCCAAAAATCGCAGTTTTAAGAATTTATGATCTAATTCAGATATAATACATATAGAATATATTTCAAAAAAAAACTGAACTTATCCTTTGTATCATTGTTAATTTGTCCCAAATCTGCAGCAAACTATCTTTACTTAAATGCCTTTAGAATGTCTCCCAAATCTGCCTGAATCGAGGGTTTTTGTCCACTAACTTAGAAATTGAAATTAGGGGATTTTCGTCCTATAATTTCTAACCTATAAGGTTTTTGTCCTCAAGTTGTTTGAACCACAGTCCATGCTCCACAAGGAGTAATAATCAGATATAAAAATGTATTCACAATGATTTCCTTTTCTCCTTGTTTGATCTCTTTTATATACCCTTTTTCTTTAATAGGCATAACTCTTCACATGTATTTTGACTTTTATTAAAACTAAGCTTCAATTTTCGTTTCAGTTTATTATTACTAATCCTTTCTTATGGAAATCATGGGTATAGTTTCCACGATCTTGCTAGCATCCTTAAACTTTATTAATAATAATCACAGCATTGCATGCTAAGTAAACTCTAATTATTTTACAGGGACTTGTTCATATCTGTCGCCGCCTAGGATCACAAAATATTATCTGTTTTGCAGTTTATTATCAACACTCATCCCACATTCTCAAATCTCACAGAATGTATGATGGGCGTTGGTTAATTTTGTTTCATTTTTGAGGGGACACTATAATCTGCCCTTCCCAAGATTGCTTGTCCTCAAGCAATCACAAATTAAGATGTTGAAGAATTTCTACACCCTCCCATGTAGCATCATCTTCAAGAAGATCTTTCTATCGGATTAGATATCCTATCACTGTTTTGTTCCTTAGTTTTCTTTCTCTGAAATTTATAATAGCCTCAAGAATCAAAAACAATTTCCCTTCATCATCCAGTGGGGGTAGCTCTACTGAAAGAATAATTTGACTTCCTAATGCCTTTTTAATCAAGAGACATAAAATACATTGTGAATCTTATTGTTCTCTAGTAATCCTAGTTTGTATGCAACCTCCCCAATTTTCACTTGATTCTGTAAGGGCCATAGAACCTTAGTTTCAATTTCTCTACTCCACTCTTCTTCAAGGAAGACTATGTAAGGTTATAGCCTTAAGAAGACCATATTTCCTACTTCAAATGTTCCTTCAATTCAATGCTAATCGACATATATTTTTTTGTTGTTTTTGTGTTCTTTGTAGGTTCTCTTTGAGTGATTCCAAAATTTCTTGACTTTGTTTAACTAGATCTTTTGCTCCTGGTACTCTACTATCTATGATAACCAAATCCACAAAGGTTAAAGCATCATAAGGCCTTGAAATGTGTCATCCCAATATAACAATGTTCCCCCAAATAAAGATTTTATCCAAGCCGTCTAATGCTCAACTACATAATTTCACAAATAGCCCTCAACCCACTTGAGGACTATTT
Source organism: Sequoia sempervirens (assembly GCA_007258455.2). Lineage (NCBI taxonomy): Eukaryota > Viridiplantae > Streptophyta > Pinopsida > Cupressales > Cupressaceae > Sequoia > Sequoia sempervirens. Next base: position 69,417,015 of record VDFB02072274.1, read on the forward strand.
TTGTCAATCTATCATTTTGTGCATGATAACTAGTACTTGGAGATAATTCGGTCCTTGTTAAATGAAAGATTTCTTGACAAAACAAGCAAGGAACCAACTATCTCTATAACTTACTATGATTTTTGGCAACCTATATAATCTAAAAACCTCTTTAAAAAACAACTCAACTACTTGAGGCACCTTAAACTCCATAGATATGGCAAAGAAATGACCACACTTTGTAAGTCTATCAACCACAACACATATACAAACTTTACCTTGTGAATTAGGGAGTCCTATAATAAAATCCATCGATATACTTTTCCCATTTTTGGTTCA
>VDFB02072274.1:69417432-69545880 GCA_007258455.2 Sequoia sempervirens
ACCTTTAAACCATCACACCATGCCAATACTGGCAAAAAATTATAAAATTTAATTTGAGTCATATCTAATAGATGTTTTGGATGAGGGTCATGAATTTTTTATCCCACCCTTAATTTTAAAGCATCTAAAATATTAGGTGATACTCTTACATTATCATGCCAATATTTTTCAATTAAAGATTTGATTTTATTAGTTAATTTCATGTCTGACCTTAGGAGTTTACCACTAAAACTCCAACATTGATTAATTTGATCATTTACAATACTTTATCTTCTCTTAGTCGCTCTTATCAAATTTTTAGGATTTACTTTTATATATTTATTAATCTTACTTAACATTCTTTTATTTGAAGTTGATTTATTAACTAAAGCAATTGTTATTGCACGACATGTTGCATTCTTATCTTTAGATCGACTTTTCTTTCCTATAGAATCAGTAGCATTGGAAACACTAGATATGACTCATTCTACTAAATCATCTTTCTTTTTTTGTTTTAAAAAATGCTTATTTTTTTCATCACTTTTCGTATTTTCCACATTTTCATCAATTGCATCATGAGTTGACATTGAAATCCTAATTTATTTCTATAAAAAAATCTATATAATCTATTTCCATGAGTTCTCATTTGTCTCCAAGAAATTTTACTAGGAAGGTTATCTGAGACATCTCTTTCAATTGTAAAAAAAATATTTTCATTTTCATTCATACAAGGGGTTTCATTTTTCGTTTTCAAACATACAAGGTATTTCATTCGTATTTTCATCAATATGTAAGGGATTTCATTCTCATTTGCATTCATACAAGATATTTCATTATTATTTTGTTTTTCCATTGTTTCACTAACATAATTGATATCATTATTGGTGTATCCAGCTTCATCTGAACAACTAAGATCATTATTATCAAAATAAGGGTTTGAAGACATATCTAGATAAATTGTTTGAATAGGTGCATTTTCCATATCATTGAGAGGTGGATTTAAAGACGTACTCAAAGTTGTTTGCATAGTCACTATTTTCATATTATTCAAAGTTGAAGTTGAAGGCATAGTTGGGTTTGTCTCTATAATTGCATTTTCTTCCATATTCACCATTTCCACATTTGCATCATCTACATTCATCTCATCCTTCATGGTCTACTCTTCTAGATTAATGGAACTAGATGCTTCCAAATTTTTCATTTGAAAAATCCTTGTTCTTCTATCTCTTTGTCTTTTTGCCTCCATCTCTTTATTTGCTTCAATTTCTTCGGGTGTCATTAACTTTCTACATTTTTTTCTTTTCCTTTGATTTGATCCTATGATTACCAAACCCTCTTGATAAAAAAGAAATGATTTTTAACCTATTTTCCAATTGCTACCTCCTTCAAATTTTGAAATAACACTATATATGGAGATCCTTTATTCTATAAACTTTGAAGTACAAAAACATATGAATACATCCAAAATCCCTCTTTTTCAATTCTTCTTGAGAAAAGTCCTTGTACTTGATTCCACTTCAGAAAATTCAACTTGTGATTGTCTCCTTGAAAAATTGAATAGAATATGACTTGTTAAGAGATTGCACAAGACAAAATTGAATTAAAAATTACAAAAAATGGTGTTGTCGGTCCATACTACAGAAAAGGAATGTTGCAGAAAAAGGTGGTGAGTCAGTTTTTTCCAAATTGGGAAAAATTAGATGTATCATAAACGGATAACCATTTAGAAACAAGTACCCATTCTATTTTAGAATGGGATCCCGTTCTAAATTAAAATGGGTACCTGTTCCTAATTCAAACAAGAAAATTAGGAATGGGTAGTCGTTTCTATTTCAGAATGAGTGCCCGTTTTAAAATGAGTACTCGTTCCTTAAAGCTAGAATCCCCAAGCCACCTTTTGCTTGGGTTCTAGGCTCGGGAAAGGTTTGGAAACCCGACCCTTAGCCTTTGACCTGCAACTAAAAAACTAAAGCAGATTCAAGAGAAATTTTCAACTTTGGCAATCTAGCTGATGGACTTTTTTTCAAAATTAATCTATGAAATTAAAACCCATTATAGATCACGATTTCTAGTTTTCAAATATATTTTTTAAAAAAAATTGATTATGTTTTCTATTTTTTAATTAATTTCTAATAAAATTGGTCCATAAACTTGAAATATCAGGGTTTTTTTTGTTTTTTAATAACATTTTATTTGTTATTTTTTTTGCAAAAAAAAATATATGACTTCAATCTTCATACAATTCTCTATACAATGAAAAATAAATAAATAAATGTTTAGTTTAGGTCCAATTATGTTGTTTGTACACGTTAATTTTTTAAAACAGAAATTAGGGCCAATAAAAATTAAATAAATAAAAAATATTTAGAAAAAAATTACAAAAAATAATCCTCATCAATATTCAGGTTGTTACATATCTTTCGCCAAAATGGATTAGAAAAATACTTTTATTTAGGTCAAAAAGCGGTGTCCGTACACGTGCATGGTATGATAAAAAAAAGGTGACTTTTAAAAAGTGGTTTTTATACATGCTTATTAAAATTTAATTTGTATCATATGGGTATTAGAATAAATTTCATATTCAGAAACTAGATTCAAAATACTAAATTTTGTATTACTAACTTTTTTAAAGATTCAATGTGTAAGTGCTTCAAATTTTCAGTCCAAGTGTGACAAATTTTGAAAACAACAAAAACACCAATTTTTTGAGCTTTTTGTGGATCCAACTTCTTGCATCAGCCCTCCACATGTCTTCAACTTCAAACTGATATTTTTACATGAAATTTGAAAAGACTCCAACATGTGCATCCCCCTCCCAATGATCATACCCATCAAACCTTGGCATCAACCTTTACTAATTAACCCAAGAGAGGTAAAGTTGCTTGTAAATCAGATCAATTGGGACAATAGAGGATGGAGAAACTTGTTTCTCAATAATATCAAGGTACCTCTATGATCTTATGGTCTTAATTATTTCTTCGCATTATTTTTCAAGCTCATAGAACTCATTTATCTTTAACTTGTTTTCAAGTATGGATGCTTGTGGGTTTGAATTTGAAAATTTATATTTTTATTGGGTTGTATGAACAGCAGGAATGATCATCCTTATAATATTTTTGAACACGTGCTCTATCATATCATATAGGGTTTGAGTAATACATTACACTTGTTGAAGTACCCCTAGGGTAAATGAATCCATTCTAGCTACCATGGCTAGTAACAACCAATTATGTAGGGTAGAAGATAGAGTTGAAAGCATTTTTTCTTTACTAAGAAATAAAGGATGCTTAAAATTGGAAGAGAATGGGGTACTTTATCCTCTGGTCCAATCACTTTGATTTGTGTTCATGAAACATTAACATCAGTAGTTCAAAATTTTCCTCTGTGACAACAAAGTCACCACCTCACAAAAGTGAGGAAAACCTTAAAGCACATGAACCTCCAAGGTACAATTCTAATTTTGGGTCATAGCCACCAATAGAGTCTTCAATGTCTTCTCGACCCAACAAACCTTTTCATTCATGGTGTCATTTTGTTGGTGTAAGTTGACAGGATGCCAACTTCAACAAACACAAACAAAAAATGCAAATAACAAACTTTTCTATCACTGAAGTGCTCAAAATATTTGCAATCACCCAAGGCCCAACAACAACTAACAAATCCCCAGCAACGGTGTCATTCTCTTTAGTCCCAAAACTATTACTCCACTTCCTAGAATGAAATTCCACTCACAAGACCAAGGTTAAAGGTCAACTATATGAGAGTGGGTTATCTCTCCTAAAATTTGAGATTACATTAGACTCAAGAGGGTATACCTTAATAGGTATTAAATCACATAAAATAAACATTAAAGATATCAACAACCAAACCCAACTTGTGGACTTGGCCCCAAAAATTTTCACTATTTAACCAAGTACAACTAGCTATCTCAAAACCCTTATATAGTTGATAAAAATATGCAAGCACAAACCACATGAGATGTATTCATTTGAATAGATCTCTCAAAGATAAATCCATGGTTACAATAAGAGTTCACGGATTCAAAAAATTACTCCTACTCATACACTAATTACTAACTTTTTATTTTTAATGATTTGAGATTGGTCACAATATTCCAAACTAGTGCTTGTCTTTTTGGCAATAGATTCATAGTCCATTAAGTAGAAAATAAAGTATATACAAGAGAAATAGTGGGTTATATAATTCTCATACATCAAAAATTATGAAATCAAAATGATTGAGCATACTTATTTATCTAAAAAAGAGTTTCATATATTCATGTGTAATATGAAATATATTATTACAATCCTTGCAATTGTTTTAGAATGTTGTTATGTTCATCTCATCCACAATAACACTCATACCAACAAATGTGGCAAAGGAAAATCCCTGGCAGTAACTATAAAACCCTCCAAAAGATATGCATATGGCTCTAGAAACACTCAAGCACAAAAATCACTTTCATTACTAAATCCATCTCATATCCATGAATCTAAAATCCAAATAATGGACTAGGCCTAGCTTCAATGACTACCTTACAAATTTCTAACACTTTTTAGCATTTTTAGACCACAAGAAAACCAACCTCCTCCAAAAAATGATCCAAAAAACTTCTTTAACAGTTGTTGGACATCAAACCCTAACTCATGGCACTATAACAATGCTAAATGTATGGCCAAGGATGAATCCCACACAAAATGGGTGTCTTAGATCAAAATATGGGTTAAGCATTGATTTTTGGAAGCTAGGAGACCTCCTACATTAATGGCTATAGTTGGGAACAAACTCTAAATATTTAACTTTGGCATCCAAACTCATTTTGAAAAATGCCGTTTAGGTTCTAGGTTTTTGTCAGGACCTAGCTTCTAGGAAGGAAAAATGGGTCAAGAGTCAAAAGAAGAAGTGGACCTAGAACCAAAACCTTGAGTTTTAGATTCCAGGTTCCATGTTCCACCCAAGATCCAAGATCCAAGATGGAACATTGATTAGAGAGCGAGAATAGGTGTAGACTTAGAACTAGAACCTTGAGGTTTCAAGTTCCAAGTTCCACGTAGGGTCTAGGATCTAGGAAGGAACATTAGTCAACGATTGAGAGTAGGTGTGGACCTGGAACCAAAACCTTAAGGTTTCAGTTTCCAACAATGGTCTAAGATCTGGGAAGGAACATTGGTTGGGGAGTGGGTGTAGACCTAAAATCGAAACCTTTAAGTTCTAGGTTCTTGGTTCCACCCAAGGCCTGAAATTCAAGAAGGAACATGGGTCGAGGAGTGGGAGGGAGTGTGGACCTAGAATCAAAACCTTGAGGTTCCAGGTTCTAAGTTCTACCCAGGATCCAAGAACTAGGAAGGAACATTAGTTGGGGAGTGAGAGCAGTTGTGCACCTGGAACTAGAACCTTGAGGTTCCAAGTTCTAGGTTCCACCTGAGGTCCAAGATCCAAGAAGGAACATTGGTTGAGGAGCAAGAGCGGGTTTAGATCTAGGATCGAAACCTTGAGGCTCCAAGTTTGAAGTTCTACTCTAGGTTTTGGATCTGAGAAGGAACATGGGTTAGGGTACAAGATCAAGTGCAAACCTAAAATTGAAACCTTGAGGTTTCATGTCCTTCCACCCGAGGTCCAAGATCCAAGAAGGAACATTGGTCAGGGAGTAGGAGTGGGTGCTAACATGAAATCAAAACCTTGAGGTTCCAAGTTCAACCTAGGATCTAGAGTTTGAGAAGGAACATTGGTTATGGAGTGGGTGTGAATGTGAACTTGGAACTAGAATATTGAGGTTCTAAGTTCTAGGTTCCACCTAGGGTCCAAGATTCGAGGAAGAATATTGGTCAGGAAGCAAGAGTGCGTGAGGAATTGGAACCAAAACCTTAAGATTCTAGGTTCTAGGTTCCACTTGAGGTTTAGGATCCAAGGAAGTTCAAAGTTCCTAGCATGGCATGAGGCCCAATAGGAACTAAAGAAGAAAGAGCAACCAAGGGGCTTGATCAAAAACTCCAACTATTCTAAAATTTTAGCAATTCCCAGCACTTATAATGAAGTAAAACCTAATACTAAGCCAAATTCCTTTTCCTCTATTGAATTGGTGTAATAATTACTCATATAAGTGGATTGGAAAAAGGATAATGTTCAAATTTCTATTTAGACCTTTTAACTTTGAAAGAACACCATCCACTCTTTGGAAATATGTTCTTCAACAAGTTAAAAATATTTCCTTTTGAATTACTAATAATTTTATTTGGAAATTGAATGTTAGATTTGGACCAAGGTTTTGATAATGACTCATGTCTACTACTCCTATTGAATACCTTATAAAGTGGCCTACGATAATATTGGAAAACTTTAATGTGACTTTATCTGGGCTAATACCAAGTAGACTTGAAGGTTCCATAAAGTAGCCTAGGATATCAAATATTTTCCTTTGGAAAATTAAGGAATGGACATCATTGATTTTCATAGACAAAATTATCTCTCTTTGTGCTACAAGGGTAATCTAGGCCATCAAGGGTTTGGAAACTCAAAATTTTCTCTTTAAGCATTATATTTTGATTAGTTCATCCTATGATAAAAAATCTAGGTATGGAATTGGATTTCATAGCCTCCTCATGAAAACAAACCAAGTGAAGACTTAAGGATATTTTATAATTCAAAGTATTTGGAAGGCCCTTCAGATAGTGTTGGTAAACGGATTTGTCACTTCAAATTTCAAAGTGACTCGCCAACGAGCAGTGACAAATTTTCCAACAGTTGGAGAAGTTTTTACTAGACTAAAAAATCTGTGTTTGAGAGGGGCAACTCCCTCGTATGATGGGGGTTTTTGAGATTTTTGTGTGCTTTTAACCCTAAAGTACAAAAAGGTGAAAAGAGAAACTAAAGGAACATGAATAACAAAAATCCCAATACTAGACATATGAATAACAATTGAGATTTCACAATGGACAAAAAATTACAAAGAGGGGGTTTACCATAAAATATGTTTCGATATGTAATAATGATAAAGAGGAACAACAAATTTCAACATATGAGGAAATAAGTTACCTTAGCACATTCAAACCAAGATATAAGGGTATGACTATGTTTCATCAATTGCATATATTGTTTAAATAAATGACCAATGGATTCCACAACTATACAAAGGGAAATTACCAATTTAACTAATGAGAAATCAGTAATAATAACTCAAAAACACATTGAGGATATACAAACTAAGTGTACTCTTTATTATCTTTATGAAATTATACAATCTCATAAACCCTTTTTGTACAAAGTGTAAACACAAGTCATCAAAAAGTCTAAAAATTTATCCATGGTTTTCCCCCTACGGAAAAATTCTCCATTACAATACGGAATAGCTTGCATTTATAGGCCTCCTTCAATAACTACCTTGTAACTACTTTCTAACCACCTAGTAACTACCTTTTTGAAACATATTGGTTTTGAAAACAATGGACCTTGTTGGATTATGTTTTAGATCACTTTTTTAGAAATAAGGTTCATTTTCTAACTTCTAGTTACAATAAGTGGCATAGTCACTTTTCCAAAAAGATAACTCAAAACCTATAACTTTGAAAGAAAGACCAAGTTATGGTTTGTTGAGGTCGACACTGTATCTTCTTGCGATCTATGAATCATCCATTCAATAGTAACTTTCCTTCATCATAGAATGGGAGTAATGAAGTCTATCTTATCTTCCTCCCCAAATATAATACTACTCCCCATTAGATTATCAACATCATATTCAACTATACATCTAGTAACAAATTTCATTAGCGTAAATCCCTTTCTCTCTACAAACATTTGCAAAAATTAAAGTTCCAATTACATTGATTTGGATAGTCTTTAGTTTGTGAGATTCAGATATGTTCACCTTGGGCCTTCTAGTCACACCTATAGCATTGAAGACATAAGTGGGTTGTGTTTTTTCGATATCCATTTGTAGATAAGATCGATTTTTTAATTTTTCACTTGCATACTCAAATAGAATACCCTTCCAACCTCTAATCCATCCATTGCAACCATGAATCAAAAATTTTAAGGTTGGTTCCTGAGGGAAATCCCTTGACAAAACAAGTATTTGATCCTGATGGTTGATTGAGTTTACACTTTCATCAAGAAAATTATGCAAGTGAAAAGGAAAATTCACAAGCAATATATCCCTAGGCTGAACATCAAGCATATGGATCTGAACATCAGCACCCATTGTAGACATAACATGAAACTCAAATGGAACGTTGAAATTTTCAAAAATCTTTAATAATCTTTTACCAACTAACTCTAACCCTCCACCTCAAGCACACTCTAACATAGGATCACCCATTTTTTGATATGAACAATGAGGTGGGCCCTTTGTTCTTTCACCAAGGTCTTGATGAGTATAACCCATTGGTTGCCTTGAACAATCTAAAAACCTAAATGTACACTCTACCTTCAGCTTTTGTGCTGGTACCATTTGTAACGATATACAAGGAGGAAATTTTCTACCTTTAGAGCTCCTTGAGTTGCTTCTTATTTTTTTCCCTCTCTGGCCTTGATCTTGACCTTCTTTATTATCTTTTATCTCGAACACCTTTTCATCTTTGACAATATCATTTATCGGGAGAAGTATATTTGGCAAAGGATACCTAGGAAAAGAAGTACTTATCATGAATCGATAAATAGGAATATCATCTTCATCTCATTGTATTCGTGTGACTCTTTCTCAACATATATCTCTACTTCTGCTCCTATGTTGCTCTCATACAAGACACTTTCAAAACTAGAATCATGACTGCATTCACACCATCTACATTAATCACCAACATCTCTACAATGAATATTTAATTCAACTAGTTTTCCATCCGTCTTTGACTGAATAAGCCGATGAACATAGTTATCCCCAACATAATCCTAGATACGTTGAGTCTCCAACTCAAGTGGATAGAAATGTTGGGTTTTTTCTCCAATGAGCTGATTTGTACCTTCTACATCCCACAAATTCACAAATACTATAGATTCACAGGTTTTTCTGATGTTGACCAAACAGAACATGTTGATCTCTCAAGTTGTTGACAATATCCACAAACCGAGTAGGATGAACCTGTTGGATGAACCTGTTGTTAGTATTACATTGTTTAACTGGCGATATGGTTGCAGCGGGTGTATGCAGTTAATAAACTGTTATCCACCTTCTTCCACCTTCCTTTAAATAATTGTATCTCATGATCATCAAAGTATATGGTGTATTCTTTGGTTCTAGGAAAATTCACTGACAGCAATTCATCAATGGAAAATTAATTGTCAAAAATTCATGCAATTATTTTTTCGCACGATGAATTGTCATGAATTTTCCCGCAATGGATTGTTGGCTGTAAATTTTCCATAGATAAATTGCTGGCAGTGAATTTGCCGTATACCATATTCCTTGAATATGGATCAATAATAAATCAATGGTTTATGCATTTTTTACAACTGGTATCAGAGCTTTGTTGTTTTCATGCCTGTGAAAATGGTGTGATAGGGTGCTCAATCTAGCAGGCCGTGTGAGCTTTGATGTTTCCCTTTATTGCTGCGTGGAAGTTGTATGGACGGTGCCTGAAGAAGGATTATTATAGCGGCCAATACCTGGGCGTGTTTGAAAGGACATGAATTTGGAGCCTGTTCGTCCATTGTGTCGTCTTTGAATCCAAGTGGCGATCTCTGTGCGAAATGTTTGAACCATGTATTATAATTGCTCCGGCACTTCTTCTACACTTGCGGATCGTGATAACTTCATGGTACTCATGGGAGTTTACAAACAAATGGTAATGATATTATATTCGGCCCAGTTTTTAAATTGATTCAACGTTTTGAATGCTCTGGCCTTGACGGAGGAGAATATCATCGGCACAGTGTATGATTTATAACCCTGTGTTATTGTCTGTAAGTGTGAGGACTTTCTGTTAGATTGTCAGTTACAAAAGTTGTTTTTAAGTTTGGTATATAGAGGAGAACGTGGAAGAATTTTTTGGAAGATCCAATTCCCTAATTGTCCATCCATCACCAGATTCAATCGAATGATGTTGAATAGGTTGTCTCAGAAGAAAGGGTATAGATCAGGGTATGAAAAAGGGGTATTCTAGTCATTTTATATCCATTCAACATATTGTTGTCTGAGTTTTAGATACCTTTCTTGAGGGAGGAACGAAAATCTTCTTTCTTCATATTCATGGAAAATAAAGGTGTGTTTATGGAGGTATAAGGTTGATTAGTGTATGGGTCTATCATTGGTTCAAATTGACATTATCATCTTTTAATCATGAGAGCGCACATATGTTAAAGATTGTTTATTCTTTCGGGGCCATCGTTGCTACTATTGATGAGGCCACCAAAGACTCATCCAAGACATCAGATGGATAAAGTGTAATAGGTTCATGTTGGAGGCTGGTGGCACCGGAGGATGGAGGAATTTCCATCATCTTAAGTTAGCTTCTCGCTTTGAGATGATGCTTTGCATGAGAAGCATTTTTGGCTTTAAGTTTTTTGCTTTTCCTTGTATTACTGACAGATTGAAGATTACATCTATTGTAAAGTTTGATTTTTGGAGACAGGTAAGGGGTATGGTGTCGAACTCAATCTGGATGGTTGTCCAATGAGCACTCAAGGTTGTGATTTAAATTATACCCTTTTGAGGGTCATCAAACAACTTGATGGAGCCATGCGTTTGGAGAGCTCAATATGGATTATTGTCGAATAATTCAGAAATCTGTGATTCGGGAGTTCATGGGAGGAAGAACTCGGGAATTTAGCTAGGGGCTATAGCTTTCCAAGGGTCATGAGGCAGCTTGATGGAGTTCCACCTGATTTAGGATTTGTTTTCTTTAAGGAAGATCTTCACAAAGATGTATAAACATTTTGTAATTAACAAGTTTTGTTATATAAACCTTAAGGGGGGGTCTTTTAAAAAATGAATTGTAAGGTTTTAGGGATACACTTATAGGAACAATGTAATAAGGGGTGGAATGTTAGTATTACATTGTTTAACTGGTGATATGGTTGCAGTGGGTGTATGCAATTAATAAACTATTAACTATTTCAACTGTCACTTTCACCTTCTTTCACCTTCTTTTATATAATTGTATCTCATGATCATCAAAGTATATGGTGTATTCCTTGAATATGGATCAATAATAAATCAATGTTTTATGCATTTTTCACAACACCTTGCCATTTTGGCATACAAGTAGAGTGAAAAGAATGATTGAAAAATGTTGCCCCCCCTTTGGCACAATTTGGGAGGATGTGGGAAGGTAGTTGACTCTAATTTACATTGGCCATTTGTATTCTCTTGGAAATTTTGCATGTCTTACAAACTTCGTATTTGTCAAACATTTCATGTACCTTGCCAATGTTCTTCACATTTTCTCTAGTGTGAGACATCCTTTCAAGTGAAAGATGTTATAAAAATTAGCCTATCAACTAAGTATGGAAAATAAGTAGCTTCACACATTTTCCTCTTCAGAAACCCTTGAAATTTAAGGCCAAAAATCCAAAATATAGCCATTCTCACCACTATGGTATGGCAAATTATATGATTTGATAATTATAAAATTTGTTCTTGCAATTTTCTTAGATTGACCATGAAATCTTTGAGCAAAAAGATTGACTTCTACATTTTTTTCTTTCTTATGTGTATATACCCAAGGAATATTGAATTGGCAACCATATAAAAGCAGGGAAACCCGGGGACGCGTCCCCCCGAAAAAATGGCATGTCCTTGTCCCCGGGACGTCCCGGGTATAGGGGGTCAGTTGGGGGACCCCTTTTTTTAAAAAACTCGGGAAACATCCCCAAAATGAGGAAATGGTCAATGGGAAAAGGGGGATGGCTAACCGTCTTGAGGATGGCTAGGGGTCACCTAAGATGTCCCCTGACCATCCCGAGGACGGTCGGCCATCCCCCACATCAAAGCATGGTCAAAACAAAACAAAAAATGATGAGATTTTGTCACTCATGAATGATGAATAGTCCTTAACTGGTAATAACAATGGGCAGTGACCATGCCATAAAGGGCAATTACCTTTATCACAGAGGGTTGTGAATGAGACTATTAAAAGTATGTACAGAAGGTAAAGATTGTGCAATAAAGGATAAATCAAGGGCAGAGCTTACCAAGATGAGGATAGTCAAACCTTAAAAAAGATAGTCATGGAAGGTTACATAATGGGTTATGTTGAAAACACAAGTAAAAGACTCTTATTGAACCCTCCAAAAATTCAATATGGTGTTTATCTGAGCAATGGAGAGGTCAAAAACTATCTGAAACCATTAGAATCCTAAAGCAATTCCAAAGGCATACATGGCAAGCTCTTTAAAGAAGGTGCTTAGATAATTTAGAAAGTATCCAAACTCATCAAGAGGATAGACCATGGAATAAAAGTGGATTGTTTTAAAATGCAAATTTGGAAGTTTCAAAAGCCCTATACTAGTTGTGAAGATGACAGGGGAGAGATCAAAAGGACAGTCTTAGGACAGTCCAGTCATGAAAAGGTTTGCAAAGTGACCTCACCACAAGATGACTGTGGTTTTGAACAATGCACAGAGTTTTCAAAGGACTGTCATTAAAGTATTTGATAGTGGGCTAAATATGATTGTCGTTTGTCTATTAAAAAAGGCAGTCACTTTGGATAGGTGAGCAATCAACCATGAAAGGGAAGTCACTCTGGACTAAAGGGACATAGTCTAATGAAGGACAGTTTTGAAGATGAAGGCAAACATGATGATAAAGTACAGTGACAAAATATTAGAGAGGAACTTTTGATAGTCATGAATGAACAAGGGTGTGTTTGATGACAATATTTTGAGATAGAAGACAGAGGTATTAAGTTATTCTTGAGAAAATCATTAGATTATAATATCTTCTTTATCAGAGGTATGAGTTGATGATTGATAAAGCTTAAAAATATGGTAAACAATTATAGTAAGGAGAAAAGTATGACAATACTAGAAGGTTTCCTCCAAAGCTTTTGAGGTATTACAGCATTAAGGTTCTATAATGTATATTATGCATGCTTTATCCATGTTTTCATATGAATATTTAAAATTTCTCTATACATTTTAAATTTTCCCTATATTTTATATAGCCATCCCCGTCGTCCCCAAATTTGGCCTCAAAATCCGAAAACTTGGGGACTCGTCCCGCCGTCCCTTGCCGTCCCCGTCCTGGAAACTTGGGGTATCACAACATAAAAGTCGTTTACAATGTATATTGATACATAGTATATGCCCTTTCCTATCAAAATTCAAGAACTCTTTGTTCAATAATGATCTAACCATGTGTGCATGGTCATTTGGTGTCGACCAAGAGGATGCTGGCAGTTTTACACATGCAGAGTGCAATTTCTTTGAATTTTGTAAAATATTTTTCAATAAATTCATTTTGTGAGTACCTTGCAGTCATTGCATTCTTATACAATGAAATCCTTTTGTGAGATTTTTATCAAATAACTCCCATAACCTGTCAATGTTTCCACTTTTTGTATACATATTAATGAAAGAATTTCCAACAATATGAAAAAATATGTGTACCATTTCACATTCTCACTATGTAAATATGTTATAATCATCCCATTCCATGGCACTATTCTCTGTTATGTTGTTTGGTCAAACAATTTTTTTGCTTGATCAACCATTTCATACTCGACGTGATCCCTAAGCATCACATTCCATGATACCACATTCTTCTTAGCCATTTTATCAAATAGTTCACGTGCTTTGTGTATGCATGCGTTCACATTTTACTTGCAGATCTACCACGAGCATTTGCTTGAAACCATTTTAAAATGTTTCCAACAAATCCTTTTGTGCATATTCTGCAATCTCTGCATTCCATGAGATGACAACTTACATCGGCAACCTGGAGGTAGTTGCCAACTATTATAAAAGTGTCGATGGATATGAGGTTTTATTATATTTTCTTTGGATGGCATTTGAAAGAAGTTTTCAACCAACATAAGATTGTCGATGAACATCATTAGCTTTCTTTTGTTTGCTGTTATATAAATGGTTGTACCGAAAGTACTAAACCTTTGAAATTTTTGTTCATCTTTATCATATATATTGAAGACCTGGAATTGAGTAGACATTGCCACACACTTTTTCACCTGAATTTTGCACCTAATCACTCTTTAGAATGGAATCTATGGAAACCTTATGAACTTTCTGGATAAATATGTCAATCTGATAAATGAAGGTTAATGCATAACTTTTGTCTGAATCAATATTATGTCATGAAACTTCGTCACATTGTTAATAATAGCATTAATATCAAATCTCAAAAATATAATTCTATTTTGACTAAACAAATCTTTTAATTTAATAGTTTCCATAATTTGATCGACAAAAATTGAAGCTTTAATATCTTGGAAATTGGGAGGTGGGTTGATCTTGAAATTGGCCACATTTATCATGACACCATCAAGATCATCTCCACAAACATATTTGCATAAACCTTCACAATTTTTGAAATTTAATTGTTTTCGTGAATTTCACCAATCCAAATAGCCAATCTCAGGTACAAATGGAATAATGCATAATATTTTTTTCATGTGGCATTGAACATAGAGTTTGGCATCACCAACCTATTCCAATCAATTGGACTATGATGCTTTGAGATGGGTTTGCCAAATTATGACAGTGGGACACAACTCAACTCACGATAAGGCTTCCAAATAAAATATGCATTTAACATCAACCCAATAATGAATTTGATGCAAAAGTTTGAAAATTAGGCTAGACAAAAATGGGAGTAACAGATAGTTAAGCCTTTCCTAAAGTGGGGAAAGAATGGTTTCAAGACACATGTTTCTTTTACCTACTATAACTCTAGCTATTTCCCATTGTCAACAATTATAGCTTACCTTTGGCTCATATGTTGGGTAACAAAGAACTCTACTTCTATCCCAAAGGTATCACTACTATCAAATATTTGGTATCTTAAAGATATTGGACCCCTTGGCCAATGCTTTGGCAAAAGTTCAAGCTCTCCAATTCTGATTTTCATTTATTATGTACATATAAGAGATTTTTCTTGATGGCATGCTTCATAAAATGGGTTTGAAAACACCACTTTGTCACATCCCTATAAAACCAACTTCTAAGACACTCGTAACCTTGTTTTAATTTAGACTAGGGTGGGAACTTGTCAACAATGGTCTTTTATTTTGACTATGTGTAAATAGTTAAGGTTACTAGTGATGAATTTGGTTTATTTTACTTGTTAAATTAAATATGTGTGAATATTATTTATGACTAACATAAATTAATCATTATTTGGTGAATTTATAAAAGGAACATTATACATTTTACAAGTGTCAAGATTCAAGGTGATGTGGATTATGTGGTTCTATTGAGAAGGAAGGGTCCTAATACCAATTTGGTGCCAAACCCATTTGAGTACACATCATGTCTTAATTATAGGTCCAACCAAAAGTAAGTACCTACATGCAATTATGACACTTAGCAATGGTTTCATTCATCTAATAGAGTGATTCAATAAATCTTACCAATTTACTTATGTCTAGAAAATGTGTTTGCATATATTACCTTCGATGCACCCTTGTTTGTGACTATGCATATATCACCATGATGATATTAACCTAAATTTTAATGTATCCTTTGTAGGCAATATTTAATATTAAATATAATATAATATATTAATATACAAAAAAAAATACATTATCATTGTTTAACTAATAATCTCCCTATCAACTAAAAAAAAGGAAATGCATCGAATAAAAGTGGAGATACATCAAAGAGAAAGGGAGAGTAGCTAAAATTGAATATTTTGTCAACTACAATATGGGTACCCCAAACTCCATACCCCATATGATAAATATGCACCTTATGCAACTAGAAGGAGGACATTCTACATAGCAACAAAATATTTCTTTATTAAGGCACATCACTGGGAGATGAAAGGGGATTTGAAATAATTTGATGGAGGTTGGAAGGTTGTGGGTTGGGATCCAACAAAGTTGAATGCAATCTCTAGTTGAAGCCAATAAATAAACAAGTAAGAAAGGAAAAAGGGAGTTCATTTCTTGTTTGAGAAAAAGAGGAAGCAAGCTGAGGAAATCATGGCCCTTTTGGGCAATCTAGCTAAGTGTGGAAGCATGGCCAATGTTAGAACAATAGGAAAGGGTAGATCAAGTGCAAGGAAAAGTAGGGGTCTCTGATTTGGGTGTTGCACAAGCCTACCAAGACATTGGGGTTGAGAAAAAGCAAGTGCTCTTTGTATTTTGTTATAAAATTATCAATTAATTCAGTTATTAATGTGGACACCATTTAGGAAATAGGGTTGTTTTTTATTTGGGTTTTTATAGAACTTAGTCACACACCCTCAAATTAGGAAACTCATATGTGTACTAAATGACGTATCATTCATTTTATTTTTCATTCATATATTATGAGAATAAACCCTAGATAATGTTGTATCTTAGTGGGTCATTGCATATTTTTCCACACTCCATGGCAATCACCTATTAGCAATGGTAATGAATGACTCTATGAAAAATAAATATGGTATTTTGAATAGTCTAACTTGGTTGGTTGTCCAATATTCATTCTAAAGGATTAACCTTGTTTACAAGCTAGGATAATCCCTTAAAACTTCAAGCAAACAAATTCAAAGCAAGATTTAGATAAATAGTAAATTGTTTAGCCAAATTAATATCCCTAATAATTTTTTATCATCAATACTTGAGTTAGAAGTAGAACCTCATATATTATTGAAATCTAGACCACTAATCTAAAATAAAAGATTATTCAAATACCTATCAATATACAAATTTATGTGTTAAATTGAAAAGATACAAAAAAAAACAAGTATGAATGTTTAATTCATTCAAAAGCTTAGAGTTATAAACATAGATCACATGATTCAACCTATCTCTAGAAAAGTGCTTGTATCTAATCCTTGTATTAATTCAAGAGAAAAGGAAAAGAATGAGAGTTTATATTATATTGACCAAAAAGTATAAAACCATGTTCATTTAGGTCCTAAGAATATCCCAAGAAAAAATCTAGATGAGATTCAACAACCAAGTAGGGTGAAAAATAGTTTAAGAATATAGTCCAACCAAGAGAAGTAAAACATAGTATTCATAAATATTTTTCTTTATTGATCAAATCCTTTAATTTATTAGCTATACTATCAAGTGTCTTAGATTATTAAATTATTTTTTGCTACAATTCCAATGTACTAAAATTGGTGAGATGAAGTACTCTTTTCTTAATAATGTTCAATTACATATTTAAAAAAAGTAAGGCATGATATATTATGAAATTAAAAGGTATGTGTTGTTCTAGTGAGTAATATAGTAGAATAGTAGAATTCTATATCAAAAGTACTTTGACTTTGTTTAAGTATATCTGACGGTTGTTGTTTGTCTATGAACTATTGTCAATGAAAATGAGATTTAATGTGTTTACCAGTCTTTACTTCATGGAGGCATTATGATGAAATATTTTTAAAATATTCATTGTGAATAGGTCATTTTTAGCATTCACTATTAATAGCTTGTCTTGGTAAAATCCCTAAAGAGGGATTTGAGTTATAAGTTATAAGCCTTGTTGAAGTCTTGAGGTTGCTTTATGTTGAAACCACATCATTTCATGAGGACCTAAGATAAAATCATTTGTGCATGGACCATCCTCAACACTATGATAAATTTAGAAGTGTTGTGTTGAGGTTAACCTTTAAAGTGTGATATTAACAATATTTGTACGTCTAGAATGCTCTCAAGGGTTGTACAGAGGCCTTAATTCCCAAACATTTACAAATTCCTAAGACTAATTCTTCAAGTAATTTATTTAATCATTGCAACATTACTACATCTCAAAAATGATAATCATTCAACAAGTTCTTGTTTCATCAAGAGATGATTTGACCATATGTTTATATATGGTTCCCTAGATTCTAGTTGTTAAACGTGTCCAAATAATTGATATATCAATTACTAGTCCTGGGAAAAGTAAATCCATAAGACATTTTGATATCAATATTCCAATA
Source organism: Sequoia sempervirens (assembly GCA_007258455.2). Classification (NCBI taxonomy): domain Eukaryota; kingdom Viridiplantae; phylum Streptophyta; class Pinopsida; order Cupressales; family Cupressaceae; genus Sequoia; species Sequoia sempervirens. The sequence goes on from VDFB02072274.1 coordinate 69,435,431, forward strand.
GTTGGTATTATTTTTCTACAATTCACGTTGATATCATTTATCCAACTATATGAGACCTCCACATTCTAGAATTGAGTATGATATAGGAGTCGAATTCTATGGTAACACACATAAGTTGGAGATAAGGGCACTACAAGGGTATAGATAGAGGGTTGTAATACCATTGAGGTGTATCTTGTCCTTCTTTCAACGTGGTCATAAAAAAATAAAACATATGAACCACTTATAGATAAGCTTATCACTACTCCAACATGACAATAGAAGTGATTTGGTTTTATCTTAGGATTTTTTGGCTATCACCAAAAGAATGCACGTGATGGAGGCTAGGAGCTACCCACCCCAATTGAATAGATTTCACTTGCGGCATGTAAGAAATAGAGCCAATGGCATGCAAGTGATGGATGTCAAGATCCACCCACTCAATAGGCTTAATGGACTATAGGAAAAACTTATTAGAATACAAACAAGTCTAGACTAGCGCACCAAATTTTTCCATTGTATGTGTAAAGTGAACTTACATGCCCTTATCAATGATGGCAATTAGTAGGGAGTCGAAGTTTGTCATTATAGCTAGAAGTGAGCCAAAAAAAATGGACTCACAAAGTAGTATGGGATGCACTAATTTTCATTTTTTCTTGTCACATCTCTTTATGGGCACTGATGTTAAGAGAACCAAATAATGAGAAGTAGTCAATATGATAGCATCTCCTCCCCCTTTCGATTGTTGTTGGTATATGTGTACTAGACTGATTAGCGAGAAAAAATTAGAGTTTTTGTTGTTAGTATATGGTTACCTTGGTTCACTGGAATAGTGGCATTAGGAACCTCTTTCTCAACAAGCCCTAGAATCCACTTGGATGGGGTGGATAGGGATTTCTTATCTGCATGGTTGGGAATATATTGCACCCTACCACCCAAACCAAGAGTGATGCAAACCTACTAAGGAATGTACTATCTCTATCAAACAACTAGAGTGGAAGATTTACTCTTTTAATTGTTGGTATTTATTCTTATGACACATGATTAATATTATTGCCAATGCTTATTCAAGGCAATTGTATATTCTTTCATAATTTCACATGTAGTTGAAAGATGTGGGAACTTTGTTTTCTTATGGACTATAAAGACAATCTATGTTAATATTAGCTTCTACAATCATATACTTAATTCCTAAAATCGTTAATTACAACATGAGGTCCATCATTGATGTACTAATTTGTCAATGCATTTACCTACAACTTTCCTTAATGGTTAACTACATAACTATGGTGGAATTAATAACTAAGTTCATTATTGCACTAGTAGAACTACATAGGGGCAATGATTACGAACAAATTATTTTCAAAATATTGAATAAAAGAAAATATAGTGGCCAAATGGGGTTATTACATGCTTGCTAGAAAGACTAGTGATGGAATTTAGACCACTTAAAATTTTAGGTAAAGATTGCTATATAAAGTTCTTAGTCCTTTTTCCTTTCCTCTTTGCAAGCTCAACAGTTACTAAGGTCTTAATTCCTCCCCCTAAACTTGGATATATATCAACTTAATGATTTGGCATCCCAAACTTTGGCCTAAAATTGCTCATTTTTGTTGGTATATAGTTGACAAGAGCCCACCATTGGGAAAAAGGTTCTCATCCAAACTATCCCTCTTAGAATGGACTCAAGACCTAAAAATATCTCTTTTGGGCCTTCTTGCGGACTCAAAATACTTGGAGTTGTGATTCTCACTACATTTTTTTTCTTTCTATCTTAGACCTTTTCAAGAGAAATACTATTTTGGGATGACCCCTTGATCATCATACATTGCCAAATGATGGAATTTTTTAGAGCTTATGTTCTTTTAAGCTCTAGAAATCAAAAAAATAATATATTTTGAATGCAAAGGATATTAAAATTTCATTCTCTCTTAATGAGAAGCTTATGTTCTCACCTCTACTTATTTTCAAACCCAATTGCATTCTGAGAAAGAGCCCTTGGAGTTTCAACACCTCCAAGACTTGTGCAATAACTACAATAATGCACCTTGTATAATGAGTTATATTCCTCCTAATAATTAATGTCAAGGATCACCACCACTAACCCCCAAACAAAGGAGTCATTAGCACAAAATAGTTGCTTCGCACCTCATAAATAAGGGAGTTGGTCTCATTCCTCAAATGAAAAGGTTATTGGTCCATCTAGTTGACCTTCTCCAACCTAGAGTGGTATGGGCATTGGAATTATTATTTTAGTGTGGGAATTTTACCTCACAGGTTTATTTTACCCACACAAGTTGTTAACCTTGCTTAGGTGGATTTACTTTTACTAGTAAGTTGGAGTTAAGTCAAAACTAACTCCTAACTACCTCCAGTTTGTTGAGAAATTTGAACAAACCTTTCCCTCCAAAACTTGGAATTCGGTTTGCTCATTTCTCATATATATTATTAAAAAGTATTACATGATTCATGTCTTTAGGAGGCATATGATAAATATTTGTTAGGTTTATTAGTCATATGAATAGGAATTATTTGATTGTACGAGTATTGGTTTTTTATTTTTATTGAGTTGTTAAAACAACTCATATATTTAGGAGAGTTGTTATAGGATGTTGAGAAGTTGTTGAGATGACCTAGCATTGTTGTCATTGATATCAAAAACCTGGGATCCAAAAGGTTGTGCTTCGGACAATATACAGAAATGATCTATCCTATCGAGAACGTAGTGTGGATGTTATATTTGATCTAGATATGGCAGTAGTTCTTTTTTGGGACATTTGTGGAAGACAGTTAATGCAAAATAATGAAGTCTAAACTTTTGATGTTGAAAGGTTACTCCGGGTATTCTTGCTATCCGGACATTCATGTAGCATGTTACAAGTTTTGGTATGTCTATTTGTGTTTCTCCGGTTGATACTGAAATTGATGATAATCAAGATTCAGTCTTGGTTGTGGCATTCCTATCAACTCCGGAATATATTTTGTAATTCAAAGTATGTTATCTTATGTATGACCTATTTATGGGTCCCTTGGTAACGTGGTAAGAAGATCTTTATGTGCGACCTATCTTTTGGGTCTAGTGCTTGCGTGCCAAGCCTTATTGAATATTTCAAGATTGTTCTTCAAGCCGACATGTTTTGCATAAGGTATTTCAAGGTTGTTCTTCAAGCCAACTTAGGAGATTATGAAGACATTGTGTTTGGTTAACTTAGAATTTTTTGAAGGCATGGAATGCTATAAATAAAAGTTGATTTTGTTCGATGAAGTAAGATGTGTGGTGTATGGGATGTGCGAGTAGATAAAAGGGTGTGAAAGATTATGCAATAAGAAAGTTGAAGGCAAGTGTCAAGAAGAATTACTCTGCTTTGTAGAGGTTGTGTGAGGAAGGTGTGCAGAAGATTCTTGACCGGATCTACTACAGACAGATATTGTGCTCTTAACCGAAACTAAACTCATACATATGTAGATGCAGCTTCATCAGTTCATTTTTGTCAGTGAGACTATTTTGTAATCAAATGTATTAATCAGGCAGTCAGCCCATTGGCAGTGAGCCCTTTTGTAAAAATCACCTTAACCGGTGTTCTATAATTGAGAATTAGTATTCTCTGTGGTTTTTCCCTTCTTGGGTTTCCACGTAAATTCTAGTGTTCATTGTGCATAGTGTGTTGTATGCTTTCTTCTATTTGATAATTATCTGATTGATTTTAAGCTTGCTCTAGATTAATTAAAGTCAAGAAAAATTGTTTTATGATAACTAATTCACCCCCCTCTCAGTTATCCGAACTGTTCAACAATTGGTATTAGAGCTTGGTCACTTGTAGATAGAGCTTAACTACTTGAGGGAGATCTTGGTAGTTTGAACATATGGCAGGAGATTATTACTTTGAGGAAGAACTGAAGATAATGTTAGATGATATGGAAAGCACGGAATCTAAAAATGAAGAATTGAAAGAAAACCTCAAGGAGGCAAATGCTTGTATCTCAAAGCTAAGGGAGCAAATCTAGAAATTCAAAGCAAATAGAGAGATCAGACAGGAATTAAAGGAGTCAAAGGAAAGTGTTGTGAATCTAAAGCTACGGTTGGATGAATGCAAGAAAACTAAAGAAAATCTTAGGGATACCATCAAACAGAAATTAGAAGAAAATGAGAAGTTAGATCAAGAGTTAAGAAGACTGAAATAAGAAGCAAGAGTATGTGAAAGTAGCATAATTCTAGATCAACTCTTGTCCCTACAAAAATGTCACAAGGAGAAGGGAGGAATTGGCTTCTCCGGTGAAAGCTCAAATCAGAACACTAAGGGTGAAGAAAAAGTAGTTGAAGCGGAAAAAATATCAATTGTAACAAGCAAGGTTTAAAACTCTAGAACACCTACAAAAAGACCTCCGGTCAGGCAACCAAATGCTCAAAGGTACTTATCATTTAATGGCTATTTTTTTCCGTGCAAAAATTTTGGACATTAGGTTGTAGATTGAAAAAGAAAGAAAGAACCAAGTACTCAATGCTTTAACTGTCACAAGTTTGGTCACAAAGCAAGTCATTACAGAAGTCAATTATCTGATCCAGCTAGAAGGAATGGAATGAATAATCCCTTTCATGGTAATTGCTATTTATGCCATGGTTATAAAGCTAATCAGTACAGATCTAAGGTTCACTCAGTTAAGTCAGGACAAAGATGTTACAAGTGCAGTCAACCTAGACATTATGCTAACACATGTAGATATGTTCCTCTAGAAAATCCTGGAAACAAAAAGAAGGCTGTAGAATCAGGGGAATCTAAGAAGACCGTCATGGTATGGAAGAAAAAGGAAATGAGTGTGGAAAACTCTTTTGTGGTACAGGATCTCGGTACAAGCTCTTTCGGAATCTAAGCCAACTACCTTGGCTCAGGGGGAGTTTTGCAATGCATATCCTATCGGTTCCCCCTCTCTGAAGTAATATTGATGTGTTTTTCAACTTGATTAAGTTTGATTCGGTTGGTGATATATGATGAAGCTTAATCCAACTGATTGAAAAGAAAAGTACAATTGATGGCGTCATCGATGTAAGTTTTTGGCAGCAAAACCATCATGAGCAATTAAGGATAAAAGGTTGAGTTTCAAATTATTTATCACAGTTTGCAAAGAAGAAGAAGAAGTTTCGTTGAGTGATAAAGGATTGAAGAAGATAAGCATGACGATGGAATCCATTGACAGAGAATCCAATGGTGGTATCCTGCTAAGGCTTAAAGGAGTAGAGTTGGACGAATTTAATCATCGGAAGATGAAGGAAATGGAACTAGGCTTGAAGACTGATGAATTGTAAAATGTAAGTTCCCTACGTATGGATTTATGGGGAGAATTTCCCTAGTTTTCCGACAAAGAGCCTATCGTGTTCCTATTGAATCGATTCAAGGATGGCAATATCATTTTGGACAAACCCTATCTGATTACTAAGGAAGCGATTGAAGCTATTACTAGATTGTACAGTGTTGGTGACCTCCCTGGGAAGAAAATGGTGAAATACAGAGACGTGGAGGAACTTACTAGTATTGACAAAGACCCCCGAGCTCTACTGATAAATACCATTGTTGATCCTACAATAAGGTATGTTGCTTACGGTATCACTTACAAAATCTACTTTGGCTATTGTTGTGTATCTTGCACATAAGATGGTGAAGGAAAATAAACAATTTGATCTGTGTAGCCTAATAATGGAAAACCTAATTGAGAATGTCAAAATGTCTTTGGTTGAGAGTTATTTCTTCTGGTTTGGGTCTCTACTCATGTGTTTAATATTTCACTTTGTGAGTTCGCTACCGTCAAAGGAGAATGTTAAGTGGAAGTTTGGCATCCTTGTCAAAAAGAAAGTTTACAGATATCTGGAATGTATGGAAGATAAAACAAGTGCATATAGATGAATATGTGCTTCGGTGTGATAGTGTCTAGTGCTATGCATGTCAGTCAATTTGAGGAGGGTTCCTCCTCTGGTAAGGAGTTAGAGGTTATCATTGGAAATTCCCCTCTAGAACCTAAAAGGAGGAAAATTAACACAAAGGATGTCATCACTATCTCAGAAGTGAAGAAGGAAGAAAAGTATCTGCCTAGATCTGACTCTTTCGATCTAGATGAAGATCGTTTGATGTTGGATGACGGTGATATGAAAAAGGTTGGTGAATTGTGGCATAACTACTCTCGGGACAGAAGGCCTAGAATTGAAGATGCTTTTGTTGGTTATCCGCTCAAAAAGGGTATTAATGTTTAAGTTGTTTCTGACCCACTACCAAATGATCTAGTAGAAGTTTTTGAAGAAAGGATGTTGTGGGAAGGACCTGAAGGACATAAGATCCAAGCTATGATTGAGAGGTGTGTCAAGGCCAAATAGAAATTATCCAAGCTCATTGGTGAGACAAGAAAATGCATTAAGGAGATGTCTAACATCTACAGGTATTGTCTCTGGTGGCCTCCTATTGTTGATAACTTTAGAAGCAAAATTGAAGCTATTGAATTTGAACTAAATGATATTGGGAAGTGTTTTGATTTCTTCAAAGATAAAGATGGAAAACAGAGAATGAGAGTTGGAGAGTTGCAAGTTAAGTTATTGTCTACTCAAAGACAGAGGGAAGATTTGGTTAGAACTTTCTGGTTGGTCAAAGAAATTGTTGAGGTTCGATTGCATCATCTCTTTGGGATACTTTCTGATGCAAAGGATTGTGATTGACAGTGCCTGTCTCTAGACTGGTCATCTTCATTTATGCTATTGAATCTACTAGATAGTATGTGTGCCATAATGGTTTCTACAATGCAAGCTTGGAAGAGGATTCTTCCAACTATGAGAGAAAGGTACAAGAAGATTTTTCATGTGAAAAGTTTTATTTTTACTTGATCTCCTAAATGTTCTTATTTGGCCCTTTGCCTTTGATGGCAAAAAGGGGGAGAAAAATGAAGAGAAAAAAAAAACAAGAGGTATTGAATTGCTTGACAAAGGGATAGTACTTGGAGTTTTGGAGTTTTTTTGTTTTTGAGTTTTTGTTGTTTTGCCATCAATGCCAAAGAGGGGTATTGTTGATATGACTTAGCATTGTTGTCATTGATGTCAAAACTTGGGATCAAGAAGGTTGTGCTTTGGATGATATACAGAAATGATCTATCCTATCGAGAACATAGTGTGGATGTTAGCTTTGATCCAGATATGGCAGTACTTTTTTGGGACATCCGTGGAAGATAATTAATGCAAAATAATGAAGTCTAAACTTTTGATGTTGAAAGCTTACTCTGGGTATTCTTGCTATTCGGACATTCATGTAGCATGTTACAAGTGTTGGTATGTCTATTTGTGTTTCTCGGGTTGATATTGAAATTGATGATAATCATGATTTGGTCTTGGTTGTGGCATTCCTATCAGCTCTAGAATATATTTTGTAATTCAATGTATGTTATCTTATGTATGACCTATTTATGGGTCCCTTGGTAACGTGGTAAGAAGATATTTATGTGCGACCTATCTTTTGGGCTTGGTGCTTGCATGCCAAGCCTTATTGAATATTTCAAGATTGTTCTTCAAGCCGACATGTTTTGCATAAGGTATTTCAAGGTTGTTCTTCAAGCCGACTTAGGAGATTATGAATACATTGTGTTTGGCCGACTTAGAAGTTTATGAAGGCATGGAATGGTATAAGTAAAAGTTGGTTTTGTTCAATGAAGTAAGATGTGTGGTGTATGGGGTGTGTGAGCAGATAAAAGGGTGTGAAGGATTATGCGATAAGAAAGTTGAAGGCAAGTGTCAGGAAGAAGTAATTTGCTTTGCAGAGGTTGTGTGAGGAAGGTGTGTAGAAGATTCTTGACTGAATCTACTGCAGACAGATATTGTGCTCTTAATCGGAACTGAACTCATGCATATGTAGACGCAGCTTCATCAATTCATTTTTGTCACTGAGACTATTTAGTAATCAAATGTATTAATCGAGCAGTGAGCCTTACCTGTAGTGAGCATTTTGGCAGTGAACCCTTTTGTAAAAATCACCTTAACTGGTGTTCTATAATTGAGAATTAGCATTCTCTGTGGTTTTTCCCTTCTTGGGTTTCCACATAAATTATGGCGTTCATTGTGCATGGTGTTGTGTGCTTTCTTTTGTTTGATAATTATTTGATTGATTTTAAGCTTGCTCTGGATTAATTAAAGTCGAGAAAAAATGTTTTATGATAACTGATTCACCCCCCCTCTCAGTTATCCGGACTGTGGATGACTGTTCAAAATAGGAGGTTTCCTATAAAGTAGGATGTGAAAATCCTGTATATATGTAATACATTATTGAATGAAATAAGAAAAATAGAAGCATATTAGTTTGTATAAAAATTTATGATGAGCTTCTATAATTCTGCCCCAAAATTTCTCATATATTCACCTCATTTCCTTAATGCAAGCACATCAATTCGACCTAAAATCTCTTGTATGTGGTTGTTCTTTTGATACTAGTACTTTTTTCAAATTTATTGACTTTATTTTCATATAGTATCAAAGCTAACAAAGTTAGATTGTTGGTTTGAATTTGTAGAACTCCATTGCAAAGTGTTTCTCAAAATGCAGAAAATCTAGATCTAGGTATGTGGCTTTGTGGAGGCTTTTTGTGGCATTGTGGAAGCAAGCGAAGTTTTTTGCACTAGAGAGGAGGTCAATTTGAGATCGATTTTCCTTGTTCGAAGGTGCTTTGTTGTATTGAAGTGGCATGGTAGGCTAATTTGACTAATTTAACCTTGAATTTTCTCAAGGGAGGCACGTTGAGGCTTTGAATTTGTATTTTTGGTCTCAATCAAATTTGTCTTATTCACCTATCAACAAAGGTGAATCAAATATTTCTATCATCTTATTTGAATTTGGCCTAAATTTACAATAAAAATTTGCATGAGACTTTTCTCTAAAACCTTCCTTTCCCTTTTTTTATTGCAATTTCTTTAAATTTGTAGTAATCTTTACAAATTCATTATGGAAATGGGCAGTTCTTTGAATAATTCAATGTTGAACTAATATTAATTTGTTATTGGAGTAATCTTTGCAAGATTAAAGTGTCCAAAGAAGTTAAGCCCATGGTTATATGGTATGGTCGTCTATTTTTCTCCAAATTCTCCTTTAATTTTCTCCCAAGTTTTTGTGAAGGCAACTTTTTTTAAAGTTATATTTTTTATGTGCTAATTTTATAAAGGCTTAAAATTAAAAGCGCTATAACTTTTAATCTGTAGCTCAAAATTGAGTATCATTTTTTGCAAAAGTGCTTGTTCGGACCTAATCCATTGGGAATGATTTCACACTTTTTTTATAAAGTGACATTTTTCATCCCAAATTGGTTAAAATCTATGCACTAAAAATATGAAGTGTCACAATTCAAAGAGGGGATCTAAAATTGAATCAAGTTGGGGTTCCCTTTGTGTTGTCTTGTATACTTCTGCACTTCCTTCTACATTTTCAATTGAGGGAGAGTAATCGAAAAAAAATTGGGGGTTTGTTCTTATGCATGCACTCTAATTAAATAAAGTGCCTTTTATGTATCATTCTTGGGGGGATTATACAGGTATTTTATAATCATGAACTGAGATAACATTCCATTTTGGGGGGGAGTCATCATGCCTTTTGATTTTTGTTTTCATCCTTTTGTTGTCAAGCTAACTTGAAAGAACTATTTCTTCTAGAAACAAGGGATAAAGAATCATAGTTTTGAGCAGGATCCGTTTCCCTATCTCCTTGGACTCATTCCTAAGCCAAGTGACTATGAATAGAAGAATGCATGGTTTAACAATAATGATATAGTCTACGAAATAATATATCTCACCAATTCTAAGGATTTTTTGCATCACATAAAGCACATTGTGTGCCTTTTCATTGCTTGGATCATCATCCAACAGTTGTATGGAGACTTTGGATCTTCCAATGATTCAATGCAACAAGCTATTTATCATCTCTTAAATATACCTACTTGGGATGAGTACTTGATAGATGTATTATAGGTTTTTTTATGAGTCCTATCTTGAAGACTTGGATGACACTATTGAGGAAATTCATATTCTCTTTGATGTTGGCTCATATGGAGTTGCATCATCTTCTTCAAATATTGTAAAGGCATGTTCAAACCCTCTTGTTCCTTCTCTACATCATCATTTGTTGTAGTATGGCATTGGTGTGGAGACCTTTGAACAACATTTAGAGGGATCGTCACTAATTTTTCTTCCCTCGTATTCCTTTTAGGAATGGGAAGACAACTTGCATACTTTTGTGATTCTATTTCTTCCTAAGGGGAGGAATGATGTTCAATAGTCTTGGACCATCTTTAGCATTCATTGTCAAGCATCTACCATCACTACAGGAGATTTTATATTGAGGGGGGAATGCATGGTCTCTCTTCTTTCTTATGGGGTGGACTTTTTCCTCACATGGGGTTTTGTTCTTCTCATCTTTTAGAAAGCATATTTTTACCCTCATTTAGGGGGAGTTTTTTCCCACAAGGTCTTCTCTTCTTCTCTTCTTAATGAGGTTGAATTGTGCTTGAGTACCTTAGGACGCCTAGTTATCAAGACCTAATTTTTTTCCTCGCCTAAGTTACGCTTAAAGGGGGGTGTTAGTGTGGGATTTTTACCTCGCGGGTTTATTTTACCGACAAAAGTTGTTAACCTTTCTTAAGTGGATTTACTTTTACTGGTAAGTTGGAGTTAAGTAGAAACTGACTCCTAACTACCTCTAGTTTATTGAAAATTTTGAACAATCCTTTCCTTCCAAAACTTGGAATTCATTTTACTCATTTCTCCTATATATTCACCTCATTTCCTTAATGCAAGCATCAATTCGGCCTACAATCTTTTGTATTTTGTTGTTCTTTCGACACTAATATTTTGATCAAATTTATTGGCTGCATTTCACATATTATGCCTTTGTTACAAGGCTACTTGTGCCTCTCGCCATCCAAGATTCTTGGGATGGGTGGGTGGTCCTCAATTCTCTCTCGCAAACTAAGTGGGTTGTTCCTTGTACTTGGGATGATCTCTCCCCTCCCTTTGTTGTGGTTATCTACACTTTACTGGTTGATAGCTTGTTGAAAAAAAAAAGTATAGTTTTTTCCTGTATTTTGATGAGTTGTGCATACCACCCTAGCTTGTTCAATTGTAAACCTTAATATATGTACATTATTTTATGGATATCTAAGTCTATTAAGTGTCTCCAATGCAAACAACATCAAATGTGAAGGAAGGAAAATAGAATAGCAATGAATTGAGACTATTTTCAATTGAGATTTTTATTTCATAACCATTAATCTAGATCACCATGGAATTTTTTATAATATAAAAATTTGAATAACTTACTCTTTTTTTGGACTTTATCGGTAACATATAAGAAAAGAAAAAAGTAGTCTACGAGAAAAATTACACCCCATTTTGCATAAGATCAAGACAAGAAGATGTGAAAATCAAAGTATAGTGGACTAAGTGAGTTGAATAACAATGATTTTAAGTTATATATCAATGAAAAAATTGGTTTTGAAAAAAAAAATCATAAATATAACTTAAAATGATATTATGTCGAATCATATTACAAATTTAATATAAGTATTTAATTTTATTAAAAACTTGTTTCCAAATTAGAATATTTCAATTTTATTTTTGTTAAACTTATTTCTAAATGAGGGTATTTTAATAGTATTTTTGTTAAACTTGTTTCTTAATGTAATTGTTTTAATGCTCAAATTACCAATTAAACAATAATTTTATGTGAATAGCAATCAACCTATTACATTAATGAATAATTACACGATTAGCAATCAATGTTGACAATCAAATTGTATCAACCATATTACAAATTCGATATAGATATTTTATTTTATAAAAATATTGTTTTGAAAGTATTTTATTTTATTTTTGTTAAATTTATTTTTTAATGTGCTAATTTTCAAAACTCAAATTACTAATTAAACAATAATGTTATGTGAATAGCAATCAATCTATTACATTAGTGAATAATTACAAGGTAAAACCCATGCTGCTTTAAAACTTCTCCCTTCAGACTTCCATTTTTTATTTATATCTTTAAAAAAATAATCCAAAATAATGGTAGATTTTAAAAGCTCTCAAATGAAATTTTGAATAAATATGAAAATTTGGACAAACGTGCAATCTTTTCCCAACATTTTTCTAACAATAGTTAGAGGAATCACACAACCTGAATTTTCATATAAGTACAGTAGGGGAAAAGAAAATGATATGATACCTAATAAGTTGTGAAAGTAACCGCAATTTGAAAGAAATGTGATAGCCGATTCATCTAAAAAGGAATTTGATTTCACGAATGCAAATAGAAGCAGCATTAGGCCTAGTTCCTCAAGAATATATTACAATATAGCATTATCAATTCAAGGCCATGACTTACACCAGAATTTGTGCTATGAGTGGATGTTTTCAAGTTTGATCTTAAATGACCATTAAACTTAAGAGAGACTGAAGGAATCGTCCCAACTCAATTTGTGTCTTTTTACCAAATAAAAAAGATTGATTAAGAAAAGTGCTCTGTTATTTGATTATCATATTCAAAGTAGGAATGAAATGAAGGATAAATGAATAAACACCACCCAACTAATACAAATCTATAAACTCTGTACACCTCCATTTTATGAAACCCAAATATATACCAGTCCCTTATATCCCCATGGTACAGGTGAAACTCAAGAGCTGAGCCCCAAAACCAAATGACTCGGAAACATGATTCAAAGGTAAAAGCACTTGATCGACAAGTAGAACCCAACATAAAGATGCAATACAGAAAACTATCCCAGTAAAGACAGCATCTGAGATTTTATAAGATCAATCAGGTAACTCCGCAAAGCTTTTGTGGAGTGAAAGGCATGACTATTTAATAGATCTTGTGCAGCTAAATACTTTTTTTTCCTCATGAGGCTAAGTACCACAATTATATAGACTCATTCTCAAAATAAAATAAAAAAGATTTGACAGCTCAAAATTGAGCAAGTTCTAATGCAGAAATTCCATTCCGTCCCAACTCTGATTCCAACCAATCTCTTTCCTGTACCCAATCACTCAGAGACTTGGTTGTCAGTTGAGAATTATATCCAAGGAATTGTTCTTTCCTGTATACTCCTTTAGATGCACTAACGTGGTCTCTTTTTGTCCTATGCTTTTTCTTAAATTTGCCTGTGTCACCAATACTCAAATTTTCATCTGCATTTTCAATCTCCTTCAAATGGAAAGAGTTCTTGCCACTATTTTCTGCACAACTATGATCCCCATTTGGACTTTTCACCAATTTCTTTCCCATTCGTTTTTCTCTGTTCTCTGCTTTTACTTGCCGCTTGTGCTCCTTGCGGAGGGCTTTCCTCTCTTCCCTAACAAAAGCATGTTTTTCATTCTCCAATCCCTCGACAACCATATCTTGTGAAAGTTCTACTGAACTATGCAGAGGCTTTTCATTTTTATTCATCACACTCAATACCATTGTATTAGATACATCTTCTGCAAGTGTGTCATCATCATCCTGATCCTTGTTGCTTTCACCACAGCTTCCATCACCTTCCGTCCATGCTTCAACAGAGGGCTTGCTGCAATTAGCTTCAATGAAACATTCATTTGTTTGTTCCTCATGTTTGTCCCTTCTAAACTGATTTCTTCCCTCAAAGTCTGCACCCTTCCCATGAGCAATGGTTTCAACAGCTGATCTGAGGAAAAGATAGACAAAGAATTTCCTTATTCTCACCTTCTTATACTGTAAATTGTGAAGATCTTCATCATCAAGCAGATAGCGACCTCTTGCCTCTCGTTCAGTTACAAGGGCATATTTAGGACAGGTATATTCACACCTGTAATGCATGTCATTATAACATCAAAAACTTTGACCCTCTCATTCCCAGAATAAAAATACGGACATGTTCAATAATCCCCAAAATTCATGCAGTGCAGAGGGCAAGTATTATAACATGATGGCAGCTTTAACTGATAACATGTTAAACGCAATTGTGGACATTCTGGAATAAAAAAGATCTTTTAAATAATATAAATACCTCAAAAATGCATCACAATAAAGATCACGTTAGTTCTTAGACAAACTAAAGTCAATGCAAGTTTTTTATGATTTTAGTCAAAAGCATGTAAAAAATCTGTAAAGCAGAAGTACAACAATATAAAAAACTGTGAACATACAAACTGCAGATATTGTTCCAACCTGGGATTAATTTCTCCAACATAACTATGAAGGATGCCCCAGAACCCAGTATCTAAAGTTATCCAGTCACAAAATCTCTTTCCATTTTAAAAATGTAAGGATGGTATTACATATTCTACTAGTTCTCGTATTCCAGAAGGCCTATATGTCCAACAAATATGGCTAGAATAGGAAATTCTTAAGCAAAGGCCTGTTCTAAATGCTACCACATAAATCGGACCCATGATTATGAGAAACCATTAGACTTGTTTTAAAAGCTGTTTAGAGAAACCATTACATTTCTCAAAAGCCAAGAAAACTAATATTGCACAGACCACAACCCCATTTAAGCCTATGCTCCAGAAGGCGTATATGCCCAACAAATATGGCCAGAATAGAAAATTCTGAAGCGAAGGCCTGTAATAAATGCTACCGCATAAATCAGACCCATGATTATGAGAAATCACTAAAGTTGTTTTAAGAGCTATTTAGAGAAACCATTACATTTCTCAAAAGCCAGGAGAACTAAGATCACACAGCAGCTACCACAACCCTGTTTATGCCTATGCTCCACAAAGCCATCAAATATCATTCAAGATTAATGCAAGACAGTCTGCAAGAAGAAATAAAAGGATTCAAACACAACAAAGAAGACCAAAGGAGATGCTGACATCGTAACATCACTATTCTATCCTTATCACATAATTTTTTTACATCAGCAGTGATGTTTTGATTTTGACAATGTGTAGTTTTAGCATTCTGTACAGCTACACAGAACAAGTTGGCTGCCACATAAAAACAGTAATTGCATTTATTATATAAATGGAAGCGGTTAGAGCTCACTGAACAAATGCATAAGTCAGTTTGTCTCTCCTATGCCCAACAAGGGCCGAAAGGAAAAAATTAGGAATTAGGAAATTTTTACAAAGGATGCATCCTCTATTATCATTATATTCATGAGCCAACGAATATTACATTGTAGAATGGCTTAATATATAAGCCAAAGAATGAAATAACCTATCCTATTATTTAGGAACAAACTCCCAACAACCTACAATCTACATGAAACAACTTTCAACAATGTGCTAATGAAAGCACAATAATAACAAATATAAAAGTTGAAACTAACATATATCCCCATGATGCTAAGATATATCCTATAATGCTAACATTAATCCATATTAATCTAATACTGCCTGCCTGCCCTACCAATGACTAGACCAGATACAATTGCAAGTTTATCTCTAAACTTGACAAATTTATCTTTTCCAAGTGGTTAAATCATTATGTCTGCAATCTGATCCTCTGTAGGACAATAATAAAAACAAGTGTCTTCATTATCAACCAAGTGGTGAATGTAATGATGATGAACTTCGATATGTTTAGTTCTGACATGATAGACTAGGTTTTTCACTGTCTTGGGAACACTTTGGTTGTCCCAAAAAAGTGAGGTGGGTGCAGTTTGATCCAAATGAATCTCAACCAATAGCCTTCCTAACCACATTGCCTCACAACCTGTACTGACTCCTACCTTATACTCTGCTTCAGTAGAAGATAAGGCAAGTATGTTTTGAGCTTGCTCTGCTAGGAAATTATTCTTTAACCACGAGTGAAAACATAGCCTGTTGTAGACTTTCTTATATCCATTGATCCAACCCAGTTGGAATCAGTATATACTGTATATCCTGTTAATATGAAGTCAACAAATTGCTGATATAGAATGTCAAACTCAAGGGACCCTTTAACATATCGAATGACTCATTTTGCAGCATGCTAATGTTCTTCTTGAGGCTTAAACATGAATAGAGAAAGACAACTAATTACAAAACATTGATATGATATAGTGGTAGTAAGATAAATTTAACTACCTACCAACTGTCAATACACAAATTCATCGACCAGTAATGGAATAATGTTAGTTGAGAGTTTGATCCCAAGTTCCATAGGTGTAGATAGAGGATTACATTGTCATTTGATTTTTTTCAAAAAGAGATTTGGTGTACTTGATTGTGACACAAAAATTTTGTGATCAGTTTGCTGAAATTCCACACCTAAATAGTATTGAAGCAGGCATAAATCTGTCATTTCAAAGAAAAACATACATCATGACTCACTTGTTCAATTAAAGTAGCACTATTTCCGGTGATGGCAAGATCATCACATGGACAATCAGGATCACTATTTCACCGCCACTGATTTTGACATAGAGAGTGGGTTCAAAATAGTTTTTTTTCTGAAAGCAAAATCTCTAAGACATTGATCAATTTTAAATACCAAGCTCGAGGAGCTTACTTAAGTCCATACAAAGACTTTACCAACCTACAAACCAAATGTTCTTTTCCTAGAACCTCCAACCCCTACAAGGCTACAACTGAGTCATGTAGATCTCTTCAAGTCTCCATTCAAAAAGGCACTTTCTGTTAGTGTTTGGTAGCTTCGGGAAATATTTTCTCCTTAGTTTATTCTTGTACAAGGCAGGTCGGCCTTCATATCTTAAATGATATTTTTATATTTTCTATTTCTCTAAAGGAGCCGACCTTGAGAAGAGGTCACCTATCTTGGTATATAAGGGAGGTGAAGACCTCTCATTTCAGGCATCAAGTTTAATTCACTCCACTTCGCTTCTTCAGCAGCAGTTCGCCTTTCTTTGCAGCAGATTCCATTCAAAGAGAAGTGTTACCATTTGTGGAGAAGTGTCTCCATTCATTGTATATATTCAGCCTTGTGTAAGACCCGATTCTGTATGCAGAATTCTGCACTTTTATCTGATATATAAGAGATTATTTGCTGGGTTTTTCTCCCTCGAGTAGGAGGGTTTTCTCAGGGTATCTGCTGTGTTCATTGTTCTATGTGTTGTTGTATTTCTGCTTATTTCATTTCTGATCTAAAACTAACACTTTGGACATCCATCTGATTACCTTCCATCCAAATTGAGCAACAATGGAGATAGCTAACTGAAAGGTTACCATTTTTACAAGAGGGGCAAAGGTCTCTTCAGAGTCTACCCTTTTCTCTTATGCATATCCTTTAGCGACAAAAAAATCTTTGTACGTGTCCAAAGAACCAGTAGATCCATTTGCAACCAATGGATTTCTTTCCTGGGGGCAACGTCAACAACACCCAAGTCTTGTTTTTCATCAAGGAACCATATTCCATCTTCATGGAAGCTTCCCATTCAAACTTCCCTTTGGCCTTTGCAAATGTACTAGGCTCAAATATCTATGCAACAACAAAAACTAGAGCAAAATTTACCTACTCACCACCTTACACAAGCTTTCCTGAACATGTAGATTGACATCCTATTGCCTTTGGCAATTCATCCTCTCGAACATCCTTCATAATGGTATAGTACCACTTCGGTCTCTTTTGTTGGCCCTCCTAACTATGTTGTGAAGACGAAGCATCACTCTCTTCTCCAACTGATCCCCTCCGAACAGTGATGCTTCAAATGTTCCTTGTTTGATTTCAACATCAAAACCCATTCTAGAATAAGGAATGGTTACCCATTCACTACTATCTATGGAATTACCATTGATTGAAAAGAATGGTATTTTATCATTTACAATAACATCTTTAATAACCACAATTTTGTTTGTAGACATCTAGTAGTTTGTATGCTTTGGATTGTTCACTAGAGCCAATAAACATATATGGTTTGTTTTTTGCTTCTAAATTACTTAACTTTTCCTCAGGAAAATGTGCAAAAGCAATACAACTAAAAACTCAAAAATCTCTTATAGAAGGTTTTCTATCTGACCATGTTCCCTCAAGAGCAACATTTTGCAAGGCTTCACAAGGACTACAATTAAGGATGTAGATTGTATTCAGAGCTTCTACCCATTACCTATATGGAAAATTTTGGTTGTGCACCATTCACCTTGCCATCTCCATAACTGTCGTATTCCTCCTTTCCATGATTCCATTTTGTTGTGGAGTATACAAAGTAATATGCTATTGATATATACCTTCTTTGTAGAATTCCTTGAACTGGTCAGAGATGAAATCGCCTCCATTATTTGATCTAAGTGTCTTGACTTATTTACTTGTTTGTTTTTCAACAAAAGGCTTTCCACACCACAAAGTTAGATAAACATTAACTTGTTCTTCAAAAAATAAACCCACAATTTTCTAGAAAAGTCATCAACAAGTAACAAGAAATATTTTGCACCAAACAAATTAACATGAACCAAATCTAAAACCCCTTTGACTCACCATGCTTATCGGTATCAAATGGATGTCAACTTTGTTTACTCATCTAACACCATATGCAAACATTCTAACTTTCTTGAATAGATGGGAGCCTATCCACCATATTAGTCCTACTAAGTATAGACATTCATGATTCAAGTGATCATACCTTTCATGCCAAAGTATTGGTACTCTCAACTGCTACTAGTGCATGTGCCTTTGTTGTTTCAAGATCTACCAATTTATACAATCCCTTTTCACCAATGGCAACAACAATCACTTTGTTATCTTGAAGAGTAGTTATCATACATTTGTTTCCTTGAAACTTTACATGAAGATTAGGATACTTTGTGATCTCACTAATAGATAGTAGGTTTTTGCTTATGTCGGG
The DNA here is from genome assembly GCA_007258455.2 of Sequoia sempervirens. Classification (NCBI taxonomy): domain Eukaryota; kingdom Viridiplantae; phylum Streptophyta; class Pinopsida; order Cupressales; family Cupressaceae; genus Sequoia; species Sequoia sempervirens. The sequence continues at coordinate 69,454,153 of VDFB02072274.1, forward strand.
GATATACCGAACATTCTTAAATGTATAATTGTAATATCTTGCTTAAATATTTTATTTTTTTTCTTAGATATAATAAATCTTGGGTCACAATAATAGTTTGCACAATTAATTATAAATATAAGATTAACCCAAAAATTGCAGTTTTAAGAATTTATGATCTAATTCAGATATAATACATATAGAATATATTTCAAAAAAAAACTGAACTTATCCTTTGTATCATTGTTAATTTGTCCCAAATCTGCAGCAAACTATCTTTACTTAAATGCCTTTAGAATGTCTCCCAAATCTGCCTGAATCAAGGGTTTTCGTCCTATAATTTCTAACCTATAAGGGTTTTGTCCTCAAGTTGTTTGAACCACAGTCCATGCTCCACAAGGAGTAATAATCAGATATAAAAATGTATTCACAATGATTTCCTTTTCTCCTTGTTTGATCTCTTTTATATACCCATTTTCTTTAATAGGCATAACTCTTCACATGTATTTTGACTTTTATTAAAACTAAGCTTCAATTTTCGTTTCAGTTTATTATTACTAATCCTTTCTTATGGAAATCATGGGTATAGTTTCCACGATCTTGCTAGCATCCTTAAACTTTATTAATAATAATCACAGCATTGCATGCTAAGTAAACTCTAGTCATTTTACAGGGACTTGTTCATATCTGTCGCCACCTAGGATCACAAAATATTATCTGTTTTGCAGTTTATTATCAACGCTCATCCCACATTCTCAAATCTCACAGAATGTATGATGGGCGTTGGTTAATTTTGTTTCATTTTTGAGGGGACACTATAATCCGCCCTTCCCAAGATTGCTTGTCCTCAAGCAATCACAAATTAAGATGTTGAAGAATTTCTACACCCTCCCATGTAGCATCATCTTCAAGAAGATCTTTCTATCGGATTAGATATCCTATCACTGTTTTGTTCCTTAGTTTTCTTTCTCTGAAATTTATAATAGCCTCAAGAATCAAAAACAATTTCCCTTCATCATCCAGTGGGGGTAGCTCTACTGAAAGAATAATTTGATTTGACTTCCTAATGCCTTTTTAATCAAGAGACATAAAATACATTGTGAATCTTATTGTTCTCTAGTAATCATAGTTTGTATGCAACCTCCCCAATTTTCACTTGATTATGTAAGGGCCATAGAACCTTAGTTTCAATTTCTCTACTCCACTCTTCTTCAAGGAAGACTATGTAAGGTTATAGCCTTAAGAAGACCATATTTCCTACTTCAAATGTTCCTTCAATTCAATGCTAATCGACATATATTTTTTTGTTGCTTTTGTGTTCTTTGTAGGTTTTCTTTGAGTGATTCCAAAATTTCTTGACTTTGTTTAACTAGATCTTTTGCTCCTGGAACTCTACTATCTATGATAACCAAATCCACAAAAGATAAAGCATCATAAGGCCTTGAAATGTGTCATCCCAATATAACAATGTTGCCCCAAATAAAGATTTTATCCAAGCCGTCTAATGCTCAACTACATAATTTCACAAATAGCCCTCAATCCACTTGAGGACTATTTTTGTCAATCTATCATTTTGTGCATGATAACTAGTACTTGGAGATAATTCAGTCCTTGTTAAATGAAAGATTTCTTGACAAAACAAGCTAAGGAACCAACTATCTCTATAACTTACTATGATTTTTGGCAACCTATATAATCTAAAAACCTCTTTAAAAAACAACTCAACTACTTGAGGCACCTTAAACTCCATAGATATGGCAAAGAAATGACCACACTTTGTAAGTCTATCAACCACAACACATATACAAACTTTACCTTGTGAATTAGGGAGTCCTATAATAAAATCCATCGATATACTTTTCCCATTTTTGGTTCAGAATTGGCAATGGCTACAACAACCCTATAGGAAAAGCATATTCTAATTTGTTATGTTGGCAAATAAGGCATTCCCTCACACACTTAAGAACATCTTCTTTGAGACCCTTCCATGCAAATCTCTCCCTAATTTGTCAATAGGTCATAAAGTAACCTTGATGTCATGTTAGTGATGTGTTATGTGAATCCTTCAAAACCTTATTCTTTACCTTTGAGCCTAGGATAAGATATATTATGTCTTTGTATAGAATAAGGTCATCTACTACCTTATACCTTTCATCATGGCTCTTTCCTTGAAGATATCAGTAGCAAATGCATCATTTCCATATTCTACTATTATGTTAGCCTTCCAATCAAGAGAAATCTCCAATAATGAACATAAGTAAGGCTTCCTTGACAGAACATCGACTTCTACATTATTCCTTGATGTATTCAATGTCAAAGTTGTGGGCTTGAAGCTTGCTAACCCATTTGTGTTGTTTTTCGTTTAAATCCAGTGTTCCACGGGGACGCGTCCCCCCCACCAAAAAACAACCCACACCCAAGATGAGGACGTTTCCGAGACGGGGGGACGCCTGGGAAACATCCCTCCGCCGTCCCTCCACCGTCTCCAAGTACCCCCGCCGTTTCCTGAACGTCTCCTCCTTGAGGAGGACATTTCCTTGCCATTTCTGGTAGGGAGACGCCAGGGAAACTCCGAGGAGACTTCCAGATTTCCCCTCAACGTCTCCAAAACGTCCCCTCCAAAAGGCAAAAAGCAATATAATATTATTTTTATAATTTTATTAAAAAAATTGAACCTAAAGTTTTAGACTTAGTTATAAGTCACTAGACTGTATTGCTGGACTGTTATCAGTCACGCCCAGATTTGTAACCTTTCCAGAATGAATTTAGCACCCAGCAAATTGCAGCAGCCAGGCAGGCATGACTCGACAGGTGAAGTAGAGTACTTGACTGACCTTTCAAACTCCACGTCAATCCCTTTAAGAACCCGTCAACCTTTGAATTGTTGCAATATGTATATGGAAGTTGCGCTCAATAGAAACTGTATAAATCTGAGTAAGTTTGTCTCTATCCATCGTGGATAATCTCCAAATAGGTGGCGTGGTATTCTTTGGTTGAAGCGGCCAGACAAACAAGACGCGATAACCTTTTTAGAGCTGCGATATGAATTAATCTTGAAAATTTGTTGACTGTTTCTCCTATCTATTTTGTCCTCTTCCCAGTCTGCACGTAGGACTCCTTGCAGTGGTAGATTTTTCCTTTTACTGTTGCGCCCAGTCTCCTTTCTCACTCATCGGTCTCTAAATATATATAACTCCTTATATGATGCAAGTTATTCTCATAGAGGCTTCGATAACCCTAAGCCTAACTCCTAGTTTAACTGCCTTTTTCAATGTTCAGTGGTTCACTAGTTCAATGAAATGATAAATCATTGCAATGTGCTTGAACTTTTAAGTTTTAAGTTTTGCTTTTATGTGTTAACTTTACTTATTCTTTAGGCTTCTACAATTATATAATTATATTGTTATACATCTTTTTATAACTAATTTTTCAAGTACTATATGTATTTTAGCACCGCCCCCCTGCCGCATCCCCCCACCGTCCCCTTGCTGCCCCCAAACTTAGACCCCCCATCTCCCATCCTCGAAACACGTCCCCCGCCGTCCCCCCGTCCCTTTCCCCAAAACTCTGTGGATCACTGTTTAAATCTTTTTGGCTAAGAAAGAACTTCAAACTCTTGTGATTTGTTTTGACCACAAACCTTCCAAACCAAATATTGTCTAAATTTGTCTAGAGCATGCATTATAGCTAGCATCTCCTTATCATAGATTGAATAACTCTTTACAATGTCTTTTAACTTTTGGCTTTCAAAAGCTATTGGATGCCCTGTTAGAAGTATTGTCATTGATGTCAAATATCAAAGCAAATTATAAAGACATTGATATATTCAGATTTTCGCTCAGATTTGAAGTTCAGGTATGGACAATTAAATTAAGGTGTTCTTTAGATTATGGATAAAACAAATATTATGATATGCTATTAAAACCACGATCTGAGTGTTCTTGTGATCTGGAGTAAAACAAATAACCACAATCTAGAGTTTTTAGAAGATGCGAATGAAGCTTGCCACATATTAGTTTTGAAAAGTCAGCAAACTAATTTAAGAATCATTTAACATAAAAATTGTGTTTGTTGGACTCAAATCAAGAGACGTCTTTCAAAAGGAATGCGAATGAGGAATTTGTCTTCTTGTGAAAAGACGTGTTAACAAAACTTTGTTAATGCGTATGAATTGGACTAAATAATCTAAGTTTCAAAGACGTGTCAAGATGAAACTAGACGACTTTTTAAGGAGATGCGAATCATCAAAGATCGAACTGAGTATAATACACGACTTTTTAAGGAGATGCGAATTATCAAAGATCGAACTGAGTATAATATATATTTGTTAAGTCAAAAGAAATATAATACATATTTGTTAAAAGATGCGAATGAAGGGATAAGACGTCTTCATTAAGCATAGACATTTTTCACAAAACAAAAGCTCAAGACGTCATAAACTAATTTCTCTAAAATGCCAATTAGTGAAGAGATATGGCGTGTTATGAAGAACGGATTTCTGAAAGGACACGTGATTTCTTTTCTTAAACGCCTTTTGTTTGAAGAGTTGGAAAATCAATTATAAGGAGTTGTGTCGGTCTGTTTCTAACAAAGACGTGTTGCATCCAAAACACACCTCTCTAAAGGGTTCGAAGCATTTTCTGAAGTGATGTAATCTTTCGATTGAAGGCTGAACTGGTGTAATCTATTTGATTAAAGATATATGTTATATTTACACACATTCGATTAACATTGATGAAGAAAAATTAAAATCAAGTAATTCGATTTAGTTGTGAAGAGGCAGACTTTCAAAAGGTACAAGAACAGACGTGATCTTTCATAAAGAGGTATGCAACTATTGAACAATATACATATGAGATATCCAAATCAAAGCTGGGGTGTGGTTGTCAAGTTCAAGAAGTCTAAATCAAAAGCCTATCTTCTTGTGTGGGCTGAGTGTGAGAATTTACATCACAAAGGCAGATTGGAGGATTGGCAGAGTTCAAATCTGATTGGCTTCATTTGATTCATCCATCAAGTCAAGGTGTGGTGCCTTGCATTAGGGGTTGGTGCTCCTTGTAGGTAGGTGCCTACTAAAATTGTAAAGGGTTAGGGTGTTCCTTGTAGATTGTATTCTACTAAATCATCCCTCTTGTAAATTGAGCAGGTTGGTGCCTACTCCCTTAAAAATATTTCAATAAAGATTTATCAACTTGTGTAAATTGATTCATATCAATAGTTGATTGTGATAAGTTTTGAGAAAGTTGAGAATTAAAAAGTTAGTTGATATACTGATTCACCCCTCCCCCCCCCTCTCAGTATATCCTTGTGCTCTTCATGTCCTTTTTGCATTAATATTGCTCCAACTCCTTCACATGAGGCATCACATTCTATAACAGAAGGAAGTGAGAAATCAGAGATGGCTAGCACAGGACATGAACTTATATTTCTTGAGTTTATCAAAAGCCTATTGAATAGTCTTCATCCATGCAAATGTTCCCTTAGTTAAATATGTCAATGGAACAGCTAATTGAGAGAATCTTGTGACAAATCTTCTATAATAGCTACAAACCCCAAAGAATCCTCTCAACTAAGTTAAATTTGTTGGTAGGAGCAATCTAAAATGGCTTGTATCTATTGTTGATCGACTTGCACTACTTGAGCACTAATAACATGTCCTAAATAAAGAATCTCCATCAACCCAAACTCACATTCGGATTCCTTAGCATAAAGACATTGTTGCTTCAATATTCCCAAAACTTCATCAAAACGTTGTAGGTGTTCCTCCCATGATTTGTTGTACATCAAAATATCATCAAAGAATACTAACACAAACTTGCTCAACTAATTTTTGAACACGTGGTTCATACATGATTGGAAGGTAGTAGGAGTGTTAGTTAAACCAAAGGGCATAACTCAAAACTCAAAATGCCCAAAATGACATCAAAAAGTAGTTTTATGCACATCCTCTTCTCTCACCCACATTTGATGATACCCAAATCTCAAATCAATTTTTGAGAAGTATACTGCCCTATGCAATTCATCAATTAATTCATCAATAGAATTGGATATCTACTTTTAATAGTTTTCTTGTTTAACACCTTGAAATCTATTCACATTCACATAGTTCCATCTTTCTTTTTTGCTAAGACAATTGAAGATGCAAAAGGGCTAGAACGTGGCCTAATATGACCCATCTCCAAAAGTTCCTTAATTGTTTTTTCAATTTCTTCCTTAAATCTTCTTAGATGCCTATAAGGAATTGTAATTACTAATTTTGTTTTGGTTTCTAGTTCTATTATGTGTTGAAACCCTCTATTAGGAGGCAATCCTGAAAGACTGACTTTGAAAACCATGTTATTCTTGCCCAAGAGTGTTTGTATGTCCATATGATAAGCTTTCTTACTTGTAGTGGTTGTATAAGTTGCTAAACATTGTGTTGCCCGTGCTTCTTGTCCACTCCTAAAACACCTCTCCATTCTTTTTGCTGATATAACTCTAGGAGCTCCACTAGTATTGCCTTGTAGCACTATGTCTTTCCTTTTGATTTGAACCTTAGCTCCATTGTTCGATAAATTTGTGTAAATTCTCCCAAAAAGAATAGACATTGCACTCTTAAAAGCACATCAGTTTCTCCTATACCTACCACGTAGAAGTCATCTTGCATCTTGTGTCTACCAAGAGCAATCTCCAATTGTTGAATTTTCTTAGTGCATGGAATGGTAAAATTGTCAACCACTATAACATTGAATCTATTGAAATCTTATGGTTGTAACCCTCTTCTAGCAACCAACCTTTCATCAATGGAGTTATGTGTTGCTCCATCATCGATTATAATTGTATTTATGCCCCTGCAAAAATATTTGTACTCAAAAAGGATGATATTGATGAGCACCTAACAAGGATGCAAGTGCACCCCGTGAATCTTCACCTTCTTTTATTTCTAATTCAAGTTCATATTCAACTACTTCGGGCTCCCATTCTTCCTCCTCATCAAACATTACTTGTATGTAATGTACTTGGCATTTACCCAAACAGCGGTGTCCAAATTCCCATGGTTTTCTACAAGAAAAAAATAATTTATTTTGGTGGAGCTCATTTTTGGTTACTTCATCAAAATTGCTCTTTGGTGGTAATGCCTTTTGTTGACAAAAGCCTTTTTGAAAATGTTTCAAATTTAACCCTATAGAAGGGTTTTCTAAAAGAACTTATTATTGGCCACTAAAGCTTCTAAATTCAAAGCTCTTTTAATAGGCCTCTTGAAGGGTCAATGATCAAATGCCTTAATCAAACCCCTAAGAGGTTCAATTAACCCTTCGATAAAAATGACAATCTTCTTTTTGTAACACCAAGCACCATTACAAATAATTTTTGGAACTCTTCTACATATTTCTCCATTATTCCTTCTTGTTTTAACTAGGAAACTCTCTAAAATGGACTTCAAGATCCTTTCTACCGAACTTTTCAACAAAACTTTTGCAAAATTCATCATATGTGTCTATTAGACCATGACCTTGGGTAACCAACCCATGTACCACCATTCGTGAGCCAATTATTCCAAGTGTAAGGTGGTGAATTTTATGGTGTCATCCTCAGTCATAGGTTTCAGCAATAGGTAGGATGTCCAACTTCTCCACCCACACACAAGCAATATACTTACTAGAACCATCAAAAGTAGATAATGTTAACTTACCCAAAGCTTGCTGATGATCATTTTCTCTTGGTTGGGGTCTAGGTTTAATTCTTGAGCCATTACTCCCTTTTTTCATATTCATGTAATTCGAGAGAGACATTGCTTCTCGAATCTTTGCAGGGAGTTTTCTATATTCTTAATAATAGGCAGTGATATCATCTTGCATTGAATTCTTGTGCTTCTCCTAAAAACACTTCTTGTCCCCTTTGAATGAAAGTGGACAAAGAGGTCTATCAACAAACCCACACTTGGTTCCTTGTGTGGGACCTTTTTACTTATTATTGTTACTGTTATTGGCTCCAAAAGAACTTGCCTTGCATCATATCTAACATTGCAGCATCATATCTAACATAAGGTCAAATTTTCTATAAATCTCTTTTGCATAATCGTAGTTGTCATTCTCTCTATCCATGTTTACTTCTTCTACCTTAAATTCCAAAGGAGTTTCTGTCACTTTTTCCTTTGAAAATTAATGTTGAGTTTTTCTAAGTTTTATTTGATAATACCTATCGACTCTGTCACTAAATTGCATATGAAGGAATTCTCACAGGCTGGGAAGATCCAACTTTGATACCATTTGTAATATCCCACTTTATTTTTATTTTTTTCCTTAAATATAATAAATCCTAGCTCATGACAATAGTTTGCACAATTAATTATAAATATGAAATTAACCCAAAAATTGCAGTTTCAGCAGTGTATTATCTAATTCAAATATAATACTAAGAATATATTTCAGAAAAGATTGAACTTATCCTTTGCCTCTTGTTAATTTGTCCCAAATCTATAGTGAACTATCTTTACTGAAATGTCTTTAGAATGTCTCCCAAATTTGCCTAAATCAGGGGTTTCCATCCACTAACTCAACAATGGAAATTAGACAGTTTTTGTCCTCTAATTTCTAACCTAGAGGGGTTTTGTCCTCAAGTTGTTTGAACGACAGTCCACACTCCACAAGGAGTAATAATCAGATATAAAAATATATTCACAATTTGGCTTGAGGCTGTGGGATGGCTCCTCATGGTCTCGGGTTCGACTCACTCTCGGGTTTAAACGGTGGTAGTGGTTGCCGGCTCCATATACCCCACCAGGGACTAGTCTCGCCTTCTCACTCGCCTCTAAGTGCCGCTGGGCGGGAGGTCAAGGGGATACCCTGAGTAACAAAAAAAAAAAAAAGTATTCACAATTATTTCCTCTTCTTGTGTTTGATCTCTCTTATATACCCTTTTTCTTTAATAGACATAATTCTTCACATGCCTTTTGACTTTCAATAAAACTAAACTTCAAATTTAATTTCAGTTTATTATTACTAACCCTTAAGGAAATCGCAGGTATAGTTTCCACAACCTTGTTGGCATCCTTAATATTTATTAATATTAATGATAGTGTTGCATGCTAAGTAAACTCTAATTATTTTAGAGAGACTTGTTCTTATCTGCCACCACCCAACATCTCCAAATATTATTCGTTTTGTAGTTTGTAATCAATGCTCATCCCACATTCTCAAGACCCACAGGAATGTATGATGGGCGTTGATTAATCGTGTTTTGTTTTTAAGGAGGGGCATTTCAATCATTTACACCACTACTCATTGTCACCCTAACATTCCCACATCCTCTTACAAAGTGAGTCCAACCATCACACAAAGAAACAAATTCACTACTACTCTTATCTTCAACAAAACTTAAGTACTAGTTTTGCAATGCTACAAAAGCAAAGTCGTCTATTGCTCCTTGTTTGTCCTCAACAACATTTGCATATTGTGACTTCTTTTGACTGCTTACAAGATCTTGTTGTCACTTCCAACATTTTTTCTTGAAGTGACCCAACTCCTTACATTAGTAGCATTTCCACTTGGATCTTTGCATCGACTTACTACCCTTTGAAGATTCACCTAATGAACAAGTTTCCTTATTATGTTTTTCTCAGTTCTTGCTTCAAGCATTCTCTGTGATGTTTGAGGTTCTTGCTCCTGATTATTCTTGCCTTTGTTCCTTTTGTAAAAGACATGATGACAACTTCTCAAAGTCAACTTCTTGAATCTCTTCAATTAGGTCCAAGGACTCAACAAAAGAATCAAATGATGATGGTAAAACTATGCATTACAAAAGCAAACAAATCCTGGTCATCTACCAACTTTTCAATGGTTGCCAATCGATCAATGAAATCCTTCAACCGCAAAAGCTAGTGAAAAACAAATCCTCCTTTCTACAACTAAGTGGAAAACAAAATATTTTTTAAATATAAAGCCCTAACAACTCCCGATGCTTGATATTTCATTTTGCAATTCTCCCACAAGCAGAAGCTATAGTGGTGTTTCTAACCTTTGGCACTAATGCATCAACAACAAACAATTTATGCCTTTTGTCCTAGTCCTTTGGAGTATCTTCAATTCATGCCTCCTTGTTCAACACAATTTGATCAAGATCAAGATAATCATAAATGGTGAGTATTTTGTGACTCAATTGACTATAATTATTTCTGCTCAACTTCTAAGAGTCAAGCAAAAGCAGTGTTTGGATTCCTGCCATCGCAAGACACTACACTAGACTTGAGGTTTATGAAAACAATTAAATTTGGAGATCTGTAGAACACATCATGGGATATTAGACTCCACAAGACACAATGTGGTAAGTTTTCAAGAGAAAATTCCTCAAAATTTAAACAATATTAAAATTAACAATCTCTTTTCAGACAAATTACCATAACAATTAAAATAGGAGTTTCAAAAATGCTGAAGCAAAAATAATTTACAAGAGCATGTAATATACTAATAGTCACAATGTGGCCAATTTTCAGGTAAAAATATCCTCGTAGTCAAAAGATATGAAATAAACCTCTTCTAGGCCAAACTATGGCAAATATACAAGTTTTTATAAACTTTTAAATAAATTTATAAATCTAAATGTGTTGCCCTAAATTTATATGAAACCAATATTTTTAAATAAATAAAAGACCTCCAATATATGGCCATACTGCTGCCTTCAAGTCAGCTCCTTTATTTGCTGATGTTAACAATCAGTATGTTAAAAATTTAGAATGTTGTTGTCACAGCTTGTGCCTACCTACACACAGTTGACTTCCTCTCTCAAATTGCCACCTCTCACACCTTGCAATGCCTCACAAGAACTTCAACGCCTCCTGATGTCTCTAAGCTATTCCACAATTGTTTTGCATTTTCTAAAGTTTCCTATACAACACCACAACAATGATATGACACACACGACATTTACTTAGTGATTCCAATATGAAATGCAACAAATAGGAATGACACGCAAAATTTGCAATACCCAACAATCTTTCACACCTCCAATCAAGCCAAATCTGCATGGATCTACCTTGGATGTAGTGGGAGAGTAGAAAAACAAAACACTGCTCGAATCTGATACAATGGCTTCCTTACATAGCTAGCAAAGCAGCAAATTTAAACACCCTCTCCTTTCTATTACTACAATCATTCACAACAAACACTCCTCTCATAGGCTTAGCTATTGACGAGGCTCTAATACCATATTATCATTATATCCTTGAGCCAATTAATATTGTATTGATGAATGGCTTACTAGATAATCCAAAGAATGAAACAATCAATCCTATTATTTAGGAATAAACTCTCAATAACCTACAACCTATGTGAAACAACTTTCAACAATGTGCTAATGATAGCTCAATAATAACAAATATAAAACTGACATATCCCCCATAATGCTAACATTAATCTATATTGATCTAATATTCCTAGGATTTTTATTCAATTCCATCAAATGGGGACCACCTGGGGCAGCAGGATGGGAATGAAACCACCTCCCCCCACCATCCCCTTGGGAAAAAACCACATAGGGGCCTATCTGTGAGCTACAAATGTAGGGACATCATTCGGGATGTTGCCCTTTTGTAGGACATCCAACACACTTGTCATCCTCGACGTAGCCAATGCATGTGCAAAGGTCCATCAATTGTCCCAAGGATGGCAAGACTTCCCTACACATCAAAAATAGAGACTTTGCACTTAAACAGAATAAGAAACAAAAATGATCAAACCCTAAACCTAAAAGGGAGGCTTGCCAAAATCCCCCAACCTAAAACTTATAAATACCCTAGCCCATGCTCTATTGCAATTGTTGAAAGAGGAAGAGCAAGTCCCCTTCAAATGTTCCACCCCTCAACCCGACCATATATCATGACAAGGAACAAACCATGAGTGCTACCCCTTAATCTCGTTGGGGGCTACCACCCCAAATTGCAAATTTGGTTTTCAAAACCTTAGTTTTTGGCCTTGGTACAGGGACAGGAAGGGTTCAAGGTTCGAGTATGCCAATATGACATTTTTTTCTTTGGGTATAGGTAAAGGTTTGTGTGTGTGTGTGTGTGTGTGTATAATCTAAGTTACCAATCCTAGTACTAGTTCAAGTTTGGGTTCAAGGGTTTGGTTCGTGAGTTTGGTCAAAAAAAATTGGGAGTTGGATTTGTTTTGGGTTTGTCCACACAAAAAATATAAAAAATCAGAAATATAAATATTTTCAGCAGTAATTAAGTTCAAAATACTACGCAGCATCATATCATAAAAACTAAAACTACTACAATGTCAATTTGTTAAACTCAAGCGTCATGATATATATTAAAATTTAAAAATACTAATTTTAAATGTCAACAAGCAACCATCACTAATCAAGCATCAGCATCATATGGGTCTTCAAAAAATATCATCGCCATCCATACTAGAAGATGTAGGCACTAGTATATTGAAACCACAAACATTGCCACTAGCACTCTCATGCTCGCTAGCTGGCTTGTCTTCAACATCAAGTGCAACAAGGTGGGAAGTGGAAGTGTCCAAGTTAGTATGCTCTCGCTCGATATCCCACTTCCTTTTGTCCTCTTCCTTGTAGCCATTTTGTTTGTGTGAAAGGAGATACAAGTTTGGAATATGCGTACACTAAGTCCTCTACCTTTTTAGAATGTAGTTGATTGCACTTTATTAAGTAGATGAAAGAGTATGTGCTCCAATTACTTTCAGATCCAAATGAACTAGCAACCTATTAAGAAAAAATTAGAGACTTAATAGTTATAAAAATTTAAATTTTAAATTATAAATGAAACTCAAAAGATAAAAGATTTTTTTTAGTAAACTTACTTACGACAAAATTTTGATTGCAAGATGTTATAGGTGTGTGAATTATTGGCCATGGAAGTACCACTAACTATGAGCATCGACCTTAAACTTGTCATGAAGAGCATCAATACTAAATTCACTAGAGCATACCGAATCCATCAGCTCAATCCTAACTGCATCCCTCATGTCAAGATCAATGAAGAGTCTATGAAGTGCAGACTTGTACCCTTGGCTGACTTCAACATCTCTATATGGGGGAATCCTTTTCGACATAGAAAAGATCTCAACGCTATAATACTTGGGACTCAATGCAAAGGCAAGAAGATGTACGCTTGGCTGACTTCAACATCTCTATATGGGGCAATCCTTGTCGACATATAAAAGATCTCAGCGCTATAATATTTGGGACTCAATGCAAAGGCAAGAAGATGTAGGGTGATCATTTTATTCCATCACTTTTCAATAATTTTGTGTAGCTATTTGAAGAAGGTTTCTTCAAGAGCTTGCTCTTTCTCATTTATGATGCTCTTAATCTTCTCAATCATTGAGTCGATGCCATCATATATCTCTCCCAAACAAGGCCTAACCATATCAGTATAACAAATCATACTCAAAATGGGCTTAGTGAAATGAGGAGATATTCAAGACAATCCCACCAAATGTCATCTAGGATCATCCACTTAATATTTGATGCCCTTGTAGTGCTAGATTGCTTCCATATGGATCAATTTTGGCCTCTCAAACCTTCACAAGTCATCTTAGGACAACTGTGTTGGAGACAAAAAGGGTCTCGGCAACCTATTTGAAAATCAAAGTTAAAAAATTAAAAAAAATTAAAATTAAAATTAAATTTTTTTTATTTTTTTTTACTAGAGTAAATCATATTTATTAAAAATTTAAAAATTAATCTTATTGCTTCACTCACCTTCAACAATTCTAATTTCAAGAATGTTATGAATATGCCTTGTGACATATGGTGGTTGGTGATGAACATTTGAATCTCTTCAACCTCAAAATACACCTATTTGATTCAATCAATTTTGGTGCCAATTTTTTGTAGCATAAGGTTGAGGGAGTGAACAGCACAAGGTATCCAAAAGATATGTGAATAACACTCCTCAAACAATAAGCCAATTGATCTACCATTTTTGGCATTGTCTATTATGAATTGAATAAAATTTCAAGACCCCACTTCCTCAATGGTTATCATGAGAATGTTAGCAATAAATGCACCATCCTCTCCCTTCACAATCCACTACTCTCAAAAACATTTCCCCTTTAGGGGATAGTACAATAACATTGATTAATGGCCGATTTTTTGCATCCTTCCATCCATTGGAAATGTACACCCCTCTCAGCCTACAAATCTCTAATGGGCTTCAATGACTCCTCTATGAACTTCACATCTTTTTCCAATAAGATGCTACACACTTTCTCAAAATACAAGCTCTTGTACCCTTTTGGAGCCTCATTAATTGCTTTCACCATTTGTTGCCAATATGGTGAATGAACAACATTGAAAGCCAATCCATTTGCATAGAGACATCTCGCTATATGTTGATCAGCAATCTCTAGAGACTTGTTTTGAAATGTCATTTCTAGTGGTCCCTTTGATCTTTTATGTTTAAAGGTTGCAGTTGTTCTTCAGATGTGGCCAAAAATAATGGGTGGCTCTCTACAAGTTAGAAGGCAATGGAGGGAGCTTCATTTCTCAATATCCTTTCTTTAACAAAGGATGATTTAATTTACAACCTGTTGCTTGATCTTCTTTTCCCTACTCATCAATATATGCTATGATTTTCTCTTGTACAATGGGTACATTATTTTTTCCTAGGAAAGCTTTGATGCCTAATCCAAGGATGTGACAATGGGCTTCCATCCAACTATATGAGCTAGAATACATAATACCCCAACCATTGAAAATCCAAATATAACCCACCCATCTAGAAGTTGTTGTACCATATCAACAAATTTCCAAAGGGAAGAATTGGGGTCTCTTTTGAAGCAAAGTCAGCCCATGGAGCCAGAATTGCTTGCCATTGTAGTCCCTATGACAACGAGACCTATCGAAACAAATGAAAACAAAATATATCTATACACAACTTAACTCATTTTAAAAAATTAAGCATGTGTTATAGATCGATAGAAAAATGAAAAAAAAAAAAAAGAGAATTTCAAAACAAAACAAAAGAGTTCATTTGTAAAAAAAGAAACAGAGAAAAACCAAAACTTGAAAAAAACCTATCTTATTTGCAAAAATATTCCTCTATGATCTCCTTGGCAACAAATGGGTGCTTATAAATGCGTAGGAATAGCAAACCAACCGATCAATCTTTAACTCTATTCATGCAATAGCAAGCAGCAATGAAAGTTTATCAAGGATGAATGATATTTTTGTTTTGCATTCACAATAAGGGAAATCATTTTGTTTTTGCCTTCAAAATGTCTTGGAATCCGCATTTTAGGGTTAGGGGGCATCTTTAAACATATGGTCAAAATCAAAAGCCAAATTAGAAAAAATAATTAAATAAAAAAACTAGCGGGTTTGCCATGGCAAAACTGGCTACGCATGAAATTTGCCCCGAGTTCACCTAGGTTCATCCCAAACAAACCCACAAGCCACGAACTGAATCCTAGACAACCCCCACTATGAAGCAAACCCAAACCCATACCCAAGTTGGATCGGACCTAAACCGGAAAGTTCAAGGGGTCAAATTGGTAACACAATATAATATATGTATATATATACATATACATATGTATGAAAAATTTTAAAATTATAAAAAACAATAATACTCATAATTGTTGATAAACAAAATATTTAAATACCTCATAATTTGCAAGAAAGAAAATACTCATAAATTTACAATATGATAATTCAATGATTTGTCAAATGTCAATACAAAATGAAAATTACAACCAATATTCAATAATTTTCATATTGCTCTTCATTGAAAGCATCAAAGTCAACATTTCGTTCAATCTCATTTGAACCACAATTAACTTGTCATGTGCAAAAGCTGCCTCATTTATAGAGACTTCAACAAGTCATGCAACTATAGCATCTATGTCAACACGCTCAAAAGTTAGATCCCAATTCCTCATCACCCTCTAATTGTAATCAGGTCTCTCATGTGACAAGAGATGCAAGTTTGAGTGCACAAAGACCAAATCCTCAACCTTTTTTTACACCCAATCAGTGTGCTAGTATGTACTCCAATTCCACTTAGTTGAAGAAAAATTGGCAACCTATTGAAATTGCATACAATATTTATAATTACAAATCACAAATTATAAATTTATAATGTATAACAACGAATGAAAAATAAGAAAGTTAAAAAATATAAAAAAATGCAAACTTGAGAGAATTTATATTGCAAGAGGTTGCAAATAAATAAAGCCTTGGCCTTGTATATTTTGTATACTTGTCTCAAAGAGTGCAAACATCATGATTCTTTGAAGATATGAAGTGCCCAAACTCAAGACAACACTCTATATATCTACATGCATGAGTATTTGTTTTTGTACTTGTCTCGAAGAGTGCAAACATCATGATTCTTTGAAGAAATGACATGGCCAAACTCAAAACAACATTTTGTATATCTACATCTAGGAATATTCTTCTAAATGCAGTCTTGTAGCCAACATCTTCACCCCTATATGGTGCCACCCTCCTCAGCAAAGGAAGCATCTCTAAGCTATATTTCGAAGACAAAGTAAATGCTAGGAGATGCAAAGATGTGATAATCTCGTTCCAACAATCAACAATGATCTTTTGCACCCTTTTGAAAAGTGCTTCTATGCAATCATGCTCCTTGGCTCCTATTATGGTCCTTATTTTTTCAACCATGGAGTCCATGCTATCATAAATTTCACCCAAACATGGGTGAGCTAATATCAACATACCTAATCATGTTGATGTTGGGCTTGGTAAAACTCAAAACATATTCCACACAAGTTCACCACTCATCACCTAGGATCAATGCTTTGACTTTTTGGGCTCTCTTTGTATTTGATTGCCTCCATACACTCCAAAGAGTGTTGATGACCATAGCACTCAATGCATCTCCCACCTTCACACATCATCTTAAAATGATTGTGTGATGCAAATTGAATTTCAACTACCTAACATGATGTTTTTAAAATATTAAAAGGTAGATGACATCACATATCAAAAATTAAAAAATTAAAAAAATACTAAAAAAAAAATTTAAATTACCTTAAACAACTTCAAGTTGGAGGTCTTGAAGATGGCTAGTGACATAGGATGATTAGTCACAAACATTTGAATCTCCTCGGCCTCCCTATAGATTTCTTTGATCTACTCGATCTTTGTGCCAATCTTTTGCAGTATCAAGTTGAGTGAGTGGACAATACATGGTCTCCAAAAATATACCCATGTGTACCCTCCACTATTTAAACTAGCTGCCCTACAATTTTTAGCATTGTCCGTTATGACTTGGACAACATTTTCAGAGCACACCATTTCAATGGATTGTATGAAAATATTAGCAATGAAAGTTGCATCCTTCACTTGCCCCTCACAATCTACTATCTTCAACTACAATGACATTGATTAGTGGTCCATTTTTGCAATCTTTTCATCTATAAAAAATGATGGGCGCACCTATTTTGAGCCATGTATCATTGATTGCTCTTAATGATGCCTCTACAAAAGCTTTCTCCTTGGCCAATAAGGTGGTGTGCACCTTTTTATAGCCAAGACTAATGTAATTGACAAGTGCATTGGCAATTGTCATCACCATATCCTACCAATATTGTGATCTAACAAGATTGAAAGGAAGTCCCTTGCCATAAATGTGAGCAATGCTCTCATCTGCACCCTTCCTTGCCTCTTTCTTAAAGGTCTTTTCCAATGGGCCTCTTTTACATGAAAGAAAGAGGGTATTCTCTTCTCAGAAGATGGTGACATGAAAGGATGTGGGCCAACCAATTGTGATAAGCCATTAAGAGGTTTCTATAATCCTTTCTTGGAAAGAGATGTGCTCTTTCCTTTGATTTATTACTTACCATGACGACATCTTCTTGTTCTTTAATATATCCTATTATTTGTTGTTTTGGCAACCCTATCATAAGCCCAAAAAAGCACACAAGTGAGCTTTCATTCAATTGTATAAACTCGTATACCCATTTCCACATTGGCTACAACGTCAACAATAACCCCCACTACTAGGGAGTTGTTCAATCATGGTTGTATGTTGCCAAAGACGTGACATTGCATCAAATTTAAATGAGCTCTCTCCATGTGGGACAACTAAACTAGAACTACTAGTTATTCTATATGAACATAACAAAAAAAAAATTACAAATTTACAACCATACAACTAAAACTATAAAAAACAAAATTATAACTCCCATATTATGTATAAAAGATATTTTAAAATATTAAAAAATAAATAAATAAACTGGAGAAAAAACTGAAAATCATCAAAACTTGAAAAAAATTATAAGATTCACTCACTTTTGATAGATAAATCTTTCTCTAGCAGCTCCTTCTCTCTTGTCGGTGTAGGCTTTTTTCTCCCATCCTCACCTTCAAAGGAAAATGTAGTAACCTTCAAAAAACAATAATAACTTGGAGCCAAAAATGTTGTCTTAGTCACTTGTGTTCGTGAAATGAGGAAAAAGAAGTTAAGTGCCCTCACTCTAGGATGAAATCAGGTATTTAGGATATTTTTTGTTTTTTGAAAATGTTTAAAAAGTGTTTTTGTTTGTTTTATGACCAGTTGGGTCACAGGTCCTCCAAGTTTGCCTAGGTCCAACCCAAGCTCCCAAAAGTACCCACAGGGAACCTAGGGTGCCTGAGGCAAACCCTAGGCAAATCCAAAGTTGTCCTAACCTCGGACCAAACCCATACAAGTATGAAGGGGTACCAAAAGAACCCTACAACATAGTTAAAAAGTATAAATTACTAAATATTTTGGGCTGCACTTGGATTAAATCCCGAGTAGTTTATGTAATGACCCTACCGAGAAATTTTAAACACACTTGCAATTTTTTTGAATTTAACTTGTAGGAATTTCAACAAACAGTTTGTGGAATTTGAAACCATTCAATATTTTTGAGTTTATGTTTATGAATAGTTGTCAATCTTCTTTCAAATATGGAAATACTCACAAACAAATGTTCATATAATTTAAGATATATGAGGATTTTAACAAACAGTTTGACAAGAGTTCTATAATGAGATTTCATATTCATAAATTATCACTGTATTTTCCAATCAGCTGAAATATACATTCTGTCAAACACTTAGCATACAAATTGGAATACAATTAAGTGAAAATTCATAATTATTGTAGATATCATAGGAGCTTAAAGTGTTGAGTCAATTTACTCTCTAAATTGCTGCTCAATAAAATACTGCTTCCTTCCCCACATCCCTATACAAGCGCTTGGTAATGCAGATACCACTTTGAACCACGCTCATATGAAAAGGGCAGCGGCATATTATGCATAAGTCACTCCTTGAATGTTGCAATCATTTTTATGCTCGCATTTCTTCCCACAACCCCTTTTTGACTATGTACTTGAATAATATTATGGCAATACCATCCAAAGTCTTTCTTTGTTTCCAACGACAGACCTTTTTGTTAATTTCTAGGGAAACCCAGGGACATGTCCCTCCCCGGAATGCCCTGTCTTTGTCCCTGAAATGTCCCGGGTATAGGGGGACGATTGGGGGACGGTCCCCTGGTGTCCCCTTTCGGGCAAAAAAATCGGAAACCATCACCGAAAGGGGGAAACGGCGTTGACCAAATGGGGGACGGTTGACCGTCCCGGAAACGGCCAGGGGACGGCTGAGCCTTCCTTCGACTGTCCCGGGGACAGCCGGTCGTCTCTCGAGTTATGTAAAGTTTTAAGTCAAAAAAAACATAATTTAAAAAAAGCAACGGCCCTGCCTACGTGGCTATTGTGGGCCCCATCTATCTTTGCTATCTTATAAGGAAAAAAGAGGCCTTTTTTTATTCATTTATGCATTTTTTTGTTGTGAGCAGCCAAGGGTTTGACAGAAAGAGAAGTTGCAGCCATTGAAGGAGAAAGAACAGCAGCTTGAAGGAGGAAAGGAGGTTGAAGTTAGTGTTGTTGGGAGTGCAAATCCACCAAAGAGGTATGCATTTCTTTTCCCTCTTTTTTTTTCTTTTTTTTTGCAAAATCTCAAGCATACATTGTCTGATTTTTTTTATTTTTTTTCGCATTTTTCTGTTGAAACTTGCATTCTAAATATAAAAAACATGAGCAGCAATGGGGGTGGGAGTGATAGTGAAGATGAAGTGCAAAATAGAAGGGAAAGTAGTGAGGGGGTTAGTGGAGAGCAAACAAACACATACCAATGCCCTTCAACAATCATGGAACGCTATGCAAGACACCCTTTAAACAAAATAAAAAAACCATTCCTTCAATATGATACACCCGTGGGCGAAAGACAAAAAAATCAAGGGGGAGTAGGGTGTGGTTTTGCCATGTTTGTGAAAAAGAATTTAGGGGCAACTACACAAGAGTTAGCTCTCATTTTTTGGGTGAGGTGGGCCATGGAGTTAGAATGTGTCCTGCATTAAAAGATGATCAAGCATTAGAGTGCCAAAGAATTCAAATGGAGTTGGATGGGGTTCAAGGTGGGTCACCATCTTTCCCAAGTGCACAATCATCTATGCCTAATCCTAT
This sequence comes from Sequoia sempervirens, assembly GCA_007258455.2. Lineage (NCBI taxonomy): Eukaryota > Viridiplantae > Streptophyta > Pinopsida > Cupressales > Cupressaceae > Sequoia > Sequoia sempervirens. The sequence continues at coordinate 69,474,603 of VDFB02072274.1, forward strand.
CCCTCCCACCGTTGGTAGTAGAGGAGTTGCCTCAAGAGGAAAGAGGAAAGTGAGTGGTAGTGGGAAGGCATCTTCAGTTGAGTCTATGTTTAATAACCAAGCACCATAAGCCACTAAATCTTCCATTGCCAAATTCTTTTTTGCCCATCCCATCCCATTTCATGTGGCCCATTCATCTTATTTCAAACAAATGGTGAAAGTTATAGCCGCTATTGGTCCTTCATTCGTACCCCCTGGAGATCATAAGCTATGCACCACCCTCTTAGACAAAGAGTACTCCAAAGTTAATGTGTTAATGGAGGAGATGAGGCAAACGTGGATGAGGACAAGGTGCTCTATAGTGATGGATGGGTGGACTGATGTTAGACATTGGCCACTCATCAATGTCATAGTCACATGCCCTGCTAGTTCTTATTTTCTTAGAGCAATAGATTGTTTGGGGAGATGTAAGGATGCAGACTTCCAGTTTTCTGTTTTGAGATATGCCATAAAGGAGGTTGGGGCTACTAATGTGGTGCAAGTGATCACCAATTCAGCACATGTGTGCAAATCGTCTAGGTTGATGGTGGAGGGTACTTATAGGCACATATTTTGGACTCCATGTTGTGTTCATGCATTGAACAATGCATTGAAAGACATAGGGAAGTTGGATTGGGTGAAGCAAATGGTGGCAAAAGCTAGAGATATTCAGATGTTCATTTGCAATCACCACACCTCACTTGCTCTCTTCAAATCATTTTCAAAGGAATTTCTCAAACCTGTTGAGACAAGGTATGCCACTTCATTTTGTTTCACTTTCAATTTTTCAAATTTTGAAACTTCAAAGTTCAAACATTTCAATTTGTATTCATAATCTGATTTTGTTTTAAATTTTTATTTTTTAATGAATCATTGAATCAATGAATGTAGATATGCCACATACTTCATCTTATTGGAGAGGATGCTTGAGGTGCATGAGCCTCTACAATTGATGATGGTCAATGCAGAGTAGACTAGATGGCCTAATGCAAGTTCTACTCAAGGAAAGACCGTCAATCAAGAGATCCTTGATGACTATTAGTGGGCCAATGTGAGGTAAGACATATTAGATGGCTGATTTTCATATTAAATTTCTGATTTTAATATTTTAATTTTATTGTCCAATGTTCCAACTTTTGAAGTTTCTAACATGTCAATTAATTTGTCAACTAATTATTTTGAACTTTTTGTTTGCATTTTGCAAAAATATTTGCTCTTTCATCTCACCTATTGTAGATGTCATCCAATATGCTGATACAGACTCTCCTAGTCTTGGAGAGATATATGAGACATTTGACAGTATGTTTGGGAAGATCAAGCAAACTATTTTGGCAAAAGATCCCACTTTGGATTTATATGAGAAACACATTAGGCCCATTGTGACGCGGAGGTGGAATACAATGAACACCCTGCTTCATATGGCTGCCTTTGCTCTAAATCCCAAATGGTATGCACCAAGGGATGGTAGGGTGCCTCCATGCAATGACCCTAAGGTCTTAGATGGGTTCACACGGGCCATTAATAAGATGTATCCAGCAGAGCAAGCTTCACTACTTCGGACACAATTCCTAGACTTTGCAAATCTTAGTGGCCCAAACTTGAGTAAACCACAGGCGAGGTTGGATAGAGCTATATTAGCTCAAGCAAACCCTATTGGATGGTGGACCTATCATGGGAGGGATACACCACAGTTGAAGACACTTGCCACTCGCCTTCTTACACAGGTTGCCAGTTCCTCTGTTGCAGAGAGGAATTGGTACACTTATAGCTTTATCCAATCCCTCAAGAGGAATAGACTTACCTCTAGACGAGCAGAGAAGCTAGTGGCCATTCATAGTGCTCTTCGGCTTCAAGATCGGTAGACTCCAACATATTGACAGACTCCAACTCTACGGTGGGATATTGATCCTGAGGACGTGGCCTAGGTAGTTGAGGAGATAGCTGAGGGTTTGGTTGGGGTTACGTTGGTTGAGGCTGAGGTGGACCATCACAGTGACAAGACTCAAAGGATGACTCTGATTTTGATGCGGTTATGGGAGATCCTACGGATTAGGGGCAGTAGTGCTATTACTCTTTGTTTATTGTATTTTGATTTTCATATCATACTTTAAAACTATATGGCAGCAATGTAGCCTTTGGGCATTTTGATATTAGTTTATAAATTATAACTTAGAGGTTGTTTCATGATTCATGTATGTTAATTTTGAATTTTGAATGTGTATTGAGTATTGGCATAATGTTGAACACAAATGTTATATGTTAAGGTTCTATAATATATATTATGCATGCCTTATCCATGTTATCATATGAATATTTAAAATTTTCCTATATTTTTTAAATTTTCCCTATATTTTATATAGTCGTCCCCTCGCCATCCCCAAATTTTGCCTCAAAATACGGAAACTTGGGGACTCGTCCCGCCGTCCCCATCCTAGAAACTTGGTGTAACACTATTAATTTCGTATGGACTGCAATACTATTTTCTTTCCCTACTTGTTTTGTGGTTGTTGCATATACAAATCCTCCATGTCACCAAAACAAAGGTACTGTATCAATAATTTCCCCTTTAAAAAAATGAGATTTCCCTTCCATTTAGTGCAAGACCCACATGGCAAGGCTTGTCTCCTTTCTAAACAACAATGATAATAAAAAATATATATACGGTAGCAACAAATAAAATAATAGGCAGCTTCCCTTATTTGGTTCAGCCACTAAGGAATGACTATAAGCTATTGCATTGACCCAGCTCACCCAAAAATACCATATCACTACCACATAATGACTAAATAATAATTAATAATCTGTTGCACTGGCTTAGTTGATATTGGATGTATGAGCAGAAAATTTATTCATTATTTATTACTCAGATTTCAACAAACATGTTTGAAATGAAAATTTATTCATTATTTATTACTCAGATTGCTTCCACTCTTGCTACGGGAGCAAATATCTCTTCAAAATCTATGCCTTCAACCTAAGCATACCCTTTACACACAAGTCTAGCCTTGTTCTAGATAACTTCACCTTCTTCATTTAGCTTATTTCTGAAAACCCACTTGGTTCCAATCACATTCTTACCTTTAGGTCTTGGAACAACTTCCCAAGTTTCATTCTTCTTGATCTAATTCAGCTCTTCCTCCATAGCTTCTATCGAACCTTTCTCTTTGCTTGCATTTTTATAGGACCTAGGTTCTATCTTTGACAGTAATACAAAGTGTACTTGCTCATTTTCCCTCTCAAGTCTCTTTTGGGTCTAAAGCCCACTATCTTTCTCTCCTATAATCTGGTCTTCAAAGTGATGCTATCGAACATACTTTGTTGGAGTTTTTGTAACAACTTTTGAATCTTCAATACTACTATGAATTGGTTCTTCATCATCTTCTAATTCTGAAATACCAGTAGACTGAATTGTTTCATCTACTCTCACATTTGCACTTTCTACAATCCTCTTCAACCTTTTGTTATAACATCTATATGCTTTACTTCTTAATGAATAACCAAGAAAAATACCTTCATCAAATCTGGAATCAAATTTACCCAAGTTTTCTTCATCTCTTTTGATGTAACATTTGCTTCCAAGTATCTTGAAATGTCTAATAGATATTTTTCTTCTTCTCCAAAGCTCATATGGTGTTTTATCAATTTTGCATCTGATCTAGGCTCTATTCAAACTGTACACAACAGTCTGCATTGCTTCTCTCTAGTACACATCTAGTAGATTTGCTTGACTCAACATTGTTCTTTCCATCTCTTGTGCAGTCCAGTTCTTCCTCTCTGCAACTCCATTTTGTTGCAGAGTTCTGGAAGCAAAAAATTGGCTTTGGATCCCATGCTCTTCACAAAATTTATCATACTTGTCAAAAGTGAATTCTCCAGCTCTGACTAATCTCAAAACCTTGATTGTTCTTCCAGTTTCATTCTATACTAATGCTTTGAATGCCTTAAACTTTTCAAATGCCTCAGACTTCTCTTTCAGAAATGTAATCCAAGTCATCCTAGTGTAATCATCAATGAGCATCATGAAATACTTGTCTCCTTGTAGACTTTTTGTCCTCATAGGTCCGCACAAGTTTGTAAGAACCAAATCCAATGGTTTTGATGTAGAATACTCCTTAGCAAGAAATCTACTTTTTGTCTATTTTCGTTCATGACATGGTTTGCAACTGGTAGATTGAGGCTTCTTAATCCTTGGCATATCTCATACCATTCCTCCTAAACTAATATTTACAATGTCATCAAAGTTCATATGTCCCAACCTTTTGTGCCAAAGCTAACTTTCTACTTTTTGCACAGTAAGACAACTTTGTCCATTTAGCTCATTGAGATGATATATGTCACTATTTGTCCTACGTCATTCCGCAATCAGTTCTTTGGTGCTTGATTTCCTGATTTCACAACCCAACACTAAAAGATAGCTTATAGCCCTTATCAAACATCTGACTCACACTTAAAAGATTATGTTTTAGTCCCTCAACATACAAAACATCATGTGTCTTTGTCCTACCACTATCAAGACTCAAAGTAACCTTACCAATAATTTTAGCAACAAAATTATTTCCAAGAGTCACAGAACCTCCTCCAAATTTCTTGAAATTCATGAACTTACTTTTACCTCCAATCATGTGGCTTGAGCAACCGCTACCTATGATCCACAAGTTCTCCTTTTGAGCATGTAGACTAATTTGAGCAATCATTGACCTTTTTGACTTCTCTTCAGAAACCTTCTTCTAGATTTTATCTGATTCATGATTCCTACTTTTTGATCCTTTTCTTCCACTTTCCGGTACAGGACTCACAAAATTGCTTTTGCAGTTCCTTGCAATGTGTCCAAAGTTGTTGCATTTGTAGCAAATGATATTAAAATTGTATAGAGGCGCAAATGCATTCTTGCTGACAAAGCTATTTCTTCTTATCGAAGCTTTTCCACAATCCATGGCCTTATGACCAAAATTATTGCAACTAAAAAAAATAACTAGAGAAAATATAATTGAACCTAGTGTTGTATCCATGTCTACCTAATCTTCTTCTCTTGCTTTGCACTTGAATAAAGTCATCATTTTGTGTCTTGCTTTCATCACTTGCCATGATTCTTTCAGACTTTGAACTTCCAGAGCCAATCACTTCCGGAATTGCTTTAGCAATCCTCACAGAGTATTCTATCACCTTGCTCTTCCGATCATCAAAACCAATTCCGGTTTTGACATGCAGAGATCTCTAACTTCCCAATATCTGATCTAGAGTTTTAGTACTCTTTCCAAACTTCATCTGCAGCTACTAATTCACTTTCTCAAGCTCTTTTCTTATTGTCACAATTTTTGCTTCCGGCTTCTCACAGTCCTTGTCTCTTGATAGCAACTTTTTGGTAAGAACTTCTTCAATCCTTTTTGCTTCTTCTATCAGGGTCTTCAAATCAACAATCATCTTTTCTGCTTTCTTCAAATCCTAAGATACTTTTTCTTTAGCCTTCATTCCTTCTACAATTTTATTCTTTGGCCTTTTGATTTCTTTTCCAACACATAGCAATTCTTCCACAAGATCTACTTCATCTTCATTTTTTCCAGAATCCATTTTTGCATGTCCTTTAGTAGTCTCAAAAACCATGAATACAGTCTTTTCATTTTCATCTCCTGAGATATCTTCATCTTCTTCTTCAGTAAAGTAGTCTTCTTCCTCATTAGTGTACAAACTCTTATGTTTCCTCTGACCTTTATTCCCTCTCTAAAATGATTTCTTTCCATACTTTCGCTCGGCATTGTTAGAGTCCTTATAGAGACACTTAGCCATAAAATGTCCTATTTCACCACAATTAAAAGACTTAAAGGGTAACTTGCCTTTATACTTATCGAAACCTCTTTGTAATTTCCTGACAAAATTGGCTTCCTCCGGATCTGATCCAATATCAGAATCTTGATCAACTTGTTTCTTAGATACTCTAAATGCGGCCTCTTTTCTTATTGTATCTTCACTTTCAAATCTCATTTCAAAAGCAGTTAGAATTCCATGCAGTTTAGTCATCTTCAACACATTCAAATCCTTAGCTTCTTCAATAGCAGAGACTTTTAGAATCAAATCTTCTAGGGAGAGATCTGAGTACCTTTTTCACAACAAACTTTTTTTTCAATTTTTCTCCAAGACCTCGGATAGAGTTGAAACCTTCATCAACCCAGAGCAGGAATGTGGCAATATTCTCATCTTCTCTCATCTTCAGGCTTTCAAACTGAGATCTATGAGTTTGCAGCTTTGCCTCTTGACTTTGTCATCACCTTCATAGATGGTCTCCAGTTTATCCCATATTTCCTTCACTATTTTGCATTGCATTACTTTCACAAATTCACAGTTAGTCGATCCACATAAAATAGCATTCCTTGCCTTAGCATTGATTTCACAAGCCTTGTTTTCGGCCTGATCCCTAGGAGGGTTTTGAGGAATCTCATATCCCTCTATCACTAACATCCAAATATCCATTCCTAAAGACATCAAATAGGACTCCATCCTAACTTTCCAAAAAGCAAAATTTGATCCATCAAACAGTGGTGCTTTATTTCTAGAGAATCCTCCCAACTAACTCAGTGTGCCATTCCAAAACTACCTTAAGCTATTAGGCTTCTTCAAAGGAACTTGGCTCTGATACCAATTGAAGGGCACACAATCTACTGAGAGGAGGGGTGAATCAATAGATCTAATCATTTGAAAATTCTTAACTTTGCTATGATTATCAAAATATATGACACTTCACACCAAACCCCACATAAGCAATTAAAACATAAAAGCATAAAGCACACAAGAGAACACCATATATACGTGGAAACCCAAGATAGGAAAAACCATGGTGAGAATAGCTACTTGGATCTATTGCCCAAATCCAACCTCACAATGCATAAATATAGAAGTGAATTTTAGAATGTGAAGTAGGCACCAACCTACTAGAGACACCAATCCCCTATTGTATATCTAGGCACCAACCTACTGGAGACACCAATCCCCAATTGAATCAGTACACCAGGTAGAACAGCAGTCCTACCAGATTACAAAGATAAGGCTTGCAGATCTTCAATTGTAGCCTAAGACACCTCATACACGTGCCAGAGTCACAACTGACACTCTTCCTTACTGCATATGATCTTTTGATACCAACGCACACACTGAAATGCAACTCTCCCTTTCATCTTCACCATCTTCTCTTCAATTTGCACCTATGACCAACTTTTCTTCACACAAGTGTAATCCTAATTCACACTCTCACTAAATACATCTGCACAACAGAGAAAAATATGCATGACACTGCATAAACACTCATCTATGTCGGCTAGGGATGCGCAAATATCTAGGATGACATAAGATGGATCTAAATTCAATTTACATGAAACGTGTAACAGGTCAGCCCAAAAACAAATTTTGTTGCCGCAAAAAGAACATGATACAGTGTGCTACCACTGGAACCTTAATCAAATCCTATCTTAACATCACACGCAAGATTTGAATTGTGCATGCTACTAGCCGTTACCGCGCACACCTTGAACTCCAACTAGTTGACAGACAGACACAAAGAACCTTTTGTCATTTCAAACTTTTGGCATGTTGAACATATGAAATATGCCCCTTAAAATTTTCTTGATTTTCAATAACAAATACAATGTAACCAAGCACCCGTTAAGGTTAGTTTAACCCAAAACGTTGCATGAAAGAACTCTAACCAAGAATGCGCCCTAAAACCACTTAAAGAGGAGGGGCGGGCATATGGTCAGAGGATCCCTAGGATCTACTGAATCAAAGATTACAAAGATTACAACTGAAAGAGAGAGACTAAACTCAACACCAAGAATGTGCACTCTAGATCCTTTAACAGGCGAGGTGCTAACATACGGTGGAGTGCTAATTGTTGAATTGAAAGTACTTAGGCGGATAACCAGCCATAAGAGAATTTCCACACTACCACCAAACAGTGGGGGGAAAAGACTACAATTAAAACACTTTGTCTGCTGCGGCAGGCATCCACTTAAGAGTGGGGATTCACCACTTGACAGTGGGTATAAGAAGAGAATTAGTAAGTTCTTTTTTTCCACACCGGCGGTAAACCATCTAGGGGTTACAATGTGATAATTAAACACAAATAAGCAACAACTAAAAAGACTGAAACAGTACTACTGTTATCAGCTTTACAAAATGAGAAAGAGCTGCAAATTACATGAGGATTACAATAGTTTTGAAGCACAAAGAAGCTGGATGATCCCACATTAGATAACTATCCAACTTATTGAAGAAAGAACTGAAAACTCAAACTGAAGCAAGTCTGATATAAAATATCTGCAAACTGAAAATGAATTAACAACTGACTGTAGCACACCAATTTGTTCATAACTTCGTCCTATCTTCACCAATTGACATGGAATCAATTGCAGCAGCTTCTAGGAGTAAAGGCGCCCCTGTTCAAACACAGAAACTGCACCAAAGCCTCCATATTTATTAATGCACGCATCCCAATATCATTCTGGAAATGTACGGCCTTCAAGAGGTGCAATTTTCTCTTTAAAAATTAGAAACACATTAATAAAATCTGAAACCTCTTGGAGAGGGTCGCCCAAGGCTTAGAATCATATAGATAAAATACCCATATGGGAATAGAATTTACCCAAGGAGCTGCAATCAAAAACGTCCTTCAGCCATGACTGAACCAGCAAGCTCCAAACTGAAAATAACATCAGAATTCATCTACAATGAAGCTCAATGTGCAATTCTGAATGAAGCACACTCTCAATCCACCATCTAGGGAACCATAGTTTCAGGCCCGAAGAATGGAGACAAATTGCTAAGCTTTCCCTTAGCCAGATTCTGGATTTCAAACCAACAGCATAACTTTACAATATTTCCAAAGATCATCAGCTCTTCAAACATCAGCAATATATATGTTTCAATTGGCAAATGAAGCAACAAGAGACTCTTCAAATTCCAAGAAGTTGAATCACTTCAACTTCCAAAAGGGACGCCACTTAAAGCATTTCACTTTTTGAAATAATAAAATATTAATCAACCTCTATTAGGCATCCAACTTCACTTTGCAACAATAAAGCATTTAATAATTCATTAAATGTACCATTGACCCCTTAATGACCCCCTTTTAAAAACAACATGAAGTGATCATTCTTAGGCATGGGGGTACAACTGAGAAACATAAAAATGACTAAGTATAAAACTTAATCCATGGAGATAACCAAAACCAAACTGAAACTGAAGGATAGCAAGATGACTTGAGCTGAATTGCTGATGATGCTACTGCCAAAATTAGACTTACTAAAAATAGCCAACTGCTATAAATAGTAAGTTCACATCAAAACAACAGAAAGCCAAACTAAACATTGAACTGCTGCTAGACAAATACTGCCAAAAGATAGACTTGCTAAAAAAATAGTGAACTACTATAAATAGTAAGTCTGCACAACAACCTCAGAACGCCAACTGACCAGTATCTGAAAGAGGAAACCCTAATTTTCTGCCTCAAGCCTACGGATTTCCGGAAATAGGCTAAATCCAAATGAAGAGCGTAGGGCCAAAATGGGGACATTACAACATATCCTCTAGAAACTCAGGAATATGATAGAACTAGTGTAGACATACTCTCCTCTGAAACCACAAAGCAAAACTGCATTTCTGAAAGAAATGTTGACCAAAATTGTATTGCCAAAGAAATCTCTCTGCCCTGAGAACTGAGCTGAAACATTCTGGTACAGACTTTTAGACCACCACTGACATAGAGAATAGATGCAAGCATGATATTGCAAGCACACAAAATATATACAACTATACCTTAGCAACTAGTAATATATATTTCTTGATTTTGCATCCTAACAATAAAATTACCAACACAAATCATACTAAACTTTTGACATACAACATGCTTTAGCAAATCTTCTACAACTCAAAATGATAAGTCGAGGGGAATATAATGATAATTCAAGTACCATTACAACCTTAGCCTTACATAGGGACATCTTTGACATCAAACTACTTACTACATCAATGACAACCTCTAACATCAATGACATCACTGACAACCTTTGACATCAATGACAACCTATGTTCAACAACTAGTTCAAAGGAGCTAGCCACCCAAAATCAAGCCTTACAAGTACCCACATATACAAAAAAGTGAGATAGAAAAGATTATTGTGGAGACGGAAATTATCAAGCATAGCCTAAGTGCTTACTCCTCTCCTATGGTGATGGTGCGTAAGAAGGATGAAACTTGGTGCATGTGCCCGAACTATAGAGTGCTCAACATGTACACCACCAAAAATCAGTTTCCTATTTCAGTCATTGATGATTTGCTAGATGAATTGAATGGAGCTATGTATTTTACAAAGTTAGATCTTAAATCAGGTTATCACCAAATTCGAATTAAGGAAGAAGATATTTGTAAGACACCATTTAGGACTCATGAGGATCATTATGAGTTTTTGGTGATGTCATTTGGTCTTTTACCAATGCACCATCTACATTTCAAAGTTTGATGAATTCCATCTTTAAGAAACTCTTGAGGAAGTTTGTATTAGTGTTCATTGATGATATATTGATTTATAGCAAGACATGGGAAGAACACTTGCAGCATGTAGATCAAGTATTACAAGTTCTTGAAGATCATCAACTCTATGCTAAGCCATCCAAGTGCGCTTTTGGTTTCAATGAGGTGGAGTACTTGGGACACAATTTCACATGGAGTAAAGGTATATCCTAAAAAAATTAAGGCTATCATGGAATGGCCTATTCCCAAAGCCATTAAGAAATTGAGGGGTTTCTTGGGATTGATTGGATATTATTGAAGATTTGTGAAGAATTATGGCCATATAGCAGTACCCCTTACAACTTTATTGAAGAAAGATTCTTTTCACTGGAACGAATCTGCTAATGCAGCATTTGAAATGTTGAAGGAGACTGTGTACAACTCCAGTTCTTGCCACTCCAAATTTCACAAAGGATTTTATTATGGAATGTCATGCTTCAAGAAATGGTATAGAAGTGGTTCTCATGCAAAAGGGTCAGCCCATTGCTTTTGAGAGTCGTCAATTAAAGGGCAAGAATCAACTCAAACCTATTTATGAGAAGGAAATGCTAGCTATTCTTCATGTAGTAAAACAATGGAGGCCTTATCTAATGGGTAGACACTTCAAGATTAAGACAGATCATGATAGCCTAAAATATTTTTGGAACAAAGATTATCTTTTGAAGAGCAACAAAAATGGGTCACTAAGATGTTGGGATGTGTTTTTGAAATTGTATATGTAATATCCCCAAATAGGATACTAAAAAGAAACAATAATTTTCTGAAAACTAGGGCACAAAACTATTAACAAATTTCTTCACAAACTAGGGCATAAATCTGAATTTTATTTGCATTAAAGTAGCTCCAAACAAACTCAAAAATTCTGATCAGATTTAATAGAAAATTTTGAATATTACTATGCTCAAAAAAATGACATTTCAAACCCTTATAACTGCCCATAAATTTTCAGAATTAAATATCAAATATTTCCATGAAGTAAATATGCAGATTTCATACCAAACATGTTCCAGATTTAGGTCAGAATATTTTCTAACCCTAGTTGTCCATCCAAAAGTGATGTTGGGCACTCAAAATGACTATCTTTAAATATGAAATTGTTGCCCTTCAACTACCATCCTCTGAAAAACCAAAAATGAATGATTTGCAGCAATGAACACCATCAAATCTGAGTAACCAGCACTGATAACCTTGTGATTTTGGCCTCCAAATCTAAGAAAACCTCGCAGCCTTCAAAAAACAATGTGCTAGGGTTTCACAAACTGATGTTCTTCCACCAAAACACACTCTTCTAACTAGGGAGAGCCCATATGTCTCACCGAAACCAAGGATACCTAAGGGTTTCAATCCTCAAGCCAAGTTGCAGCAACAATAAACAGAAAACTTCATCACACAATGCCCAAATGTCTTGCCTTCATCTCCTTTTAAAGGCTTAGCTGAAGCTTCTAGAAGAATCCAAATGTAACCACCTCCAGCTTCTAAAAGAGCACTTTATTAAATAAAGTGATGTTATAACATTTTATTAATTTTTATTTGTCACTTTAAATACATGAAAAGGGGACAACTTAAGTCCCTTGGCTAGGCATCACTTTAAGTTGCCTAAAAAGACGTGCCCAACAAAAAGTAGCTTAAGTTCCCTTAAAATAACTTAAGTTCACTTAAAGTTGCATCAAAAGACGTGCACTCAACTTAATCTTAGAATTAAGAACAAGTCAAGGACTTCATTTCTTACCTAATAATGCTCTACGTCCTCTTCCTCTTGGGTAAACCAAGGACAGCCAATCTGCTGCTAATCATCTTCATTTGAGTTGGGGACATTACAGTATATAAGAAATGGAAGGAAAATGTTGTCACAAATGCACTATCGAGGAAGGATGAGAAGGATGAATCTTTATTGTGTGTCATTTCAATATTACAAGAAGATTGGGTAATAGAAGCCAAAGCAGAGTGGCAGAATGATGTTGCTACAAGTAATCTCATTCAACAATTACAGAGCGATCCTAGTAGTTCAAATAAGTTTTGTTGGAAGAGAGATACCTTGTGGTATAAAGAGGGATTGTATCTTTGCAAGAATTACTCTCTCAAGCAAAATATTCTCACAGAACTTTATGAGTCTCCAATAGGTGGTCATTTAGGATTTTTGAAAACATATCATCGGATCAAGAAAGACTTCTTTTGGGAAGGGCTAAAAGGGGATGCTCAAAAATTTATGGCAGAATGTTTGGTTCGTCAAAAAACTAAAGGGGAGACAATTACGACACTTGGTCTCTTGCAACCCTTACTTATTCCCAACCAACGTTGGGAAAAAGTCTCCATGGACTTCATCACAAGGCTTCCAAGATCTAATGGTAAGAATGTCATCATGGCAGAAGTGGATCACCTCACTAAATATGTACAGTTTATTGCATTATCGCATCCTTTTACAACAAGTACAATGGCAAAAGCATTTTTGGAGAATATTCAAAAGCTACATGGTATACCTAAGGTTATTGTTAGTGACTATGATCCTATCTTTACTATTAACTTTTCGACAGATTTATTCTCATGTTTGGGTACTCAATTGGCTCATAGTTCTTCATACTATCCTCAATCTGATGGGAAAATGGATATTGTTAAGAAGTGTTTGGAAGAATATCTATGTTGTTTCACTTCAAATAAACAGTCTCAATGGGTAGATTGTCTACCACTAGCAAAATGGTGGTATAACACTTCCTTCCATAGTTCATCAAAATGTCTCCATTTATGGAATTGTATGGATATCATCCTCCTTCCATTACATCATCATTGAAGGTGTCACCAAGAGTTCACGTTGTGGAGGACCACATGCTTCATCAACAAGTACTTTCATGACATAAAGAGAATCCATCCATGGCACAAAATCGAATGAAGTAGCAAGCGGACCAGCATCGTAGTGAAAGAAGTTTTGAGGTTGGGGATTGAGTTTTCTTAAGCTTTCAACCTTACAAGCAAATGTCACTAAAGCAACAATCAAAGAATAACAAGTTGTCTCCAAAATATTATGGACCATATCAAATCATGCAGAAGATAGGTAGTGTTGCCTACAAGCTTGAATTGCCATCAACAACAAATATACATCTAGTTTTTCAAGTTTTGTGTTTGAAGAAGGTAATTGGGAATAATATCCCTACTCAAACAATATTACCCGAGCTCGATGAAGAAGGAAGAATCATATCGGAACCAAAGTTTATTCTTCAAAAACGCACAAGGAAACTAAGGACCAGAACACTCACTCAATATCTCATCCAATGGAAGAATTTACCAATTTAAGATGCCACATGGGAGGACGAGGAGTTCATTCAAAAGCATCCAAACTTGCTTAGCATTGAGGACAATGCTCCTCTAAAGAGTGGGGGCACGCTACGCCCTTCATATTATTATATTGTTATTTAGTTAATTATGTCGGCCTAGGGCTTATATAGGGTTATCTAAGTCGACCTGGGTGATATCCTAGGCATAAGGTATATATAGGAGGTACTGAATCTTATTTCATCATCATATTGTGAATTGTGTTCTCATTGGAGATATTTGGAGGTTTGCCCCCTCAAAGTGGCTTGTTATTCTTAGTTATTATCAAGTATTTGCAGCATATTTCCTATCATATTCTTCTATTGTGCAAGTTATTTCATTACATTCTATGACGTTGTTGAGTGCCAATCTTGTTTTAAATTCCTTTAACCCATTCCCCTATGGTTAACTCATAAAAGTTGTCTGATGGGAATGCCCTAGTATTGCTCTTGTTGGTTGTCAAATGTAAGCCATTTCATTCATCACCAAACAGAGACAATTGTATAACATGCAAGCTTTGTAAGCCTTCCTCGTACTAGACCATTCTGGTTTGGGATTGAAAGGAATCATCCTCAAGTGAATTTTGTGCCTTGGAAAATGAAAAAAGACAAGTCAAGAAAGAAACAACCCATATGTAATGTCCCCTTTCTAGCCAGTGGTTTGGGGTTTTGAGGTTAGCCTATGACTACGGTTCCCATAGGCTAGCGAAATGTTTAGGAAACTCATTGGGGAGATTCAGGATCTTCAGTAGGCGTGATGTTTCATTCCGGCTTATAAAGCTCAGTGTTCTAGCATTCAGTTGGCTGTTGAAGGCTTTTCAGGAGTTCACCATTGATACTTCCTATTTATAGTAAGTAATATCAAACTCTGTGACGGCACACCTACGGTTGGTAGTGGTGATGGGACACTCTTGGGAGATGATTGCTAGACTTTGGCCAGGGAGTTATTGAATTAATAAGTCACGTTACTTTAATGATATTCTATTATTAAATTTAAAGTAACCTATTAATTTAATGTTATAAAGTTACTTTGATAAAGTACTTTATAACTTGGGCGTTAAATAAAGTAATAAAGTGACTTTATCAAAAGAATTCATTTTGTAGTCACTTTATGAATATTTAAGTGAAGGGGTGTTTTTCAAGACAAACATAAAATATTAAAATATTATGCCAAGGCAAGTTGGCATGGGTTTTTGAGTGAGAAAGATATTAATATTTTATTGTTGAAAAAAGCAAAAACCCTAATCTTGGGTATGGATTTGGAAAAGGCATAAGGAGAGAAAAGAACATTGTTTTCATCATCCAAGTTTATCATTCAAAAACAGAAAACTGAGCACAGGGTCACAAGTATGAAGTTTCAAGTTGATCTAAGGATGGAAACCCTCGATTACGACAGGATCTACAGGCATGAGAGACCATCTAAGGGTTCTAGTATGGATGGCTTCACACAAAGACCATCAATCTGAGCATTCACAGATTTACTTAGCATTTACTTTCAGCATTTACAGTTTACATCAACAAGTTTGAATAAAGAGAAGCTTTTCTCAATATTGCATCAGGTCGTACTATTTGGAAGACACAAGGAGAGGGTTTGAGCTTGTAATTGACAGAGGTTATTCTCCAAGCCAAGGCGTCCAAATCTGCAAAGGAAAACAAGGGTTTCAAACAGCAAGAACAAGCATTTAATTTGGCACGTGTGAGCTAGGAGGTCGTACAAGCTAGGCAGAGAAGCATGTGGGAGATTGGAGGCAAAACGTTTTGTGATTGAGGCTGCAAATTCCTTGTCTTGAGGCATCTAGCAACATTCACCCCATCAGCATCAAAACGCGATTGAAAAACGAGCAAATTGAAGCATGGCATCCTTGCATCCAATTGCCATGACTAGTGTGACTGTCGTGTAAAAACCCAAGTTCAAAACTGTTGCTTTTTGGCTTATGGGTATGTTCTAATTATGTTTTGAAAAAATAAAGATTACTAGATTTTCAATTATTTACGCAATTTCCCTTCCATTATTGTTTTATGCAATTGCTTGAAATTTTCAGCACTACTACTAGCGCCAAAAAAAAACAAAAAACAGAATTTAACAAAAAACTCAAAAGTCAGTTTTGAAACCCTGAAGGGGCATCATAGTGGTATCAAAGCACAAAAATATCTTGCCATCCTATGCGGTTAATTCATGAGTGAGAAAGAACACACTTATCATAGGGGTTCATGGCCGTGGCAACCTCCGCAGGTGTTAGAAGGTGAAACCATCTCAAGGTTTTAGGCATCCATAATTCTCCAAAGATACCAAGGAGTCTATCTAGTGACAGTGAAAGTATTGCAGGTGCAATGGGAGATAGAGACAAAGCACATGCTGGTTCCATTAGCCCAGATGCTAGGAGAGAGTGGAAGTTTGATAATATGGTGGATCTGTTGGCCAAATTCTTGCACAAGATGAACCAGGTTTCTACTCCTAGTCATACAGGACAACATGATAATTCTAGTAGTTCTAATGCACAGCCTAAGGAGAGGCCAAGGATTTCATTCAATACCACATCTAGGCCCTTCAGCCTACGTTTATACGCAGGGTTGAGACCCTTGTTCATCAAGAATGACCTCCTAAGCAGCCAACAAACATGGTTGATGAGGTTAGGACCAACCATGCAAAATATTCTTCACTTCCTCCCGACATTAGGAACATGTTGACATTTGACCAATTCCTAAACTAGAGGAGACAGAGGGCAGTGGTAGTTGGCAGACTAGAGACTAGAGCACAACAAGGTACCAGGGATCTCCAATAGGCGGTGAGCAAAATGACATTGGAGCATTTGATGGAGACCATTGTTGTACTACACGTAGTTGGGTTCAGAAGTTAGATAACTTCCTCTCCTTGAGGCCCATGCTCGAGGAAGAGGCAATCAAGTTCGCCACACTACATCTAGATGGCATAGCTCATGAGTGGTGGTACCACGGTTTGGTTACTTTGGGACACAGATCAATCATATCTTATGATGAGTTCACTAACAAACTCATCGAACGATTTGACAGCAGAGATCTAGAGGTTTTCTTCCATGAACTTGCACAGCTTAAGAAAGTTGGGACATTAGAGGCCTATATTTCGTAGTTCCAGTGGATATCAGTGATGGTCACTAATATCAAAGAGAAGGTTGGTAGTGCTTTTCAGTGAGGATCTTTTAGAACCCTTATGTGGATGGATCAAAGCCTTTGATCCACCTTCTTTATAGGATGCTATGAAGAAGGCAAGAGATACGGAGTTTGCTACCCCAAAAAGCAAGTTTCCGCCAAAACCATTTTCTTCCTTAAGGGATAAAGTACCAAACAAATTTTTAGACCAGCAAAGGAAACCCTTTCAAAAACTTAGTGATGAGACCCTCCAAGACTTGAGAAAGAAAAAATTATGCTTCACTTGCAAAGGGTCGTGGGAAAAGGGTCATGTGTGTCCACTCAAAGGTAAAATGAATCAGTTGGAGTACTATTATGCGGACGAATCAGATTCTAAAAATTCAGAACAGCAAGTTGATCAGGAAGAGAATGATGAAGATAGTGCATCAGAAAGGTCGGAAAAAGGAAGGGGAGAAGTTTCACCTATATAGCTCAACTCTTGAGCATTTAGAGAGAAGGATCCTTCAGGATTAGAGAAGTCTTGAGTGGGCAGTGTGTGATTACCTTGCTTGATACAGGAGCTACTCATAATATCATAGATGAGGGCTTGGTAGCTAAGCATGGACTCAAGACTGAAGAGTTCAATGGATTCAAGGTGAGAGTAGCTGATGGGTTTACACTTAGTTATAACTGAATGATTCCAAATCTCACATTGCAGTTGAACGATTATGAGTTCCAGGCATATTTTTATGTGGTTGGCATGGGAGAGTTGGATGTTGTACTCGGCATGAAGTGGCTTCATGCTATTGGGGAGTTTACCCTCAACTTGTGGGTTATGAAAATGAAATTTGAAGCCAATGGCAAGAAGCATGTTTTGAGGGGTATGTCAGATGGGAGTCTTAGAGTTATCTCACTCAAGAGAATGGAGAGATTGATCAGGCATGATCAAGTTGAGTGGGTTACAAAGTGTTATACTTTGCCATCACAGGTTGAGCAATAGAAGCATGAGTATCCACCCGACATACAAACATTGAGAAACAAACACAATAAGGTGTTTGAGAGTTTACCTCATGGGAGACCACCCGACAGAGGGTCTGAGCACGTCATAGAGCTTGGCGGCGCTAAGCCGGTCATTATTACTCCCTACAGGCATCCTAAGAGGATGAAGGATGAGATCGAGAAGACGATAAAGGAGCTCCTAGAGATGGGTCATATCCGACCAAGTAAAAGTCCCTTTGCGTCTTTCGTTGTCCCAGTAAAGAAAAAAGATGGCACCTTGTGGATGAGTATTGACTACAGGGCATTGAATAAGAAGACTATTAAGAACAGGTACCCAATTCCGCAGATTGATGGGTTGCACGAAGCATGTTTCTTTTCCAAGATAGATCTTCGATCCAGCTATCACTAGATTAAGGTTAGAGAGGAGGATGTGGAGAAGACAGAATTTCGTTGCCATTATGCTCACTATGAGTTTCTGGTTATGCCTTTCGGCCTAACCAATGCTCCAGCGACCTTTCTGTCCTGTATGAACAGGGTCTTCCTAGATCAGTCGAGAGAGCCAGTCCTCGTCTTCTTTGATGATATACCAGTCTTCAGCAAGACTTGGGTTGATCATCTAGCACATTTGGATTTAGTGTTGGGCACATTGAGAGTGAATCCCTATTCGCCAAGGAATCAAAATGTGGCTTCGGCATGAGAGAGTTATTGTACTTGGGCCATATCATTAGTGCCAAGGGAGTCAAGATGGATCCCGAGAAGGTGAAAGCTATAGTTGATTGGCCTCCACCCACAAATCTCAAGCAACTTAAGCGATTCTTTGGGTTATGTGGTTTCTACCGTCGCTTCGTCTAGGGCTTTTCTCAACAGGCAGCTCCACTTACGGACTTGACGAAGAAGGGGGCATTTGTTTGGACTCCAAGCGCACAGCAGCATTTTGAGAAGTTCAAACAGTTGATGAGCTCATATCCAATACTCATTATTCCGGATTTCACACGGCCATTTGAGCTTCAGTGTGATGCCTCAAGAGAAGGCATTGGTACTGCCTTGATGCAAGATAAGCACCCCATCGCTTTTGAGAGCAAGAAACTTCGAGGTCTTAAAAGGGGTTACAACATTTATGATAAGGAAATGTTAGCCATCATGCATGCCTTGGCTAAATTTAGACAATATTTGGTGGGCAGCAAATTTTTAGTGAAGACAGATCATAACAGTCTGAAACATTTCCTAAGTCAACATGACCTCAACAATTGGCAACAAAAATGGGTCAACAAGTTGCAGAGTTATGATTTTGACATAGCATATGTCAAGGGTAAGAAAAATATAGTTGTTGATGCCCTTTCGAGGAGACCTTACTTATGCTCTCTAGGTGAGGTTACAGAGGATTGGAGAGAGTTGATTGCAGCTGAGTATGCTAAGGATAAGTGGGCTTCCGAGCTCATTGATGGTACAATTGCAGATGACAAGTACACCCTTGTGTATGACATCATTTACAAAGGGAGAACTTTTCTTGTGCCAAGATCCTCTATGAAGAAGAGGATATTGAGAGCCTTTCATGACGCCTCTATGGCTGGTCACCCAAGTTACTTTAAAACATATAGGCAGATTAGGAAGCGGTTTACTTGGAAAGGGCTCAAATCAAAGGTACTCAAGTATGTGAGAGAGTGTCCTACATGCCAGCAGAACAAACAGGAGCACTCTTTCCCTACAAGTTTACTGCAGCCCCTACCCATTCCTAATCGAAAGTGGGAGTGTATATCAATGGTTTTCATCACAAGTTTACCCAAAACTCAAAGCAAGGATTGCATTTATGTAGTGGTTGACAGACTCATGAAGTTTGCATACTTTTTCTCAATTTTAGCTACTTTCACGGCAGTGCAGGGTGTTGGTTTGTTCTTCAGGGAGATATTTAGGTTGCATGGGCTACCTCGGAATATAGTAAGTGATCGGGACAGCAAATTTATGAGTCATTTTTGGCAGGAGTTATTCAAACTTGGTGGCACGGAACTCACTCCGAGCACAAGCTACCACCCACAGACGGATGGACAGATCAAAATAGTTAATAAATGGGTGGAGGGATACCTGAGAAACTACATTGTAGGGCAGCATAAGGCATGGGTCAAGTGGTTGCATTTATGCGAGTATTGTTATAATATTACGTACCACATGTCTATACAGATGTCACCATTCATGGCACTCTATGGTTATGACGCTCCCATTTCCTGGATTTGTTATTTGGAGATAGTAGGGTGCCCAATGCGAAGGATTTGTTGCAGGACAGCCAAGACATCATGAGATCTCTCCAAGAGAATATATAGAAGGCTTAGAATTAGCAGAAACAATATGCAGATCAGCGTAGAGTTGAGCGTTCATTCGAGGGTGATATGGTTTATGCTGCAACCTTACAGGCAATCCACTCTAAGGAAGAGTGGCTCTGAGAAGCTCAAGCCGCGCTATTATGGACCATTCCAAGTTTCCAAGCGGATTGGTGAGGTGGCTTATGAGCTAGAGTTACCGGCAGAGAGCAAGGTTCACAACGTGTTTCATGTTTCTCACCTCAAGAAAGCATTGGGGCATCATGTGACACCTTCTATAGTGTTACCACCCCTAGATTAGGAGGGGAAATTGATTCTTATTCATGTGGCTATAATTGACACCAGAGAGTGCAACTTGAGACGAAGAGTCATCAGGGAATACTTGGTTAAGTGGAAGGACCTGTCGGTTGAGGATGCTACATGGACGAATGAGGACATTTTGCAGCATCTGGAGTTGAGATTGCTTGAGGACAAGCAATTTCAAGGAGGGTGCAACGTAATGTCCCCTTTCTAACCAGTGGTTTAGGGTTTTGAGGTTAGCCTATGACTACGGTTCCCATAGGCTAGCGAAACGTTTAGGGAACTCGTTGGGGAGATTCAGGCTCTTCAGTATGCATGATGTTTCATTCCGGCTTATTCAGCTCAGTATTCTAGCATTCGGTTGGCCATTGAAGGCTTTTCAGGAGTTCACCATTAATACTTGCTATTTATAGTAAGTAATATCAGGCTCTATGATGGCACACCTGCAGTTGGTAGTGGTGATGGGACACTCTCGGGAGATGATTGCTAGACTTTGGCCAGGAGTTATTGAATTAATAAATCACATTACTTTAATGATATTCTATTATTAAAGTGACTTATTAATTTAATGTTATAAAGCTACTTTGGTAAAGTATTTTACAACTTGGGCGTTAAATAAAATAATAAAGTGACTTTATTAAAAGAATTCATTTTGTAGTCACTTTATGAATATTTAAGTGAAGGGGGCGCTTTTCAAGACAAACATAAAATATTAAAATATTATGCCAAGGCAAGTTGGCGTGGGTTTTTGAGTGAGAAAGATATTAATATTTTATTGTTGAAAAAAGCAAAAACCCTAATCTTGGGTGTGGATTTGGAAAAGGCATAAGGAGAGAAAAGAACATTGTTTTTATCATCCAAGTTTATCATTCAAAAACATAAAACTGAGCACAGAGTTGCAAGTATGAAGTTTCAAGTTGATTTGAGGATGGAAACCCTCGATTAGGATAGGATCTACATGCGTGAGTGACTGTCTAAGGGTTCTAGTATGGATGGCTTCACACAAAGTCCATCAATTTGAGCATTCATAGATTTACTTAGCATTTACTTTCAGCATTTACAGTTTACATCAGCAAGTTTAAATAAAACGGAAGCTTTTCTCAGTATTGCATTAGGCTGTACTATTCGGAAGACACAAGGAGAGGTTATTCTCCAAGCCAAGGTGTCCAAATCTGTGAAGGAAAACAAGGGTTTCAAACAGAAAAAACAAGCATTTAATTTGGCACGTGTGAGCTAGGAGGCCGTACAAGCCAGGCAGAGAAGCACGTGGGAGATTGGAGGCAAAACGTTTTGTGATTAAGGCTGCAAATTCCTTGTCTTGAGGCATCTAGCAACATTTACCCCATCAGCATCAAAACACAGTTGAAAAAAGAGCAAATTGAAGCATGGCGTCCTTGCATCCGATTGCTGTGACTGCTGTGTAAAAACCCAAGTTCCAAACTGTCGCTTTATGGCTTATGGGTATGTTCTAATTATGTTCTGAATAAATAAAGATTACTGGGTTTTCAATTATTTATGCAATTTCCCTTCCGTTACTGTTTTATGCAATTTCTTGAAATTTTTGGAACTGCTGCGGGCACCAAATAAAAGCAAAAAACATAATTTAATAGAAAACTCAAAAGTCAGTTTTGAAACCCTGAGGGGACAGCATACCATAATCTACTATTGAAACAAAAATTAATACCTTCCAAACATAAAACTAAACCATAAATTCCACGCTTAAGAACCATCAAATTCAGATAAATCATATAATTGGCCCCATCTATATATCCTTGTATGGGTCTTAAGAAAATCAAAGCTATCCAAGAGAGAGACCAAGGAAATAGACTATTAAAATCCCATCAATAGGCAAGACACCATGACCTTAAGAAAACTCAGTGGATCAAGTATACAAAACTACTCAGAGAGCATAACTAGAATAATACAAGACAATATCTAGGAGATGTGCAGCTGAGATTATTTTAAATCCTGGGAAGTATCTTTCCAAGAGCAGTAACGACTTGAGGCAGATAAGGCCATGAATGTTCTCAAGTTTAGTCTTACAAGGTGGGTAAAGACTTCCTTGGCTGTTGGATAAGGAATCATTTGCGAGTCCTGACTAGAAGATGTGCTGTATATTTTATTTACCTCTTTTAACCATTAATAATAAATCTAATCCTTTGTTTAAGCTATATCAGAATAGCAATTTAGTTGCTGACAGGAAGCCCATTATTAAAGAAAGATACATGTCAAATGCTACTGAGTGATTTGTTTTGAGGAGGGCTTTTATCTCCGAACTTGTGGAAGTTGAGCAGAGCATTGAGCAGAGCAGCAGACCTGACCCTTGGTCAGGTTGTTGATAGTTATTGTACATTTTTTTATTAGCAATATATAACTTTTTTATCTTGAAAAAAAAAGTAAATTATTTGGGAATGCTTTGTAAAACTATAATGAACTGAGAACTAACCTTTTGCAAAGCCTGCCATTAGATGGCAAGAGGGTGAAAACATTAATAAAGCCTGTTATTGAAGAAAGATACATTTCAAATGCTACTGAGTGATTCTTTGTGAGGAAGCCTTTTACCTCCAAATGTGTAGAAGTCGAGCAGATCAGAAGAGCCAATCAGTCAGGATGTTGATGGTTATTGTTCAATCTTTAATTAAAAATATATTTTTTTTTATCTTGAAAAGAAATAAGTAAATCATTTGGGAAACAAATATTTGCAGGCGTTGTAAATCTATTATGAACTGAGAACTAACCTTTCACAAAGTCTGACATTAGACGGCAATAAGGTGAAAACATAAGGAGTATGTTCCTTGCATTCAACACACCTTATATTCTGTTCGAGGAAAGCAAAAGCATATGAGCAGTCCATATTAGAATGGCTCAAAGCAAACTTAACATATAAATATGCAGGAATGATTAATTCAGGATTTGATTGCTCACTTATTTGTTTGTTAACTACAATAACAATCAACTGAATTGTTAATAATACAATTCCCAATAACAGAAACAAAATAATCAAAGGATAGAATGCTGCTTAAGATACAAAAGATTTATGCAGCAAGAAAAAGAACCACTGCTTATATCTAACATAATCAGGGTTACTAGCAATAGGCATCTGAGATATTTCACAGATTAACATTACTTCCTAGATATAATTTGTGTCAAATTAATTACAAACATTTGAATCACTTATTATCTCAAAACAGTATGTATCTCAATGAGTGAACTACAAATATCATTTATAGTTCTCCACCCTCCACCTCTGTCTCTCTTTATATATAGATGTATATATACACACATGCATAGATATGTATGTATGTATGTATTCATGCGTGCATATGTTATAGTGGTAAAGTATAATTATTTGTATGGCACTTATTACAATGGATTGGAGGACTTCACTAATAATCTCGAATATAGTCAAGCTGCATCAAGTGATGGTTCTTGGCCCAAGATTTGGGGGATTAGCTACAAGAAGTACTGGATTCTTCTCCTAATATTTTCCACTTTTTTCAATAGCCAAGTGCAATGCTAAATTTACTTCTGTATTTTCCACTCATTCTTCATAAATTTAAATCAAGGTTCCCCAGAAAAGTGTATCCTGCAAAACTTCCAACTCCCCTACCCCCCACAACCCATTTCTCCATTTCCAATACTCAGAGATGATTAGGATACATTTCGTCATCATCCCTGGTCAATTTTTTCACCAGCTGTACCCAATACAGTAAACAAGCAGATGAGCGTTTCAGAAGTGTCCCCAAGTTTCATGACAGTTTTGAAGCCTCTCACCGTACAGCCATACCCAATAGAGCAATGAATTGTTGGAATATTAAGATTTACATAAAAAAGTCCCCTTAGTGACTTGTTTATTTTTGTTATTTAATAATTAGTTACATTCCTATAAGTTAGTAGTTTGGGAAGTTATGCTTGAAATGCTTTATAAAAGCAATATTGTAACGCATTCAAATGTCACTCTCAATAATATAAACATTATTGATATTTTCTACTGTGCAAATGTAGATGCTCTCATTTTTTCCAGTATGGTATCAGAGCACCCAGGAGGCGGTGCTGCTGTATAAAGGCAAAAATCAGGTGTGGAAGAAGTATTTTTTTAAGATCAGTGTTCTCCTGTTTGTGTTGAAAGTGAACAAAGAAATGCAGACTGTGCATGTGGATGGGCAGAGGAAATCAGTTAAGTTTGAAAGGTGTGATCAAGGATATCTTGGAAGGGCATAAGGTGACTTCATCTGCTGCTAGCCTGCTACATAAGGAATCTGCCACTGTTTTTTTATTTTCAACCTTCCATCCTTTAATCACACCTTCTCTCTTTCCTGTTTCACTGCAAACAATGGCACAAATTGTAGACTGCAGTGGCAAAGAAATGTGAATAATATTAAGAATGTGGTAACTAGCCAGCAATGTGCAATTGGGAATGCAGACAAGCGGTTAGCAAAGACTGGCAGTCAGTTTTTCAATTTTTTTAAGAAACTAACAGCACAGAAAGCACAAGCAGCTTGGTAAAAAGGGAGAAGGGAATGCAGCAGAGTGAAAAGGTTTGCAATATTTTTTAGGTTCTGCAAATTGTTAAAAAATTATATAAAGTTTGATTCTTAATTTTGGAGTGATAAGTTGATTTTAGATTTCTGGAATATTTTTCAGTTCCTAATTTTTTCAAGATGGAGATTCCTTTAGATAAATATTTTGGTTTCAACTTTCATACCTGGAAAACTAAAATTCAAATGCAATTAATGAATAAAAACTTATAAGAAATAGTAAATGGGAATGAAACACCACCTATAGATGCAAATAAGTTATTGGAATGGCACAAAGAAATGATAAAGCTAAAGCTATTATTGGTCTTGCTCTTTCAGACACTAAATTACATCATGAAGATTTAGAAAAATCATCAAAAGAAATTTGGGATAATTTGAATAAAATGTTTGGAGCAAAAGCAATTAATGCAAAGTTTTCCCTGAAACTTCAACTATTCGGATTTAAAATGGAAGATAGAATCACTATGTCAAACCACATAAGCAATTTGAGGTCTCTCATTAGACAACTAGCAAAAGTCAAGGCTCCAGTAGATGATGATGATGCTAAGGCTATTCAATTAAAAAGTGTGCCTTTCAAAATACAATAATGTTATCTTTACACTTATTAAATAACTTCTCAAACTTAGAAGATATGATTTCAGCCCTTTTAGCGGAAGAAAAGAGAACAAATGCAAAGGATACATAAGTTGATTCTCAGCATAATAATGTATTATACTCACGAAGCAATAGTAAAAAAGGGGAAATTGAATATTAATTATGCAGTTTTTGGATTCGATTGTGTGCCAGTTTTTCATCAAGCTTTGAATCACACTCCATGATCCATTTTCTCATCTCCTTCAGCTCTCTATCCTAATGATGGATCACAGAGTGTGATTCAAAATGTTGATGAAAAAACTGGCACACAATCAAATCCAGAAACTGCATAATTAATGTTCATATGGATTGTGGAAATCTAATAGCGTTGGGAAATAGAATGTTATTACTATAAGAAAAAAGGTCGCACGGCTTGGACTTGTAGAACTTGAGCCAGTGATGTTCTTAAGGGAAAACTCAAAGACAACTCACATGATGTTAACATAGCCTACATTGAGGACTCTATTGAGGATGAAGATCCACCAAATGATGCTTTTGTTGAAAATTATTGCTTTGAAGATACTAGGGATGGATACTTATTTTGAGCCTTCACAATTGGAGGCCAGTGGCATTGGAGGTTAGAGGATTTTCATCATCTCAAATCAGCTTCTCACTCAAAGATGGTCAATTTTATGAGAAGCATATGTTATTTTTTCTTTCCTTTTTTTGATGCTAACAGAATTGAAGAATGCATATATTGTGAAGTTTATTTTTTGAAGACAAGAAGGGATCTAGTTGTTGATGTTATAGCCGCGGGCTACATACTTCCCGCCTTGTATTTAATAAACAATAAATTGCATATAGCCATCGGCTATTAATTTATTGTTATCAATTAGTGAAGAGGCGCTTCACTTAAAGAATAACTATTATTTATTAAAGGCCGACCTCTCCTTGATATTCGCATTCTTTTAGAGACATATCATTTCATTTTGGAGGCCGACATTGTATCTTGAAGGGGCGCGTCTTCTCCAGCAAATTGTATATAAGGAAGATCATATTCATTCATTCCATCATCAAGTTAAGTCATTCGATTCACAAGCAAGTGCGAATTTCTTCTACAGCAGATCTTAGTGTTTCAAGAGTTAGATATTGTGAGAAGTAGCGAATTGTATCTAGAGAGAGGTGCAGTTGATATTACATCATATTGATCGAGTATTTGACCATATTGTAAAAGCAAATTATTGCTGATTTATCAATATATAAGTGATATATTGTTGCTGGGTTTTTCTCCCTCAAGTTGGAGGGTTTTCCCAGGGTATATGCTGTGTCTATTTATTTGAATTGTTCTAAATCTGCTTATTTAATTTCTGATCATAAAACTAACATGGTATCAGAGCGGGTTTAAGCAAGATCGTGATCAGATTTCTATAAGCAATGTGCTCTTCCTCTCTTGTTCTCATCTTAGTGTGTCTATCTTATTTTCGAAGATGGTGAATGGGCTCAAGGTTGAAGATAGACTTGAAGGTGCCTCTAACTTCACCTCTTGGAAGTTTAGAGTTCTGATTGTGTTGGAAGAAAATGAAATCGTGGAGAGCGAAGTCCCCGAGCCTTTCGATGAGAATCAGAAGTCGCAATGGAAGAAGAATGGCACAAAGGCCAAGAAGATATTGATTGATTTTGTGAAGGATCACCTTGTGCCTATTATCTCCAAGTTGAAGACAGCGAGAGAGATGTTCAAGACCTTGGAGGGATTGTATGAGATCAATAAGACAAGCAGAGCTCTTGCATTGAGGCAACAGCTACATCATGTAATACCCCCATGTTTCTGATACTATTTACTACTATTGGTTGCTTTTATATGTTAGTGTGATACTGAATTGTGATGGTGATTAGTTCACCGGTGTGTGCGGATGTGTAGTTTAGTTGTTTGCTTCTTGTGACATTATTAGTATGATTTATGATACGCTGTGTGTTGATTGGATTATTGTTTATTCAAATAGTTTTTCATTAATGTTTTATATGTCGATGTGATGATTCTATGGTGATCATGTTATTTGAAATCAGTATTATTTTATAATGCAATGGTTGTTTAGTATATTATTTAGTAAGTATCATGTTTATCTTATGATCAATTTGAGAAATGTTAGTTCGTCCATTTATTTAATTGTTAGAATAGATTAGGTGAGGTGAGACTAGCATGGCTGTCGATAGGGTGCCCCGCTACCCAACAGACTCCTGAGGGATGCTTGATTATATATATATACATGTGCTACTTGACGTTTATTTGGATGCAGGATTGCAGGAATAAGTCTCGATTCCACCTGCTTCGGCAGGACAGGGCGAGCAATAAATTAACCCAATGGGTAAAATGTTGAAAAAGGGAGTAGATTTGGAAGTGTCCCCGTCCCAAGTCCGTCGTTTGTTGTGAGTCGTTGTGTCATGACTAAAGTTTTTGTCTTCGTTGATTGTGTTGTTTGACTGTTGAAGTATTCATTTTATTTATGGTTAGTGTTTAATTAATTAATCTTATTTGATAAGATAATTAATTAAAGTTGTTTTGTTGTTTTGATTTAATTGTGAGTTAGAAAATGGTTAAATTTAAATATATTGTAAATTAAAAAGTATTTAATTAATTAAAGTGTAAGAAATCAAATTAAATTAATATTGTTCAGAATAATTAGATATTATCTTTTTATTAATATTAGATTAGAAAATCATGTGAGGATAATATCGTGATTAAATAAATTATTTTAATTAAAATTATAGATAAGTTGTGCTTTTAAAAGCTGGGAAAAGGACCAATAAGAAGAGGGGATTTTTGAGAAAAGAAAGTAGAAAAGCTTTATTGATTTTATTGATTCTTTTATTATTTTTGGAGAGGGAATTATTCACACACAGGGATTTTTCTGTTGTTTTTGGGTCTGAAAATGAAAAGAAAAGAAAATAGCTTTGTTTTTGGTGCTTTTGGAAAAATAATTGTTTTGGAAGAAAGATAGATTCAAAGAGTGAGCTGCAGGAGGAAATCGAGACGAGAGGAGGCTACAGAAGGGATTCTTCAACAAACGTAGGACTCGAGATAGGTTATAATAGTAGATAAGTATGCTTAAAGAAGGAAAAACAATAAGACAATTTGTTGTAAATTGAAACATTATTGATTTTATGTGATTCTTCATTTTTTCCAGATCTATCACATTGAGGGGTTTCTGTGTATAAAGGAAAAAGAGACGAAAAAGTATTTTTTTTGTGTTTTGTTTATTTTGGAAGAAAGCAAAAAATAATGGAGGGCAAGGAAATATTAAGTTTAAATTATATGTTGTTTCTTGGAAGGTTTCTCTGATTTTCTGTCTAAATAAACATAACAACACACACACACACACATATTACCACCATATTATAACATTCTCTTTTTTTTTACTGATTTGATGGGAAATTTTAAGGATACCAATATTTACAATTTGAAAAATGTATAATACCATAATTTGATTTTGGAATGAGATTTAATTTTCAAAAATTTTGTTTAAATTTAAAAATTATTATATAATAATATATATAAATATTTGACTATTAAAAAGAAAATTCGTTTTTATAAGTGAAATTTTTAAAATTTTTAATTAAAAAATTATAAAAAATTAAACAAAATATTAAAAAATAAAAAATTAAAAAATATGGAAATTTTTTGTTCCTAACCCCACAATTTTGCCCCTTAGATAACCATTAGGTTACAACTTCAGCCGGCTGTTAAGTTCTTTGGCGGGCGCAAATAAACGCTATGGAATGTAATGGGAAAAAACACCGAATATAGATTACGTAATTTTGGGGTAATCAAATTAAATCTTAAGCTAAGCTGTATGGCTTTGTCTTTAGAATCAACGCATCTGGGGATTGCGATTTCTTTTTAAAAGTTTCATTTTATTTTAAAAAAATATGTATTATATAAATTCGGTTGTTTTTTTTTAAAGTTTGTTTTAAATTCGATTTAACAAAATATATATATATATATATATGAGTTATCTAGTTAAATTTTGTATGGAGTTTTAAATATTTGATTTTAATATATATATATATATATTGGATGGTCATTTATGTTATGGTTATGAAATAAATTTACTATTCCACAAATTATTTTATAGTTAATTGAAGAAATCGGGAATATGCTATGTGATTATTAATAAATTGATTGGTTAAAAATTAACAGATATAATGTTATAGTGTTATTGTGTGAATTAGGAATATCTTGTGTGTTTTAGAATTTAATCAATCTTTCTCGAATTATTGATTGATGAAGTTGGTGAAATTTATTGTGCTTGTAGTTTGTTTGGCGTTGATCTATGATTTATGCACGTTTAAGATTATTCATTTAAGTTTAATTTGATTTTCCTTGATTGGGGTTTAGGTCATGTGGAAAACCCTAGAGTTAACTTTTCTAGTTATAGGAACATAAGTTGTGTTTAAGACTTCCAGAGGTTGGGATATGGTGAGGTTAATGTACCCTTGGATGGTACCGTATTGTGAATGTTATACACGTGATTGTGGGCGAGAAGGTTAAGCCTTGTGTTGATCCATTGTTGGTTCAGTTTTTCCTTGTTGATTCAATCATGTTATGTTGGATATTTTGTGTTGAGTGTCTAGAGAGAGTGGCTCTAGTGGGGGTCGGCGCACAAAGGGGCTGTCAGGGTAACCCACGTAGAGTTAGATTAATCAGTGATAACTTAAGTAATAAACCACGGGTGGGGATTAAACACTAATAAGATAATTGTGATGCCTCGTCCGCCTGTTAGTGCTATCCCAGACTAAAGGGGACCGAGAAGGCCGTGGTTGGCAAGGTCGTTGCCTTGTCTTCACGAAAGGTTAATGACTCCGCATGAGTAACCCTATGGAGTGGCGCCTTGAGATAGGCTGTCAGGAGAACCATAGATGGAGGCGGCACCTTAACTTGGTTGTCTGGAGAATCCATGTAGAGATGGAGGCGGCACCTTGTGATAGGTTGTCTGGATAATCCATTTGAAACCATGCAATGACACTCTCCTCTAACATTCTATTTGTGTTGATTTACTAATGTCCTCTGGAAGTGATTTATTGATTTCTCTTTGGTTATTGTTGGAAGTAGTCTTTGGTATTATGTCTTGAGTTTCATTGATGTTGTGATTGTGACTTGTTGTTATGTTCAGAAGTGGTTTGTTGTTGTTCTTTTTGGATTTGTTGTTGTTGAGTTTCTAAGTGGTCTTTGATGTTAAGTTGTCTATCTGGATTCAGTATTGTGTTACTGTTAGACGTGCTTGGTCGGGGACCCTTCCTTGTCTACTCCCAGCACGGGGGTGGTTGGGTGGAACGTGCTTCGCACCCCGTTGGGTTCCCTTTTTGGTTGCAGATGTATCTTTTATTGCAAAGTTTTGGAGGATGTTGATGATCCAGTAATTCTTGTACCAGATGTATGTTATACTTCAGATGTAATGTATTCATTGATGTATTGTCTCCCACGTGTGTTGGGATGACCTTGTTGTAAATTGTATATGTGGTTATTGAGATGTATGTTCAGACAGTTGTATTTTACTATCATTTGGATGTAATGTATATTCAGGCCATGTATTTATTCAGGATCGATCATTTGTAATAGTTGTGTTATAATATAAATGCTTCATATCTTTATAGTATCTTTCGTTGTCATATGTACATATGATATGAATATGGTTATTGTTAATAGATATTTTAAATGATGAAATGGGAATGAATGGATTTGTGTAATTGTTTAATTATTGTTATCTTATTATTGTTGTTATGGGTTAGTATAGTAATGTCACCTCGTGTACCCCAATGGAATCAGTCGTGCACTTAATACATTGTTATATTGGAATACTTAAATACAATCTTATGTTCTTTTAAAAAAAAAATTGTTCCGTCGTTATTAGTTCCTTTGGGGTTTGCACGGCGGGGCGTTACACATCACATCAAGATGGCAAAAGGAGATTTTGTCATCTCCTTCTTCATGAAGATCACCGAGTTGAGAAATCAGCTTTGCACCATTGAGTATATGGTTGATGATAAAGACTTATTCATGTTGGCACTTAATGGTCTTCCTCAATCTTGGGAGCCATTTATCCAAGGTATTAGTGGAAGATCAAAGCTACCTAAGTTTGATCGTCTTAGGGCAGATTGTATTCAAGAGGAATCAAGATTGGCAGCGAGAGGCAATGGGCGAAGTTCTAACAATGAAGATATTCATGTACTTGCTGCTCAAACATCAAAGAGGAAAGGAAGAGAAGGAAAGAAAGGCAATTTCAAGAGGAACAGAGATAGAAAATCGGATGGTGCTCCTGAACCTAAGAAGAAGAAGGATCTCTCCTATATACAGTGCTTCAGATGTGACAAGTTTGGTCACTATGCAAGAGATTGTGCTACTAGACCAAAACAGCATGTTTCTATTGCGGATATGGGTGAGGTCTCTCCTCAGAAGGACTCAAGAGACAATTCAAGTGGATTTCTATTTATCTCTGCCCTATCAAGCAATGTTCCAACCGATAGCAACACATGGTTGATTGATAGTGGCACCTCTCGTCACATTACTAGATTTAGAGAACATCTTTTAGATTTGGTGGAGAGAGATACCAACATTCAAGTCATAATTGGAGATGGTGCATGCTATTCTATGAAAGGTGTTGGAGCCTCCTCTCTTCACTTAGATTTCGGCATCTCTCTTCATTTGAGCAATGTCTTATTTGTACCAGGCATCAAGAGGAACCTTGTATCAATTTCAGCCTTGGAGGACAAAGAATATCAAGTTGCATTTTTTGAAGGAAAAGTTCTTGCTTGGCCGAAGAACTCTAGCATCAAGACAGCCCGAGTGATTGGTGTTCGACAAGAGAGTCTCTATAGACTTTCCATTCGTCCAATGCAGGCATTGTTGCATGATTCCAAGATTTCAAGTGAGCTTTGGCATAGAAGACTTGCTCACCTCCATTTCAGAGCACTTCCATCCATGGAGAAGATGGTCATTGGCCTTCCAAGACTCAGCCAGGAGCATGAAGGTACTTGTCGAGGATGCGCATTGGGTAAGAATACAAAAGGTCCTTTTCATAGTAGTGAAAGTAGATCTAAATGTATTCTAGAACTTGTTCATTCTGATTTGTGTGGACCAATGTCTATTGCTTCTTTGAGTGGTTTCTTGTATTATGTAATTTTCATTGATGACTACTCTAGAAAGACTTGGATTTATTTCTTGAAGACTAAAGAATCTGAAGAGGTACTTGAGAAATTCAAAGAATTCAAGGCTCAAGTAGAGAACTTGTCAGGGAAGAGGATCAAAGTTCTGAGATCTGACAACGGAGGAGAATACATCTCTGGAGGCTTCCGTAACTTTTGTATTGAGGCAGGGATTAAGAGAGAGTTTTGTGTCCCTTACAATCCACAACAAAACGGTGTTGCAGAAAGGAAGAACAGATCCATTGTTGAGGCAGCTAAAGCTATGATCCATGATCAAGACTTGCAAATCTTCCTTTGGGCAAAAGCTTCTAGAATTGCAATGTATGTTCAGAATCGAAGCCCTCATCGTATTTTTAAGAACATGACTTCTGAAGAAGCCTTCACAGGTGTGAAGCTTGAAGTTAGTCACTTGAGAACCTTTGGTTGTCCTGTGTATGTTCATGTGCCTAAAGATAAAAGGACTAAGTTGGAACCATCTGGCAAGAAAGGAATATTTGTGGGCTACAGTGAATCTTCAAAAGCCTACAAGA
Source organism: Sequoia sempervirens (assembly GCA_007258455.2). Taxonomy (NCBI): domain Eukaryota; kingdom Viridiplantae; phylum Streptophyta; class Pinopsida; order Cupressales; family Cupressaceae; genus Sequoia; species Sequoia sempervirens. Next base: position 69,508,032 of record VDFB02072274.1, read on the forward strand.
TTTACATTCCAGGTCAGAAATTGATAGAGATCAACAAGGATGTCACTTTTGAGGAAGATGCTGCATTCAAGAGATCTAAAGGTTCATACATGGAGATAGATAATCAAGACCAGGAGACTCCTCAGGACATGGACGGTGACCATACTCCTGAGATTCAGAGGGAGTCTACTGAACCAGAAGAAGATGGTGATTAAGTTGAGCCTTTGGAACCAACTGATGGGCCCAAAGATATTGTTATAAGTCGAAAGAGACCTCTATGGGCTAGGCAAACAATGCAGCCCCTAGAGGAACATTCAGAGAAAGCAAAAGACCACAAAAGTTTCCAAGCTATGTTGCATTAATGAGTCATATTATTGAATCTGAGCCTTCCAGTGTTGAGGAAGCTTCAAGTCAGCAAGTATGGAGAGATGTTATGGCTGAAGAATATCAATCTATCATCAAGAATGATGTTTGGAATATTGTACCAAGACCATAAGGGAAATCTGTTGTATCTTCTAAGTGGCTTTTCAAGATCAAGCATGCGGCTGATGGAAGCATTGAGAAGTACAAGGCTAGATTTGTGGCTAGAGGATTCTCTTAGAAAGAGGGAATAGATTATGAAGAAACCTTTGCTCCGGTTGCTCGTTATACATCCATCAGGACTATCATTGCTATTGCAGCAGCTAAAGGATGGAAGTTACATCAGATGGACGTGAAGACAGCATTTCTTAATGGTGTAATCGAAGAAGAGGTATACATTGAGCAACCTGATGGCTTTGAGATTCATGGAAAGGAGTCTCATGTTTGTAAATTGAAGAAGGCTTTGTATGGCCTTAAGCAAGCTCCTCGTGCTTGGTATGAGAGGATTGATCGATACCTGATGAGCTTAGGCTTCTCCAAGAATGATGCTAATTCAAACCTGTTCTTCAAGGTAGTTGATGGTGAGGCATTAATCTTGGTTCTTTATGTTGACGATCTATTTCTTACTGGAGCAGAATATCTCATTATCAAATGCAAGGAGTTAGCTTCTGAATTTGAGATGAAGGATATTGGATACATGCATTACTTCCTAGGGTTAGAAGTATGGCAGAGGCCTAATGAGATCATTCTGAGTCAGGGGAAGTATACTATAGACATCCTGAAGAGATTTGGTATGATGGATTGCAAATCCATGTCTACACCGATGGAGACCAATTTGAAGAAATTGAGTGAGTCTGGAGCTAGTTCGGATCTAGTGGATCCTACTATGTATAGGCAATTGATTGGATCGTTGATGTATCTAGTCAATACTAGACCTGATATTTGCTATGCAATGAGTGCACTTAGTCAGTTCATGTGTGAACCAAGGCAAATACACCTAGTTGCAGCGAAGCATATCCTGAGATACTTGTGTGGCATAGTTGGATATGGCTTGAGATATACTTCCAGTGTAGATCTACAGTTGCAAGGATATTCTGATTCTGATTGGGCAGGGAGTGTTGCTAATTGGAAGAGCTCCTCTGGTTGTTGCTTTAGTTTGGGATCTACGATGATTTCCTGGTGTAGCAGGAAGTAGTCTTCAATGGCACTAAGCACTACAGAGGCCAAATATATTGCAGCATGTGTAGCAGCCCGAGAAGCAGTGTGGCTTTGGAAACTCCTTACAAGATTGTTTGGACAATCATTGGAGCCGACTATTATTCATTGTGATAATCAAAGCTGTGTGAAGGTTTCTGTCAATCCCATGTTTCATGACAGAACAAACCATGTTGAGATCAAATACCATTATATCAGAGATATGGTATTGAGGAAAGCTATCCAATTGAGATATATTTGTACTAATGAGCAGACGGTTGATATTCTCACCAAGCCTCTCTCGAGAGTGAAGTTTGTGCACTTTCGAGACAAGCTTGGATTTGTGGAGAATGAAGCCCTAGCTGAGAGGGAGACTCGACATCAGTGATCTTCTGTGATTTGCTTTAATGCATCTTTCTATGTGAGAAATTTTCAGGTGTAAGCCCTTGTTAATGCATTTTTCTTTGTGAAAGAAATTTGAGGTGAAAGCCCTTGTTTCCACCTTCTGGGAATAGCCATGGTGGATGTCATGTTGAGTGACTCCATGACAACATCACGTTGAGAGACTCCGTGATGATTTACTTGTACTTGTGTTTATCCACCCTCTGGGAGTAGCCATGGTGGACGTCATGTTGAGATGACGACATCACGTTGAGTGACTCCGTGATGGGCACTTGTGCACATATTCCTTTCCATACATGGGAGTAGCCATGATGGATGATATCACGTTGAGTGACTCTGTGATGTGTTCCTTTCCACATATGGGTGTAGCCATTGTGGGTGTCATGTTGAGAGACTCCATGACCTTATGTATCGGGAAGTATTCCTCCCTAGCTACGAGGGAGTGTTGATGTTATAGCCGCGGGCTACATACTTCCCGCCTTGTATTTAATAAACAATAAATTGCATATAGCCATCGGCTATTTATTTATTGTTATCAATTAGTGAAGAGGCGCTTCACTTAAAGAATAACTATTATTTATCAAAGGCCGACCTCTCCTTGATATTCGCATTCTTTTATTTGAGACATGTCCTTTCATTTTGGAGTCCGACCTTGTATCTTGAAGGGGCACGTCTTCTCCAGCGAATTGTATATAAGGAAGATCATATTCGTTCATTCCATCATCAAGTTAAGTCATTCGATTCACAAGCAAGTGCGAATTTCTTCTACAGCAGTTCTTAGTGTTTCAAGAGTTAGATATTGTGAGAAGTAGCGAATTGTATCTAGAGAGAGGTGTTGTTGATATTGCATCATATTGGTCGAGTATTTGACCATATTGTAAAAGCAATGGCTGCTGATTTATCAATATATAAGTGATATATTGTTGCTGGGTTTTTCTCCCTCAAGTTGGAGGGTTTTCCCAGGGTATATGCTGTCTATTTATTTGAATTGTTCTAAATCTGCTTATTTAATTTCTGATCATAAAACTAACACTAGTGAACTCAATATGGATTGTTGCCCAAATAGTTCAGGAGTTGTGGATCTATGGAATTATACCCTTTTGAGGTCATGAGACAACTTGATGGAGCAATGGATTGTTGTCAAATAATTCAACGGACCTACGATTTGGGAGTTCGAGGAGGTGGTAATGTAAGAACTCGGGAATTCAGCTTAAGAGCTACACCAATCCAAGGGTTATGAGGCAACTTGATGGAGTTACACTTGGTTCAAGATTCTTTTTTCAAAGAAGGACCTTCTAAAGAATATGTATTTGTTTGTTTCAATCAGCATGTTTTGTTGTGTGGAATGTAAACCTTAAGGAGGGGTGTTGGAATATTAAGGTTTACATACTAAAGTCACCTTAGTGACTTGTAATTTACTTTTGTTATTTTATAATTAGTTACATTCCCGTAAGTTGGTAGTTCAAGAAGTTATGTTTGAAATGCTTTATAAAATCAATATTGTAACACATTCAAATGTAACTCTCAATAATATAAACATTATTGATATTTTCTACTATGCAAATGTGGATGCTCTTGTTTTTTCCAATAAAAACTAGAGGGGCATATGAAAGTTCCCCCAAGTTTCATGTTAACTTAGGAAACCTCTAGCTGGTCTGGGGATGGCAGGAGGTTTTAAAGTTGCTGAGGATGTCATGCAATCTCTCTACAGTTTCAAGGATGTCCTGCCATCCCCAATAGCATTCCATACCCCATGATTTAAAAAAACAAAAATTATATTAAGTACAACTTTTGGAGTCTAATGGGGTAAGTTTTTTTTTCTTGGATATTTATGGAATAGTGGACCAGGCTATACCTGATTTTAATTTCAAATTATAGTAAACCAACTGTTATGAGTCAAGACCCATGCAAGTCATAGACTGAAAACTTGCCAAGTGCTCACACAACTCATGATTACTTTTGAGAAAATATCACAGCCAAGTAACTTGCTTATTTACTCAACTATGCCAAGATTTGCCGAGTTAATGAATTTAAGTACTTTTTTTAATTTGCCAAGTTGCCAAGTTCGAGTCAAAAAATTGAGTTTTCCAAGTTTTGCCAAATCAAAAGTTTTAAAACTTTGATGTACATGTTACACCCATATGAAACTCAATGTTTGTACTCTAAGTCATAAACCATACTTGATTGAAAATTTGAGGCTCAAGACAAAGTTTACAATTTGTGATTCGAAACATTGGACAAATTCCATTTTTATGTCTTATGCTTTTTTCTATCTCTGAACACTACATCAACAATTGTTTTATTTTTGTTGGGTGAAATAACAATAAAACTTTTTCCCCTGTTTTCACAAATATTTCATTGTTTTTTAGTTTACCGAGTTTTTCCCTCTTTAAACCCAAATAATTGGCTCCCATTTACACTTTCAATTAGCCATGTAAACAGAAGGCTATTGTGGTTGTACAGCCTAAACTTGTGACACTAGGGAATTAGACATTAATACACTATCAACAAAGACTCAACAATGAAGACATCTGCAAAGACAACACCAAAGAGGAGCCCAATAGGCTGACTTACATATGCAGCCACCCTATGATCCATGTACAAGCACAAGTACTTTAGCAAAATAACTTCTTGGTCTTTCCTTATTTTTACCTAGAGGGATCAAAGGGTGGCAAGATCAAGGGGCAGCATCCCAAACCAACATCATTGAGGACCTACAGTTACCAGCATTCTCACCACACATCACATCATCACCAATATTTGTTTAATATCATTTTTTGGGCACTAGTTGCATGTTACAATCCATTTAATCTTCATGACCCATATTTCATAAGTTGTGATTCATTACAAGCTATCTCTCATGAGCTCAAATGGTCGATTTGGCACTCATTGCATCTAGTTGACGCTCATAAAGGTGAAGGGCCACTTGCTAAAAATTAATGACACTCGCCACTTCAAATAAGATAAGTATTCAGTGTTTTTCAAGATACTAGAAACTAGTTGTTTCTTATTTTCCTACTATAAGAGAGGGGGACCACCGCGTGCAAGACCCCAGTCACGGAGGATCGAGATGCGAGAGGCTGCCCTAACTTACCTCAGCTAAGTGCAAAGTTTAGGGTTATAAGGATGAGAATGATGAGGACTATGATGTCCTACAACCACTTTGCAATCTCGATATTTCAATGTGGGGCTAGGCGAGCCGGTTTTCAAGTTTAACTCTGTGTCTGAAGGAGCTCTCTGTCTGAAGACGAAAGCGCAATCTTTGGACGACAGCACAGCGCGCTGGCGTCTCTAAACTGCATTGGCGTCAGTACGGCCAGACAACAGCAGAGACAAGGTCAAACCTGCTAAAACGACTAAGGCCCAACTGACTAATTAAAGGGCCAGAATGACACTAGCAAATAAACAAAGTATTCTCTAATGTTGTAAAGTAAAAATGCAAGAGTGTCAAGAGCAAGGAGGATCTCACCAAGAAAGTTGTTCGCTAACTAATCCTTCAAAGAGCACATACTCCTGCACACAGAAAGAAGGAAAATGTTGGGTGGCTGTATAGGGGTCTGCCTCAATCAAACCCCCATTTAGGTGTTTCCACCTCCACGGACAGCCAAGGAAACGAGATAAAGAAGCAATAAAGTAAAGAGAATACAAACACTACAATGCAGTACTATGCTACTCAACCAAGTGATAGAGGAGAGGAGAGGGAAGCTTACCACCTCCACCAAGAGCACTCAAGGCTGCTTGGGGGAGAAATGAGAGGAACTCAAGCCTCTGCTGCAATGGCATGGTCCCAAACGTGCTCTACTGAAGTGATGAAGTGAAGCTTTTGCTGCAATGGTGTGCTTGGAATGCTGCTAAAAGTGTTGGATTGAATGTTTGAAGTGGTCAAGAGTGAGCTTGTAATGTCCCCTTTGCGGTAATGATCTCTTTGTGGTCTGATAGCCTATTTCCAGAAATCTGTAGGTTACTCAGATGTGCTAAATCTAGGGTTTCCATTTTCAGTAAGTCTTGCTTCCAACTCAATTCAGTTTCTGTGGGTTTTGTTGTGGATTTACTATTTATAGCAGTTGGCTATTTTTAGTAAGTCTAATTGTGGCAGTGGCATTATCATCAGTTCAACTCAAGTCATCTTGCCATCCTTCAGTTCAATTTTGGCTTTGGTCTTGGTTATCTTCATGGATTGAGTTTATACTTAGTCATTTTTTATGTTTCTCAGTTGTACCCCCACACCTAGGAATGATCACTTCAGGTTGTTTTAAAAGGGGGACATTAAGGGGTCAATGGCGCATTTAATGAATTATTAAATGCTTTATTATTGCATTTTTATGTTGGACGCCTAAAGGAGGTTGAATAAGTTTTATTTCAAAAAAAGGTAAAATGCTTATGGTAGCGTCCCATTTGGAAGTTGAAGTGATTCAATTTCTTCAACTTTGAAGAGTCTTTTGTTGCTTCATTTTCCAACTAAAGCTTACATATTGATGCTTTATGATGTGTTGATTATGCATATTTTTGAAGAGCAAAGTTATGCTGCTGGAATGAATCCAAGACTTGGCTAAGGGGAAGCTTAGCAAATCATTCTTTCTTCGGGCCTGAAACTATGGCTTCCTAGGAAGATTTTTGAAAGCCATGCTTCATTTAGGAATGTGGATAGTACTCAATGGTGATTTTATTTACAAGCAGATTGCTGATTTATAATCTGTTTGTACTGCTGTTGTAATTGGCTGAAGCAAATTTATACTCATAGCTTCGCCACTGATTTTTGTTTTGTTCTGGGTATTTGCCCGAGCTGTATGTCTATGTGGGGCGCCCCTTTCTGCAAAGTTTGAGATTTTATTTCGAACTACTGATTTTTTTAGAGGAGGTCGACTTCTCCAAGGAGGTCGTACTTTCCTGTGGTTGCATTGGAATTCGAGCTTGTTGTTATCTTCTATTTCTGGTTCGTCTCTTTGATGGATTATGGACGCCTAGCTCTTAGTTGTTGTTCACCTGTGGTATGAGAGCTTTCGGACCTGATTTGACAAAGTTACGTCCATTTCTATGATGTTTGACATTACTGGTCTGATTTTCTGTTTATTCTGTTTCTGATCAGACTTATTAAATATTGGTATTTTGTTGGTTGTGCTTCAATTTCATATCATTTAATCATTGTAAATGTTAGAGTTAGTGATACTCTAACTATTGGTTGATTTAGGAAGCATATCTTTGAGTTTTGCAGCTTATTTTCATTATTGTAAAGTTGATTAGTAGTACTAACAGCTCTTTCTTTATTGCTGCAATTTTATATCTATTTTACACTCTCACAATTGAGTGGTTGAGTTTTAGAATAAACATCTTTCTTGTTTGTAATTTCCCCCCACATTATAAGTGGTTGTGTGGACAGTAGCCCCCCCACGTTAATAAGTGAAAGAGTGGATTTAAAGGTTGGCTTGTCGCCTAATAATTGTTATAAACTCACCCACTGAATAAGTGGAGTATCCCCACCGCTTGTGGATGCTTGCATCAGCAGATGAATTGTATTTCAGTTCAGTTTATTCCTAGCGAACCTCTGACCATATGCTATCACCTCACCCACATTGGGATCTTGGTGAACATTCTTGGTTAGAGTTACTTCTTGGCTGATTTGCATTTGGAGCTAATGCTAATCAGTGTTTGGTTGTTGATTTGTATGTTAATTTTGGAAAAAATTAAGGGGGAATATTTCAGAGCTCAATGCTTGGAAGAAGATGAAATGCTTGTTCAAGAGATGAATTTGAAGAGGGAATGGAAGAAAACAGCCATTTTCGGGTCAGTTGACCGAAGGGGGCGTTACAACTTCATTGCCAATGAGAAGTGTAACGCCTCTGTAGGTTCAGCCACAGGAATTTGCCAGGGACGTAAGCGCACCGCACGAACGTCCCCAACAAAAACGCCTCCACCGACGCTCAAAACAGGCGCCAAGTGGACCGCCAACAGTGGGCTTAAATGGAATTAAGCCTCCGAACTTGGTTTTCTAAGGTGGACAAAGGCAAAAAGGAGAATTACACATAGGGTGCATATTCGCTCTTATACATTTTTCCCTCACTTTAGTGAGCACGAGTACTGATGAGTGCTCAGTAAAGTAGATTAAGAAAGATCAAGGTTTAGAAAAGTATACCTGAACCGTCGAGGAAGCAGTACTCGATCTAGCGAGCCCAAAGGTGCAGGGAAAGCAAAGGACTTCATAGCTGCTTGGAGCTATGAAGTTGGAACAACAAAGCATCTTACAGGCCCGCAGACCTGCAAGGAGGCAACCCCCAAGATCTTTCGCATGAAGGAAGCGCCCTACAGGCTATCAATCCTATAGGGAAGGTATTCTCCACGAACTCAAGCATGAAGAATACTGAAAGGAGTGCCCTACAGGTTCTCGGTCCTATAGGGAAAGTATTCTCCACGAACTCAAGCATGAAGAATACTGAAAGAAGCGCCTTACAAGTTCTCGGTCCTGCAGGGGAGGTATTCTCCACGAACTCCAGCATGAAGAATATCGAAAGAAGCACCCTACAGGTTCTCAGTCCTACAAGGGAGGTATTCTCCACAAACTCAAGCATGAAGAACACCCAAAGAAGCGCCCTATAGGTTCTCAGTCCTGCAGGGGAGCTACCCCCAAGATCTCTCACATGGAGGAAGCTCAAAGGAAAACACCCTACAAGTTCTCGGTCTTGTAGGGAGGCATCCCCCAAGATCTCTCTCATAGAGGAACCTGAGAAAGCGGACTTCGAAGAGTTAGGAAGCGGCAACACGTCTACCCGCAGATAGAACATGTCAAAAGCGGTTGGTCATGCAGACCATCAATAAGCAAGACTTTCAAAGGGGTCCCTCGGGAACCCTTCAAAAGGAGAGGGGTCCACTCAAGGGACGCGCTATTTGAAAAGTAAGGTCTAATAAGGCTGTCCCCAAGCTAGATGTGAAAGGATCCATTTGTCATAAAGGCCTTTCAAGGAAGGGTCCCTTGGGAACCCCTCGTGAGGAAGAAGGGGGGGGCCACTCAAGGGACACACAATTCAAAAGCAGGTGTTCTTCTTAGAGCGATTCGTCATCAAAGAATCCTTTCGAAAGATGTTCACTTCATCAAGGAATTCAAACAGAAGGACATGCCCCCACACGAGGGGTAGTAAAAGCAGTTTCCACTTCAGAGCAAGGTCTTCAAGTCCTTTCTTTACGAACCCGTGATGAAGGAAACACGTTCCGTTAGGGTTCTGTGTTGAGAATGTGATTCTAAGGTAAAGTTTGTGAAGGCTTTCGAGAAAAGATTCGTTGCTAACGAATTCAATTTCCGAAAACCAAAGTGTTAAAGAAGAGCGTTGTCACACATAGGAGGGACAACTCAAGCAAAGAAGAGAGATAGATAAAAAGAGAGCAAAAGAGAAAAGAAAAATGCAAACAAAGGGCACAAGGGGATTTGGTTTAGCGGGGTCAGATCTGTCTAAACTCATATAATAATAGGTAACCGTAATGCAAGACAAAAGATCATCAATCCCCAACCAAATCAAGAAGAATGCACGGAAAAAAAAACAAAAATAAAAAATTGGATCAACATGGAAGGGGAGCACAAATGCCCCCAACGCTTTGCATCGTCCCCAATTTATCGAAAGTCAAGCACAAACATGGAAGAATGATGATACAAATAGAAGAAGGTTCACGACACAAAAACCACGCCTATATCCAAGAACCAACAGGGGTGACGAGGGTCATCCAAGCACACATAGCACGAGTACGGGGGAACACATCACAAAACACACACACACAAAAGATCAAGAAAAGGGGCCACCTCCTAACATTGATCAGCCAAGAGGTCGTCCGCTTCCCAATCTAGATCCTCATAAGGGGAAGGAGGATGAGCCTACAATGGTGGGATGTTAAGAGGAGGAGCATCTGGCCCTCCTGCAACAAGGGCTAAGGAAGAGGGCCCCTCGAGGCCCTCTCCGCCGAGCTCTTGTGGAGTCAAGGTCAGCGATTTCGTGAAAATCGCTGACAAGGCCAGGACCTCATCTACAGAATTAAACATGCATCCCATAGGGGCACCACGCCTATTCTTAGTGGATGAGGTAGGTTGTGCCTAAGATTCACCGCTAAGCTCGCTGAATGACTCGGGAGCGGTGCCAAACTCAGGAGAAGCCGGGACTAGTTCTGTTACAAGGACAGAACAAGTCAACACAAGGCCACTTTGCAAGGAAGGTCGACTCCTCTTATGTCCTTTGTTGCTAGATGGACCAGCCTCCGCCTCTTTCTTCGTTCGAGGAGATGAACTCCCCACAGACGAAGCTAGGGGTGCAAAGGAAGAGGAAGAAAGAATTGCAGTGGATACGACTAAGGTATTAACCATATCCATGAGCTTTGGGAAGGGCTGAATATCCAAAATGATCATCCGTAAAGGTGGCTCCGCCAAAGGAGCGATAAACACCTGAACCCATTTAGGGTTAGGCGTGTTCGTGCTTGCAAGGGAAGCCGAGGGTGGATCAGACTGAAGAGAAATAGAAGGGAGGAAGAAGACGCTGCAGGAGGTCCTAGAACAGGAGCGGTCGTTTCTTCCTCCTTTCTTTGCGAGGCGGCCTACTCGGCTAGGAGAGTCTTTCGTCAGCACTTGCGTTCACATACAAGGCGGTTTCTACAACTCTTGGAGTTAGAGGCCGGAGTTTGCGAAGGGACAAGAGGTTCCTACTCAACCATAGGAACGTCTACTACAACTGTTTCAGGCAGAGGAACAAGTTCCTGTACGGGAGCAGGGGGAACAGGCTCAGGAGCAACAGGGGAGTCAACTCGAGAGCCTCGGCGGTGGGCCTCTTTCCGCTCACTGCCTTAGAAGTAGGAGTGGTAGGAGGCCGCGGATCGAATTCTCTGTGAGAACCTTTCTTTCTATCGTATAAATAATACCACGGTCCAGGAAATTCATTAGGGAGATCTGCGATCCTAATCTTGGGCCTACGCCAAGGAGGGATCATCGGACTCAGTGGGTAGCCAATGGGTCTGCTCATCCAATACTCTTCCCAGGAAAGGGGAGAGGACAGGGTAGTCCAGGAAAAGGTCGCTTTTTCTTTACCTTTGCGAGAAGGAGAGGGAGTCGTCATAGGCTTCTCCTCTTTCTTCGGGGAAGAGGGAGTGGATGATATAGCCTTCTCTTTGCCTTTGCGGGAAGGAGAAGGTATCGGCGTGGACTTCTCCTCTTTCGGAGAAGGAATAGCAGTCGGCACGGGCTTCTGCTTCTCTTCCCGGGAAGAAGCAACCAGTTGCTCTGTCATAGGAAGGGTCAACTCTGGCTCCCCTTTGCCCCCAGTTTTATACTTCACATAGTTTTTGTAAAGTAGGTTCGTCCTTGGAGGAAGCAGACCGACCGGGGAGGGCCAGAAGTGATCCAATGAATATCCACCACGAAAGGGCTGATATCCGGTGTCATACACTACATGCACGACACCCTCGTGGGAAAATTTTAAACATTTGTGGATAACGGAGGCAATCCCATTCATGGAAGCTAACCAGGGAATGCCTAGCTTCACTCTAAACAGATTCGACTCCGGGATGACATCAAAGACTATGTCAACAGTCCTAGGTCCAACCAAGACAGATAAGTAATCGAGCCATAGGGTTTAAGACTCATACTGTCGTGTGTACGGATAGTGGATCTTGTTTCTTCATATTTTTCCTTTTGCAATGAATTCAATACTAATGTTTCTTCAGTAATAACGTTCACACAGCTCGCGGGGTTTATCAAGACTCATGTCCCAATGTTACCATTGACATGAGTGGGAATGTAGAGAGGTGAAGGTTTGTTGTTCAAGGGTAAATCTTGTGATGTAAATGTAGCATCTGGCGAACCGAGTGCGGGTTGAATGGTGGAAGTTACCGTGACCATGTTTACATAGGCCTCGGGTTGAGAAACAGAATCAGTAGGATCGATAATCATGTTAGCAGAATGCGACGGAAACGGGTCTGTGTATATCTACAATTCACTATTAGCCTTCGCCACTAATTTGTTAGTGTTCTGCTTGTTCCCATCAAGACGAATGGTACCGTCCTCGATGCAGTCTTCTATTTCATGACGCAACCGCATACAACGTTTGGTATCATGTCCATTAACACGATGGTACTGACAATAAGTGCTCCCATCATACCAATTAAGGCATCATGGTGGAAGAAGTCATCATGGTGGAAGAAGTCAGTGCAGGGGGCGTTAAAAGCAAACACGTGCGTCTGCGGATCTCCCTTACCACCAAACTTCTCAAATTTAGGGATCTCCATTCCTTGAGGGAAAGGAGTGTTCAAGATGGCAACCGACAATGGGCTATGTCGGAAGAAAGGCTGGAAGATAGGTTGGGCAGAGGCCTAGGAAAGGCTCGCTAACTGGCTCTGCATCTTACCCATGTTCTAAAGCAGAGTGTTCAGAATAGGGTCATTAGAAGATAGAGAGCCAGAGGAACCTCCTCCAGAACCACTGCCAAGTCCACCTCTAGAACCGCCACCGGTGTGACTTCCGTCCACCTCCAGAACCGCCACCGGTGTGACTTCCGCCAGAGCCACCACCGCCAGTGGGGCCTTTGCTGGAACCACCGCCAGTGGGGCCTTTGCTGGAACCACCGCCACGACCTCTGCCGACGCCGACACCGCCTCTGCCAGCACCACCTCCGCTACCGAATCCACCGCCACTACCAAAGCCTCCACCACCTATTCCGCCAAAACCTCCACCACCAAAGGTGACAGAAGGGGTAAAGCTAAAGCCCAAAGGGACCTTATTCACTTTGATAGTTTCTAGTTGTTCAGGGACGAAAGGGATACTAATAGAGGGGACCGCGTCGGCCATGTAAACGGAAGTGGGAGGCATTGATACCCCTAACTGTCCCTCATGCTCTTTGAAGGTGACCCCTTATGCAAAGCTAGGGTTGCTCGAAGGAGCGCACTCTTTGGCATGACCAAGGAGACTACTTAGAAGCTTTATGCCTGTTCGATCTTTACCCATCATATGCTTTAATTCACTAACAACCCGAGTGGCCCTAGCCATCTTCGGGTTTCTTTCTAAATGGTTTTCCAAGTCGCCCAACCCTTTAGCAAGGGTGGACACATATTCAACAGGGATTTGAACGGCCTCATGCTCATCCACCGATGATGGCGTGGGAGACGCAGGAGGAGTGGGAATGTGATCAGTTTCGTCAGCGAATGCCATCTCATTCCTTGATAACTGCTCCTGCATAGCCAAACTAACGGCAGGACCAGAGAAAAGGCCTATAGAGAGACCAAGCGAGACCTTCGTCCTATCCATCGAGAGGTGCTGTATACTTCTCACGATATGCCCAAAAGTTGTGGATTGGCTTGTGATGGTCATAAACTTTCACAACACTCAAGAACACAACAATCACGAAATACACGAGGGAAGTCCCAACACCAATAGATGAACAGACGTTGGTTCACGTCAGGTTCACCAAAAATGTAAGAGAGGGGGACCACCGCGTGCAAGACCCCAAGTCACGGAGGGTCGAGATGCGAGAGGCTGCCCTAACTTACCTCAGCTAAGTGCAAAGTTTAGGTTATGAGGATAAGAATGATGAGGACTATGATGTCCTACAACTAGTCTGCAATCCCGAGTTTCAATGTGGGGCTAGGCGAGCCGATTTTCAGGTTCAACTCTGCGTCTCAAGGAGCTCTTTGTCCAAAGACAGAAGCGCGATCTTTGGACGACAATGCGGCGTGCTAGCGTCTCTAAAGTGCATTGGCGTCCGTATGGCCAGACAACAGCAGAGACAAGGTCAAACCTGCTAAAACGACTAACGGCCCAGCTGACTAATTAAAGGGCCAAAATGACACTAGCAAATAAACAAAGTATTCTCTAATGTTGTAAAGTAAAAATGCAAGAGTGAAAGGGCAAGGAGGATCTCACCGAGAAAGTCATTCACCAACTGATCCTTCAAAGAGCAGGTACTCCTGCACACAGAAAGAGGGAAAATGTTGGGTGGCTGTATAAGGGCCTGCCTCAGTCAGACCCCCGTTTAGGTGTTTCCACCTCCACGGACAGCCAAGGAAACGAGATAAAGAAGCAATAAACTAAAGAGAATACAAACACTACAATGCAGTATTATGCTACTCAACCAAGTGATAGAGGAGAGGAGAGGGAAGCTTACCACCTCCACCAAGAGCACTCAAGGCTGCTTGGGGGAGAAATGAGAGGAACTCAAGCCTCTGCTGCAATGGCGTGGTCCCAAACGTGCTCTACCGAAGTGATGAAGTGAAGCTTTTGCTGCAATGGTGCGCTTGGAATGTTGCTAAAAGTGTTGGATTAAATGCTTGAAGTGGTCAAGAGTGAGCTCAATGCTTGGAAGAAGATGAAATGCTTGTTCAAGAGATGAATTTGAAGAGGGAATGGAAGAAAACGGCCATATTCGAGTCGGTCGACCGAAGGGGGCATTACAACTTCATTGCCAATGAGAAGTGTAACGCCTCTGCACGTTCAGCCGTAGGAATCTATCAAGGACATAAGCGCGCCGCGCGGACGTCTGCGCGCCGTAGGGCATCCCGGACAAAAACGCCTCCATTGACGCTCAAAACAGGCGCCAAGTGGACCGCCAAAAGCGGGCTTAAGTGGAATTAAGCCTCTGAACTTGGTTTTCTAAGGTTGGCAAAGGCAAAAAGGGGAATTGCACATAGGGTGCAAATTCGCTCTTATACACCTAAAATGTGCTTCCACTACACATTACACCTCCATACTTTCTCATTCCTCATTCAACTCTACAATTATAATTATTGTTTACTACTACACTTCTCCCTATTATGAAAATTAAAATTCTCAATTTGAAATGAAGCATTTTGTATCTTTCTAGGAATACAAATTGCCCATTAAAAAATTGGAGTCCCACTAATCAACATTTATCAAAATTTTCAAATCAATTTATATTTCCCCCTCACTTTTAAAGAGGTATTCAAACTAAGGAAGGGAAACAATTTATATTTCTTCTCTTGAATGATTGATTTGAGTCATTTAAACCACAAAAACATAAATCCTCAAAAAATGGCAAAAATCCCAATTTTTTAAAAAAATCTTCAACCAAACAAAAAAATTTCCCCAAAATCTCGATTTAATCAGCCATGATTTTCAAAGATTTTTAAGGGTTTAAATTGCGAAGAAATCGTGAAAGAATTGCCCAACCAATCTATCGCGAAACCCTAACTGCACGAAATCGCTATTTAATTGGGTTTTTTCAATTGATTTTTAGCACAGAACTAAGTGTTGGCCGCTAGGACGTGGTTTACCATCAAATATTTCGCTAGATTTCATCGGGTTGGTGAGGCAAATCGCAGGTAGGCAACCTTGAATGGACATATATTTCTAATAGAAGTTAAGGACATTAAAATAGAGACATGTTCTTTGGTATGCTTCTATGTTTGATGTTAAGGACATTAACATGGAATGGTTAAGAGATGTGTTGCTTTTTTATCTATATTCCACTCTACTGTCATTTGCCTTAGGCCTGTAGTAATGCTTTCCATGTACATAAATTCAAAGACACAATTTAGTGGGAAATAGTAGACAATATCATAAATATTAAGTAAGGCTTCTATCTTATTTTTTTAACATATTTGAACCTTATAAGACTACTTGCCAAAAGCTAGACTAAATTGAAACAAAACTCTATTGGCTTGATATCAACCTAAAGAGGTTTGTTTTCTTTGAATTTTTGTGATTCTAACTATTCAAAACAATTTTAACATTTCAGTTGTCAACAATAATACCAAGGTGGTTGTTTAGATTATCAAGGTTAGGTTGGGACAAATTTCCTTTTTCAATGCTAACAAAGTGTGATAATTTGGAGCTTCAATTTGACACTTGCCATCAAGTCTTAATGACAAGCAAGTAGGGTAGTGACAATTGTATAATCAAGTGGGAAGCATAAGTATATACATAATAGTATGTAGACATTGTGGAACTGGAAGCAGAATGGTTCCTATCAAAAAGATAAAAATCAGCTTGTAGTGCTGAAAAAAATGAACTGTAACAGTATTTATATCAAAATGAAGGATCGTTTTGGTTACATTTAAATTTCCTATATAATTTCCAGGCTTAATGTTTTTTTAATTGGTAAAACTCACTGCTTAAAAGCATGCCCTACACTTGTTTGGGAACTACATTCCATTTAGGATCATCAAATGCATGGAGGTTCAAAAGGCCTGCAAGGAGTGCAATAGCAATACATGAATGCTTTAGACATATATGGTGTAGCATTTAATGCATGTTAAATAGGTATCAAGCAAACTAATACATGCCTTGAGAGAAGTCATGCCCTAGTCTTGTGGGCTTATCTTAATCCCTCTTGAAGCAAGCCTCATCTAATTTCTCTTTAACAATCCAAATAGATTTCAGTAGCAACTATCCCATTGAAAGGGAATGTTCCTCATGCTTTGATTTTCCATTGAAACTTGTACCTATAATCTCTCAAATTCACAACTCAAATTCCATCAATGTTTTTAATTCCATCATCCACTTATACGCAAAATCAAGGAAAATTTACTTGAATTATTATAGCTAAAATTGTGGCTCAAATAGTTGCTCTCTTCTTTTGTACTAGCAGGTCTTTATTATCTAAAAGAAAAATATTTGACACTCCCTTTACTCTTTTACAAATATGCTAAAATAGTTATCAATGAGAACATTTCAATATCATTTATGGTCTTTTGAGATTTAAGATTTTGTTTCAAAAAGCATTTTCTATTCTCTATCTTGAGCTACTTGATTCAAAACCTATTAAGTTGAACTTTGCAATTGCTTCCTTTGTCATATAATTTCCCTTTCACACTCTTCATATAGTTCTCTTTGACATTGTTCTAGAAATTGCAAGTACTGTTAAATCACAAATATGAACCAGTTGATTCCCTTTTTGTAATTTATGATGTCTACGCGGCAAAGGAAAATTATCTTTTTAATGAATTTCTTGAGCCTGAGGATTTTGAGATCCTAGAGACCAACTTGGATAGTCATGAGGTTGAACGACTTAGGAGAGGCTCTAAACTAGGAGCTTCATCATCAAGACTTGCAACCCTCTAACATAGCTCTATTTGTAGTAGCAAGAGTCATTGGTCATGATTGATTTTTTGGAACTTTGTACTTAGTTTATAGGTTGACTTTGTACAAACTATATTGTAATTAAATTTTATCAACTGTAACAATCTAGTTATTATTTATGCACTATGAAGTATGCTTTGTGCAATGCAATGTAATCAATGATATGAATATAAACAAAAAAATCCTATTTTCTATAATTCATGGGTTAAACTCTATTTTATTTGCTTTCTATACCTCTATGCTATGGAAATGCCCTTAAATTTCATTAAAAGAAAAAAAAAAATCTATCTCTTTTTACAATTTTTTACGTTTTTCTAAATCCAATTTTTTCCTGATTTTTTCAAAAAATCTTATTCTTTTGGTTTGCCGATTTTTTCCCCAAACGATTTTTGCTGCTATGATTTAAACCATCCTTGTTGCATACAAAAGGCACAACAAACACTTGAACAAGATTTTAAAAATAAAAATCCCACGGTTCACTCTTTTCATAAATTAGATGCTCTCTTTGATATTGGGCTTAGGGGATCAAGGGAGACATGGGGAGTTTCCCAAGTCTTGGGGATGAAGCTCATTGTATTGTTATTTCTGTTATTTCAAACAATAAGAAATGTATTCATTACAAGCTAATATTTTAGGAACAAAATTGGGTTTGTGGTTGGGAAGGGAGTTGATCAAAATAGGAATGGTAAAAGCATTGCTAATTGGAATACTCCTTTCAGACGTCTTCCAAAATTAAACTTTAATCCGGCAGCTGAAGAAAATCCAAGTCAAACAAGTGGTGGACGAACCTTTTGGGATGATAAGGGTAGCGTCATTCTAATTTTTGAAGCCTTTAGAAGAATGACAAGTAATCTAACTAAAGCTAGAGTATTATGGAGAGGCCTCATAATTCCTAAAGATTAGGATTGTCCTTTTGGAGTTGAGAGCAATTCTCAAATAATCACCATCTTAATTCTCAAAGGACCTATCAACACCCACAAGGTTGAAAGTCCAAGTGGTGAGAAATTTGCACTTACAAAGAGCCTACCATGATTTGATTCCTCTTGGATGCAATTGGGGCTGGACTTGATCCCTAGGTGACTTTCACAATATGGATTCCCCCCATTGTGGCCTCAAAGTTAAATGGATAAAGAAACAATATAGTTCAACCCACAATAGTGAGTGGAAAATGAGTAGCTTTATGAGACAAAATTATTGCTTTTATGGGTTTTAATATTTTTCATTTACGAAATTGGTTTGCTGCTCATGGAAGAAGAATCTATTCAATTTCTATGTTAATATGATTGTTTGTGAAAACATTAAATTTGCAGACTTTGAGTTGTGAATCCCTATGAATGGACTCTCTGCCATAAACATGTAATCAAATGTAAGAGAAGACTTTGTACTTTTAGGTTATCATTTTGCCCTCTTTGCATCTGTTGCTCTTTTCTCCATTCCCATTTAAGAGAAGGATTTTCTCGTTCATTCTTGTCTATTCTTGAGTAATTCAGATGGCTAATTGTGTTTATTCCATCCTAGGTTTCTCCTGTTCTCCCTTTCAATTATTTTTTCCATTTTGTTTCATTTTTGTACTTTTTGGTTAAAAGTACTCAAAAACACCCCAAACATTCTATGACACGAGGGAGCTAGTCCTCTCAAATGTTTCAGAAAATCACTTGTTGCATGGTGATTTTGTAATGACCCCTACCTAAAATATTCATATAAATTGCTCAAATCTGGAATATTGCAATGAAAATCAGCCAAAACATTCATACAAAATACTTAGGTCTGAAATGCCTATATAAAATAAACAGATCTGCACATATGTTGATAACAAAGATTACAATGATCACACATATATTTAGAATGTTGAAACACCCAAACATTGAAATCCATTAAGCTTGAAGTGCAAATGCAACCTGTGTATGAAATTGCCCTCACGATTCCTAAGAGGTTTCATCCTCTAAACTCCAAGAAACCAATGGGGTTTCATCCACTAATCTCCAAAACCTAAGAGTTGTCATCCTCTAATCAAACAGGTGAACACAAATGCTCAACTCTGCAATTTTCGGTTCATTGAGATGATGTCCAAAGATGATCCAAATTGATGAAATTGCCCACCTTATATAAATTTAGGAGGCCTAAAGTGGGCCCACTCATATTGAGAGTTGTATGAAGTTTACTACCATTTAACATTCAAATTTGGGCCCATTAATGGCATCCTTGTGTAATAAACTAGGGCACAATTTATTCCTCTTTACTGGTGTAAATCAATGAAGCTTGAAATTCAAACTCATTCAACAATCAGAACAAGAAAATTCATAGCTCCGCAATGATGATAAACACAAATTTACGATCACAAATTTTAGTTGCATAGAGTTTCTAATCTTCGGGAATGATTACAATACTTTGTTGGGAACGATTATATTGGAGTCGACAAAAATTCTGAATCAATTACACAATTTACATTAGCATGATGATGCCCGACTAGTCTTGGACTCCTGGAAATGTAATCACTCAGTCTAACTGAGGTCGCCTCACAAATCAATGGTCGCCTTGCCCAGACGATTTCTCCTGAACCCAATTTGGTGCCAAACTTGTGTTAAATCTGAGTTGTATCCCTATGCGATGTCAGTTCCCTAGCTCTCTTGCAAAATGGCGCAATCAAGCTACTACTTATGGCGATGATGTTTTCGGCGGAGTGAATGATGTTCGCAGCAAGGCGCACTGGTTGAACACCCAGGAAGGAGATTGCTACCTGGTCTAAAGGCGCGGATGGGTGAGCTTTAGATATGGCTCTACTTGGACGACGAGCAGTTCGCACCCCAAATCTGCTGATGACTCCGTGATTCTGCAATGAAGATATATTTTGTGGTGAGTTGAGTGTTGAGCGAATGATCATTAACACGAAAATTACCCAAGGATGCTACGCACCTAAGTGACTTGAGCTAAGCAGCTACGCTCTCAAACTCAAACAGAGATAACTCCAATTTTCGTGATGCCCTCAATGGCTAAATGAACTACCTTATATACCTATTTTCCAAGCCACAAATGTGGTCGGCCACAAACAAGCAAATAAGAATTTAAATTCAAACTTTATTTAGGTGCCAAAAGGAACAAGTCAGCCACAAGATTCTAATTTAATTATTTATTTATTTATTAGTGTTTATAAACACTTTCAAATTTGGGTCGGCCCAAGCTCAGAACAAATCGGGGATATTACAGTCCTCGCCTCCAGATGGTTGCTTGTCCTCAAGCAACCTCAAGTCAGGATGCTCAAAGATCTCCACACCCTCCCAGGTAGCATCTTCAGCTAGTAGATTTTTCCACTTCACCAAATACTCTGGAATGACCTTGTTTCTCAACCGCCTCTCCCTTACGTCCAACACCATCTCAAGCTCGAGGATCAATTTGCCTTCGTCATCAAGTGGTGGCAACTCCGTTGATGGTGTGATCTACTGTCCCAAAGCCTTCTTCAAGCATGATACATGGAAAATATTGTGAATTTTGTTTCCTGGAGGCCACTCAAGCTCATATGCGACCTCTCCAATCCTCCTGGTGATCTTGAATGGCCCATAGAATCTTGGTTTCAACTTTTCCGCTCCGCTGCCCTTGAGGGATGACTGTCAGTATGGCTATAACCTCAAGTACACCATGTCATTGACTTTAAAAACCCTTTCAGTCCTTCGCTGATCTGCATATAACTTTTGCTGATTTTGGGCTCACTGGAGACTTTCTTTCAAGGAATTCATGATGTCCATGTTCTGCTGAACCATGTCTCTAGCACTCGGAACTTAACTATCTACAAGAATCGGATTCATGAAGGAGGTAGCCTCATAACCATAGAGTGCTTTGAATGGTGACATCCCAATGGATATGTGATGTGTGGTGTTGTAGCAAAATTCCCCTAGATGTAGCCACTTCACCCAAGCTGATTGCTGCCCCGTCACATAGTTTCTCAAGTACCCTTCAATCCATTTATTCACAATCTTCGTTTGTCCATCTGTTTGGGGGTGGTAGCTAGTGCTGAGGGTCAACTCTATATGAGCCAAACAGAAGAGTTCTTGCCAAAACAAGCTGATAAACCTACTATCCCTGTCACTCACAATGTTTCGTGGTAATCCATGGAGTCTAAACACTTCTCTCAAAAATAGATCTGCAACTTGAGGAGCCTTAAATTTTGAAGCAATGGCATAGAAATGAGCATATTTAGTGAGCCTATCCACCACAACATAAATACAATCTTTACCTTGCACCTTAGGGAGTCCAGTGATGAAATCTATCGAAATGCTTTCCCATTTTTGATTTGGGACGGGCAAGGGCTGCAACAAACCAGCTGGTAATACGTGTTCAGTTTTATTTTGTTGGCATACCAAACATTCTCTCACATGCTGCAATATATCATTTTTCAACCCCTTCCAAACAAAACATTCCCTTACTTGCTTGTATGTTTTGTAGAATCCAGATGACCAGCAAGGGGAGTATCATGGCAAGCTTTGATGATTCTATTCTTGACCCTAGAGTGAGGCACAAGATAGATCCAATCTTTGTAGAGAATGAGCTCCTCAACCACCCTGTACCTGTCATCAACTACCTTCCCTTCCAGAGTATCATTAGCAAATGAATCTTTAGCATACTCAGTTGTAATACCAACCCTCCAATCAACAGATATATTAGACACTGCACACAGATAAGGCTTCCTAGAAAGTGCATCAGCCACTACATTGTTCTTGCCTTTCACATATTTAATATCAAAGTCATAAGCTTGGAGTTTGCTTACCCATTTCTGCTGTCTATCATTCAAATCTTGCTAATTTAGGAAGTACTTCAAGCTGTTATGATCTATCTTCACCACAAATTTCCCACAAATCTAGTACTATCTGAACTTAGCAAGGGTGTGCATGATGGCTAACATCTCCTTGTCATAGATAGAGAAAGCCTTCTCTGGATTTGTGAGTTTCCTGTTCTCATATGCAATGGGGTGCTTATTTTGCATCAATATTGCTCCAATACCTTCTCTTGAGGCGTCACACTCCAGAACAAAGGGAGATGAGAAATCTGGAATAGCCAAAACAGGGCATGAGCTCATCACCTCCTTGAGTTTGTCGAATGCCTGCTGTGTTGTGGGACTCCAAGAAAAAGCTCCTTTCTTAGTTAGATTCGTTAATGGTGCTGCAAGCTGGGAGAAACCCTTCATGAATCTCCTGTAGTAGTTACAAAGACCCACAAATCCTCTCAATTGTGTTAAGTTCTTGGGTGTAGCCCAATTCTGAATGGCCTTGATCTTCTCCTCATTAACACTAATTCCTTGAGCGCTAATCTTATGGCCCAAGTACAGAATCTCAGTCATCCCAAATTCACATTTTGACATCTTAGCATAGAATGAATTCTTCTCAAGAACATCAAGCACCTCCTCTATATGCCTTAAATGATCTTCCCATGTTTTACTGTAAATCAAGATGTCATCAAAGAAAACCAACACAAATTTCCTTAACTGAAGAATGAATACCTGATTCATGCAAGGCTAGAATATAGCAGGGGCATTGGTTAACCCAAACAGCATCACCAAGAATTCGTAATGCCCGTAATGACACCTGAAAGTTATCTTATGCACATACTCATCCCTAACTCTAATCTGATGGTAACCCGAACGCAAATCAATCTTAGAGAAGTACACTGCTCCATGTAGCTCATCTATCAATTCGTCGATCCTGGGGATAGGATAGCGGTTCTTGATTGTCTTCTTGTTGAGAGCTCTATAATCGATGCACATCATGAGTGTCCCATCCTTCATTTTGACCAACACCACCAATGAAGCAAAAGGGCTCGAACTTGGGCAAATATGCCCCATATCCAATAACTCCTTAATGGCCTTCTCGATCTCACCTTTGTACATTCGCGGATGACGATATGGAGTAGTGATCACTGGTTTGGCTCCCTCTTCTAGCTCTATCACATGCTGAAACCCCCTATCTAATGGCAACCCTGATGGAATCTCACGAAACACCCTGCACTTTTTGTTCAAGATAGCTTGAATGTCAATGGGAAAGGTTCTTTCTTCCTTTGGTGGACTAGTATTTGTGATCAAGCACTCTGCTGCCCATGCCACTTGATCCTACAAAAAGATCATTCCATCCTTTTTGCTGAGACCACCATAGGACCATTCCTGGAGAGGCCCTTGAGGACAACCTCTTTTCCATTATGCTTAAAATTCAGCTCCATGGTTTTGTAATTGGTGGTGTATTCTCCTAATGAATGAAGCCACTGAACTCCCAAGACCATGTTCGTGTCACCAATATCAACAACATAGAAGTCATCTTTCATCTTGTGTCTACCCAAGATCGGCTCCATTTGTTGGATCCGTTTAGTGCAAGAAAGGATGTTCCCTCCAGCTGCCACAACATCAAACGCTTCAAAGTCCTCTGCTCCCAAGCGCAACTTGGCCACTGTCCTCATGTCAATGAAATTATGAGTGGCTCCACTATCAATCAACACCATCACTTTCTATCCTCGAAGAACTCCTCTTACTCGGAGAGAATGGTATCATGGCGCTCCTGAAAGTGTTGCAAGGGTACCTCCTATGGAGCCCCCTTCTACAACGAACTCTTGATGTTCCCCATTAGTATCTTCCTCGTTGACCCCTTCTTCAATTTCTACTTCATCATCGGAAACCATTTCAATGTAGTAAACTTGTCCCCTTCCTTGGCATCTATGTTGATTGTTCCATTTTTCATTGCAATAGTAGCACAAGCCTTTCTTGCGAAGTTCATTCCTTGACATGCCATGTGGACCTATAAGAGGGCCCTTCGGTGGTGGATTAGCCTTAATGAAAGGCTTCTTTGGCTGCCTTGCTAGTGTATTCTTGATAATGGTCTTCCCTTTCTTGGTGGAGTCTTCAAGACTCAATGCTTTCCGAATGGCTTCCTCCAGTATTGTTGGCTCCAAAGCCCTCACCAAACCACGAAAAGAATCTGATAGGCCTTCGATGAAGAAGAACATGAGTCTCTTATCTGACACATCCGATACCATCAAAGCTAGCCTTTGAAATTCTGAAACATATTCGTCCATAGTGCGTATTTGCTTCAACCTTGTTAAATCCTAGAAGTATGCTTCTAGATCTTTCTTGTCAAATCTCTTTGTCAGCTTATGGGTGAAATTTGCATATGTAGATACTTGTTCAAATCCTTGAGTCACGACGCCATGGTGCCACCATTCGTGGGCTAAATCCTTCAGATGTAGAACGGCAAACTTGATAGCTTCTTCTTCAATCATGAGGCTGAAAGAAAAATATGTATCCACACTTGTGCAGTCATCTTCCCCAAGCCATAAAATGTTGGGAGTGTTAGCTTACTCACCCTATGCTGCAAATCCTTATTGGGGTTATAAGTTACTTGGCTCCCTTTCAAACCATTCCTTGCATTGTGAAACTGGATGAATGGAAGCTGGTGCCTTATCTCTAGATCAATCTGCATATAAGCTTCCATGCTTGCATTGATATCTCCTTCTGCTAGCCTCTGCTCTTCACCCCCATTGTTTGGAGCTTGCTTGGGAAGGAATGTAGGCTGTGTGAGGTGTGTAACCCTGTTGCTTTGAGTCTCCGATCCCGAATGACTGCCCTCAAGGCCATTGTTTGAGGCAGATCTACCACTGTTATTCATTGACTAAATCATTAACTACATCATCTATGTTATTTGTTCTTGTTGTTTGGTCATCTGCTCCTGTGTCTAAGCCATCTTTTTCAAGAAGTTATCAAACTGGTCATCTTTGTCTCCCATCTTCTTCCCTCTGCCTCCTATTCTGAAAGACTTTGTTGCTACTTTCCTTCTTTCCCTATCAATGGCGCACAAATCTCTTTGGCTCAATTGCATAACATACCCTCAAGCTAGCAAGTTTGAGGCTCTGATACCACTGTAATAAACTAGGGCATGATTTATTCCTCTTTACTGGTGTAAATCAATGAAGCTCGAAATTTAAACTCATTCAACAATCAAAACAAGAAAATTCACAGCTCCACAATGATGATAAACACAAATTTAAGATCAGATATTTTAATTGCACAAAGTTTCTAATCTTCAGGAATGATTACAATACTTTGTTGGGAACGATTATATTGGAGTCGACAGAAATTTTGAATCAATTACACAATTTTCATTAGCATGATGATGCTCGACTAGTCTTGGACTCCTGGAAATGTAATTGCTCAATCTAACTGAGGTCACCTCACAAATCAATGGTCGCCTTGCCCAAACGATTTCTCCTGAACCCAATCTGGTGCCAAACTCATGTTCGATTTGAGTTGTATCCCTGTGCGATGTCAGTTCCCTAACTCTCTTGCAAAATGACACGATTAGGCTGCTGCTTATGGCGATGATGTTTTCGGTGGAGTGAATGATGTTCGCAGCAAGGCACATTGGTTGAATGCCCAGGAAGGAGATTGCCACCTGGTCTGAAGGCGCGTAAGGGTGAGCTTCCGATATCACCAGCCAGACGGCGAGCAGTTTGCACCCCAAATTTGTTCATGACTCTGTGATCCTGCAATGAAGATATATTTCGTGGTGAGCTAAGTGCTAAGTGAATGATCATTAACACGAAAATTACCCAAGGATGCTACACACCTAAGTGACTTGAGCTGAGTAGCTATGCTCTCAAACTCAAACAAAGATAACTCCAATTTTCGCGATGCCCTCAATGGCTAAATGAACTACCTTATATACCTATTTGCCAAGCCACAAATGTGGTTGGCCACAAACAAGCAAATAAGAATTTAAATTCAAACTTTATTTAGGCGCCAACAAAGAACAAGTCGGCCACAAGATTCTAATTTAATTATTTATTTATTTATTTATTTATTTATTTATTAGTGCTTATAAACTCTTTCAGATTTGGGTCGGCCCAAGCTCAGAACAAATCAAGGATATTACACCTTGATCGGCCCTAATGGTCGACGAATTCCTGTAATGTTCCTTAACTAATCCTGTCTTGGACTGGCTTAGGTGAAGGTTGGAATGTAGTCAAATGACTCTTCTAAGATAGGGAATGTGGATCTGATTTCCTGCAACCACAAAGTGAGCCAAATTCCACAAAGACATAAATCCATTAGTATTAACAATTAAGCAATCATTCACATAAGTAAACATGAAACATAGGAAACATATGAAGGGTGGCAAAGGTGGATCCACCTGTAGCCATGGCTCCTAGTACAGATGTTGTAATCCACAACCCTCCTTACTTGGCGACTTGTAACTGCATACTCTACCCCTCGGGTAGATCCGCCCAAAGCCCTTGGCCAAGCTCGAGGGGTTGTAACCTACAACCTCCCACTCTAGGTGACTAGTAACTGCGTACTCCACTTATGCCACTTCTTCGTAAAAACACATGACTCATTGGGGGAAGCCAGCGGAGCTTATGTGCAGCCTAGGTCTATTACCCATCCATAGCCCAACCCTCATCCTAGGGTCCTAGGGGCTAACCTTAGGAGGGTCTTAAGACACCACACTTCTCAGGCCCTTCCTCCCGAATGAGTTTACAGACATATAGCAGACAGATCAGAAATTAAAGTAAATAGAAATGCATGAGTAATGTAAACAACAGCAAGTAATCTAGATCTACTCTGTAATTAAACATATCATTTGCTTCACATGTTGGTCAATTAATTCCTTACATTATTTTGTGAGTGCATTTGTCTTTAAATCTGTGATCATAATTTATGAGTATGATTTCGTGATTAATCCAAGAATCTATGATACATTAAATTAGTTATTTGTAAATTCACAGATTAATTATCTTTACCGCTTGTGTGTGATTATGTAATGAGTTCATTTCATTGTCCTAACCAGATGGATATATTATTAATTTGCCACAATGGGTTTATATCATGTAATTACCAGCACCTTACAGGATTGCGTGAATTATTACTGATTTTTACTAGTTAGATTTGCTTTGGAATTCGATTGTATTTGTTCTCATTACCGGTTATCTATTCATTTACAGATATTATACATAGAATTGTATTACCATGTTATCCTCATGGTTAGTCGGCCCCTTGGAATCCCACACCCCTTCTTCCTAAGGGATCAGATATCTTTGGCCTTCCACAATATGACCATGTTTGGTGCATACTGAGAATATACCAGATTTTTAAATGTTCAACCAATTAATCTGAGAGGGGGGGTCGACCTGGGTTTCTCATTGCTGGGAGAAACCCAGTTCGCCCCTTATTGAATCGATATTCTTATTTATGCATCTACTGTCATGTTGCATGACAAATGGAAATGAATCTTAATTTGTTTGCTAAGTAACATGGTTACCTGGGCTTGGCCGAGTTCCTCCTGCAGTGTGCTTCTCCTTCCGTGTTTTCTCCCCTCCTTCCTCAGCCGCTACAGGCTCTTTCTTATACATGCCTGGTGGTCACCTCCCAGGGACACATCTTTGTCCAGGAGCACTTTGGTGAGGCGTCTCAAAGAGACACATCCCTTAAGCATCGGTTAGATTAATTTAGTGTAATATGCTTTTCTTTAATTAATGATAATGTGCATTGAACCAAATAAGATACTTAAAATGCTATAAGGAGTGGCCCACGAACTGGGCGAAGTATTATTTAGCTTTTGTAAAAAAAATCATTTAATTGGGACGTGACAGATTCCTTTGTTCAAATGGTGGGATTCCTTGAAAGAGCATGCAAGAAGGTGGAAGCCTAAGGAAATGTTTACCTAAAGGATGCAATTGTTAGAGGGAGCAGCAATTAGGGGTTGGTGATACCAAATGCACAGGGAAACAGAAATTTGCAGGTCCACAAACAGCAAGGGAGCGAGAGGCCAGGGATCAAGGTTTTAGTATATCTGATATCAATTGGGAAGCAGGGAATGGGAGAAAGGTATAACAATATGGGAAAATTTGAAATCCCACCCACGGCTAGAAAGTGACTTAGACATCCTCATACATTGGAAAGGGTCTAAGTCTGCAAATAGAAGGAAGGGATCTGTCAACATTGGAAATTGATAAAGTAATGAAGAAAAAAAAAGATATTGCTCTAGCCATAAATATCTCAAAATTCCATCATATAAGGCAGATAGGGAATGTTGTCATCGATCACCATTGGTGTTCAAAATTTCAACTCTGAGGGGACTAATCTTATTATAAAGATGACTTAAACCCATGACACCCAAATTGTGTCTTCTCTTAAAGCATGATATTGATAATTTTACAAAGGTTTCCTATGTCCATGGGGCTCATAATGTCCCCTTCCCCTCTTAATGAATTATCGTTACTTCCATGGTGGTCAAGTTATGTCTTATCCTAAAGAATGATATTGATGAATTGGCAAAGAGTTCATATGTTCATGGGGCCCTCATTTCCACTTCCCTCTCTTAATGAATTATCATCACTCCCATAAAATACAATTGATGCTATTAAGAAGCCACCTTACTTTTAGATGGAGAAATTCTTAAAGACCTTCTGCATAACCACCCCTTCCTTTTGCACATCTCACAATGGATGGCTCTATTTATTTGATGGTTGGGTGGGAATTTTTCAGCTTCTTCAGGTCTGTAAAAGCTATTTCCTCGTAGAAATTAACCCTTGCATCCTTGGTATATGGTGTTCCTATGTCTTACTGCTTTTTATCATTCTGCTGTGAGGGTCTCGGATCATCCCTTGTTCTATTCAGAGGGTATTTAGTTGGCATAGATAGGAGCAAGAATTTCCGTGCTTAAAAATTTCCAATTTTGGTCCCCTTCTTGAAACTTCTAGGTGATTGAAGGGTCTCTGAAAAACTCCCTTATGCATTCCTTTCTTTAGTTAAACTTGGCCATAATTTTCTGGAAATCAAAGGCCCACTTTTCACCCTACCATAGTCTGGATTGGAAAGTGTGGTGTGTTTTAAGGCTTTCCAATAACATTACTCAACCTCAAATGTGCTTATTTTCTGGTATTCTTCTTAGAAGATATTTGGAAAAAGAAGTAGCTTCCTGTCTCAAAAAAAGAAGAGATGCCATTGCCTTGTTGTCATTCCTAACCACTGGCTGCCCATCTGCTTTATCTCTTTCCTCTCCTGGTTTGTCACAGCAAAATGGAATAATTCTAATATTTAGAATTTTTGAGTAAGGATTTGCTGCTTTCTTTTCTCTACCAGCATCCTTTGGTCAGAGATATTCAATTTGTTTTCTTTCTGTTGGAGTTAGTTCTCTCTTTCTTTGAAGATGTCTTCTGCAGTTTTTTTCCTATGGCTCTTCTCCTGCAGTTTTCCCTTGCAGTGGCCAGACGCATGGATAGTGATGCCATGCCTCAGACAGAAGTGGAAGCAGGGTCAAGTAGCCACAGAAGCTTGAAGCTAGAAAGGACAAGAAGGCTGTGAAACACATGGTGTAGGGGGAACCAAAAAAACTGATTAACTAATTTTTCCCTAGAAGGTGTCCATCAGGTTTACTGGACAGATTGATGATGTGAAGCTGAAAAAGATCCTGGAATATCAGGAAATTGTTGATGAAAGAACCTGTATGACAACTGAAGCAGCCACAGAATACTGGAAGAGGTCCCTGGTTCAGGAAATCAAGAGCACAAAATTGATAAAATGGACTGCCACAAATCTATTTAAGGATAATTGTAAGTGAGACTTGGTCAGAGCTCCTCTGTGGACTGTAGATCAAAAAACTCAAAACATGAAAAATCCTGGCCATTCTACTACTCAGCTAAATGTCGTGAATACGGCAACCCTAATTGGAGTACAGACAGTTCTGTTGAACTCCAGAAACACCTTAGCCATTCATGAGAATATGGAACATCCAGAAGAAGATGACATAATGCCCACGCTTGATATAATCAAGAAGCTTGGCAAGGGCATCGCAGCTGTCATAATTAAACAAAAATATAATATGTCAGATGCCCTGTTTACCAACCTAAGAAATGATACTCAGAATTGAATATAAGAAAGTGTAGAGACTGGCCAAATTACTGTGTCCACTGAAAATGGTGGATCCTGTGAGGGCAGTGGATGCTAAGCAAATTGAGTTAACTTTCAGAATTAATTGTGAAAGCAATTATGTTGAAAGCCCCTGCTTAAGGCATAACTTTCAGAATTTTTGAATGATGTTGACATGGGAGTGATTACAGTCTTGCCAACCCGTGAAAGAATCAGCAGTTGGAGGTCATGCAGCGAGTATCTGGATGCTGAACAGACAAGTTGGAAGCTCCATTTTGTTCCATCTACAGGATCATGATTTTAGAGGTAGACTTTGATTTACTGCTTCTATAGAAGGAGGCTTGGCAATGGAGGTGAAATCTGTTTTTTAGCTTCTTGGTTGAACTCTTGTATATGCGTAAGTGTAAAAGTCCCAATGTTAGGCAGAGATGTTCTAAAGTTACGGTTAGACTGGCTGTACCAAGTAGAATTTATAAGTATCACTATGTGGAAAGAAGTAAGCCGCATCTTGTTGTAAACTCTGAAAATCCAGTCAATAGAATGCACAATTACCTGAATTTGTCTACTTAATTCATGATTTTCTTGTTCTCTTGTTTGCTTTAGCATCTTGTTTATAAAAGAAGATATACAATCCCTATTAAAAACTCTATTATTAAATAAAAACAGTTTACCAATTGGGGTGGACTCAAATAGGAAATCATTGTGGCTTTCATAACAGAGACCCAGGTTCAAATCCCCAAGAAATATTTTTCATGATTAAAAGCATACAAATGTTGAATGCTAAGCATGGGTTTGTCTAGGGTGGAAGATATGATCCAGTAGTGTACCATGGGGACGCGTCCACCCCCCAAATCCCCACATTTCCGAGACGGGGACATCTCAGGGATGTGGGGGAGATGTCCCCCCACCATTGCACCACCTCCGTCAAGATGACTGAGACATTTCCAAGATGGCAGGGATGCCCAAGCGTCTCCTGTGGCAAGCAGAGGCAAAAAGTGAAAAAAAAAACATAATTTTTTGATTTGGGCGCCCAAACCCTAACCCAAATGGCCAATGGGCCCCACCAAACCCTACAAGACACCCTAAAATCCTCAAAATCACTCAAAAGAGATGGGAGAAGCTCAACACTCCCTTGCACATGGTTGCCTAAGCATAGCACCCCAAGTGGTGCGTGCAAAGGCATGGTAGAGTTACACCCTTACATGATGTTGAGGTGAAGGTAGGGTTCTTTAGGGCCATTGAAAAGATGTATGATCCTGTAGAGGCCTGCATCATTCATAATGAGTGGACAAAATTTGCCACTCTTAGGGGTTAATCTGAGGTGGCCAAGATGGATATGGGAACTATGGCATAGGAGGACCCAATTTTGTGGTGGAATTACCATGGACCGATTTCTTTGACTACCACCTTAGCCATTCGATTGCTATCTCAGGTTTCTAGTTCTTCAGCTATTGAGAGGAACTGGTCTACTTATAGCTTCATCCACTCTCTTAAGAGAAATAGACTTACCTCTAGGAGAGCAAAGAAGCATGTGGTTGTACATAGTGTTTTGCATCTCATTGTCTCACTGACCGCAAACTTGTATACAAAGAGAGTCCAACAGCACAGTGTAATGTAGAACCAGAGGAACCAACACAGATTGATGAGGATGTTATTGATACACAAGCAGGACCGGTTGGTATTAGTTTGGCAGAGCTTGAGCATGTGTCCACTTCTAGTTCTAGCAGTTCTACTGATGAGGAGTTTGGGGGTGATTAGAGGCTTCACTTCACTACAATTTGTTATTTTGACATGATTCATGATTGTACTCATTGTAATCATCATTATGAAATCTTGAATATAAAATTCAAATTTGACATTTTTGTTGTTCAAACTTCAATGTTAATGTTAAATTGTTAATAACTATAATTAGTAATTTCAATTTGTCAAAGTTTCATTTGTAAAT
The DNA here is from genome assembly GCA_007258455.2 of Sequoia sempervirens. Taxonomy (NCBI): domain Eukaryota; kingdom Viridiplantae; phylum Streptophyta; class Pinopsida; order Cupressales; family Cupressaceae; genus Sequoia; species Sequoia sempervirens. Next base: position 69,539,859 of record VDFB02072274.1, read on the forward strand.
TCAAGTAACTATATGTATATAAGCACCACAACACCCCCCACCCCCCCAGCCGCCATCCCCAAACTTAGGCCCTACAACCCCCTGTCAAGAAACTTCGTGGAACACTGATATGAACCCTATTTAGCAACGTATGGCCATTCACCTTATTGGATAGGCAATTTAAATTCTTTGAACAATTTAAGGATGGAGGACAAGGTTGAGATATACACTCAAAGCCAACTCCTTATAGGATAGGCAGTTTAAATTATTTGAACAATTTAATGTGAATTGCATAGTAGCATAGCCCATTGGCATGAGTTGCAGATGGAGGACCAGGTCGAGTTATACACTCGGAGCCAACTCAGATTCTATATGCAAGATTCAAATAAAACAAATGTGTGATAATCTTACCAACGCAAAACCATGTTGTTGAAGATGCAATAGATGTGGTTGCTCAAGGAGTTGCGCAAGATTTCTGAAGCATGTAGCTTGCAAGTTCACATTATTCTTCTCCCCTTTTTTTGATAAGGAATGGCTTGGATTTATAGATGTTTGATGAAAAAATGGACAGTTGAGATTTGATTTTGGACTAATGGTTGAGATCAATTGAGAATGACTGGACAATCTTAATTAGCTAAAATAGTCAAAGGAAGTTATGCCAGCTTCTTAGTTGGCTTTAAAATGGGTGAAGGTGATTAATTTTATTTATCTATTTATTTTTAACTAATTAGTTATGTATGGATTAAAAATATGAAGGAATCATGGAGGATTTATAATGGAATATGAGTGGATAATTAGATTTTTTAATTATTTGCAGAGGAAAGATGAGAATAAATTTATTTATTTATTTTTGAATAAATGGATGAAGGTTAACCTAATTAACTCAATAATATGAAGTATTTAATTAATCAGTTGTGATAAATGAAAAGGGAAATTATTATGGAATGATAACGAGGAAATGTGACATCGAATTTAAATGCAATTTTAGGTAGTGAAAGTTAGGTATCTACATAGATATTGGCCCATCACAATGTTCAGTTGCGAAATCTGGAAATTAATCAGGTCCAGGTCCATTGGGATCAGTACAGTGAACACTGACCACTTGATGAGCTAGTCTTTAGAAGTGAATACCCTATCTTTTTGCTTTGGGCGCGAAGCTGGTAAATTCAAGGGGGTATGTGATTTGCTTCCCGCAAATTTTGCATTCGCTAACTAACAAATTTTTGAAAGTTGCCCAAAGTTTTCCCATAAAAATATTAGCCTTGCCAAAATGCAGTGGTAAATGTAATGTTTTTTCTACAGAATTCGCCTGCAATACATTCTTTTTGGTTCATAATATTCGGCTGGCACCCTATACTTGGGAAAGAAAATATTCGCCTCCTTATAAACCTTGTCCAGACTGAATTAAGTTTTGCCAGCAAGAAAAAAATCTAAAGCTTACCTGCTTGGAGCAGAATGCCTGGTGCCAAGATTGCCAAGGGTATGGAGGAGGATCACTTAATCTCTTATTCTCGTGGTAATGTCTATATATGAGGGATGAATTGTGGAGAATGAAAAGAGGGTACCATAAATGGTCTGCAAGTGCTGCTGCGTGAAGCCTCGTGTTGCAGCAGGCCAAGCGTCCAAGATCAGTGGTATTTAACAGAGGTAAAATCCTCTGTTGGAGTAAAACGTCAGGAAGTTCTTCCAGGCGAGAAAAACAGTGTACATCAGTGTTTCCAACCTCCTCCATCCGGTTATCAAATGCTTCGCTTCAAATGATAGGAATGCCCAAGTTTATATAGATTACAGAAGAGACTGTTTTGTTGCACATCCAATAGGGCAATTTCATTTGTTGTGGAGTTGAGGAGACTAGTAGTGAGGTTTAGCACTGAACCAAATACTTCGAGGTTTATATTAAAAAAAAATTAAACTAGCAATCGCACGAAGATGTGTGAAAGGTCAATTAGGAAACAGTATATTTTTATTTATTTTTTAAAGTACATGAGGTCAATTGATAGGTAATTTAGCAAATAATTTTGTTTGTGCAATAAAGGTCTTAATGGAGAATTAATAGTTTCAAATAAACTATGCATCCACTTACATAGATCCAAACATGATTGAAACAAAACATCTGAATGAGGAATATAAAACAAAATTATTTGCTAAATTGCCTATCAATTGACCTCATGTACTGGAAAAAAAATACTAAAATGTTTCCTAATTGACCTTTCACACATCTTCGGTGTACCCATTGCACAACAAGGTGCAATTGCTAGTTTATTTTTTTTTAAATATAAATAAATTAGGCTTCATTATTTGTTGTACCCAAACCAAATTTTTTGCTTCATCAAGGCATTTTGCATTTAAAAGTCTAAACCTTGCTAAAATGTTGTAAAATACCATTTTGGGCAATATCAAGCATGGAGTGTTTGTCAATAGTTTGTCAGTCAAAGTCAGTTATATTGAACAAAACCTGAAGCAGAGACTCAGAATAGAGTTTTTCATGATGGAGGAGCATCTCACAACGACATTTCATATTGCAAACGGTCATTTTAGTGATCGAAACAGAGTTTTCAGTGATCAAATCATGGAGATTTCTCAGAGGAAAAGCCCAAAAGCGCAAGTATAGCTTAGGGGCGCCCAACTTTTTCAAGGTCAAGATCTTGATGAAAGTGCTCAAGCATCCAGTCATTCTCTTCAGAATTAGTATGGCTATCTGTCGAGCTATCCAGCGAGGCATTCCGAGAATCACAGCTCCGGCAAACAGCAACGGAAGTTGAAATCCCTAAATTTTAGGATATGGAAAATTTACTCTTTTCAGGCAAAAGCGCGCCTCTAGCCTGAGGGCGCCCATCTTGAAGCAGGGGTAAATTTCGACAGTTTTGTTGCCGGATGCAGTCAATCCGTTCACAACTAGTCTGCTTATCCGACGAGATATCAAGTGTAGTCATCTGATTCTCAGAGTTCAAGAGGCAATCGTCCGAGGATCAGCCTAAAATGGAGTTTTCACGTTTCTGAGCTTCTCCGTTTATGCCCAGTGCAAGTACAGGCCAAGGGCGCTGGCTTAAAGGACCCTCCAGATGGCGGTTTTTGCAGATAGAGTCTTCACAACATCAGTGGTATTCTATCCCAGCTCCGCAACGCACCATTCAGCTTGTCGATCCGACGTTCCAGGTGGTCGTAGCGGAGATTCTACCAAGCACGTAATTTTTCAGGCGGACCAACAAATGATTTTCAGTGTATTTTCACAGTCTTGAGGCGCCTAGCCTTTAGGCTTGTCAGATGAGCTCGTTCGCGTTCGAAGTCTTCACGACTATTGAGCGTAATCAATTTATCTTTCCAACGAGCATAGCCGTTAGCCTTCAGCATTTGGCAGTCGCTCGTATGTGCGAGGTCTTTGGTGTAATACTGCAAAGTAAGGACGTCCAGAAAATGGCTAAGTCTGGAACCCATAAAGCAATTTAATCAGGTGCGCCTAATTTTTCAAGGGGTTAAACGATGGATTTTGCAGTAGTGTCTCCCAGCAGACATTTCTTCCTTGTTCAGTAGGCTTTCCGATGAATATCTCAGATCAGTCTCAGCATCACCCGGTCATCTGGAAATCAGTGTCGAAATTGGCCAGTCGTGATAGTGTTGTCAGCTATTAAATAGGGAGTTAGTAAAAAATGAAGTATCTTGAGCAAATGGACGCCTATGTGCTCAAGAGTTGACTTTTCAGAATCGTTGAAGCATGACGATGAATCTTAGAGCTTTACCCGGGTTGTTAACTGAAGTTCAGAATATATCTATTTATAGATGGCGTTTTCTATTTTTGGCGCCTTTGCATGATAATAAATATTTTATTATTATTTTCAAATTTGAACTTCCAGTCAGTGGCAGTCGAACTGAAAGGCAACCAATCAGAGGATTTCTATTCTTGTTAGGGTTTATGAATTCTTGCAGTCACAATTCAGTGCGAATTTCTTCTTATTTATACATGGCGCCATCTTCATTATTATTCACAGAGCTTTCAAGAGAAATTCGATTTCATTAAGAGCAAAATTTATCTTAAGTGAAATTCATGTTTTTCAAAGGCAAATTCATTATCTTCAAAGGGAAGAGCGAAGTTTATTAAATTCAAAATAAATTCAAAGATAAAATTCGTATTTCTTCAGAAGAGAAAGGCACACTTCCAGAGCAATTCGCAATTCCTTGATTCTCAAAGGCGTATTCCAAATTCTTTAAAGGCGTATTCATAAATTCATAAAATTCGCAATCCTTCAAAGATTCAAAGGCGAATTTCATTTCAGAAGGCAAAACCTCATATTCAATACAAATTCGTATTTTCTTCAGAGAAAATTCGAATTTCTTCATATTCAAAAGGCACAAATTTCAAGAGGAGAAATTCGTGGTTTTCAATTCCAAAGTGAATTCTTCCAGTTCAAAGGCAAAATCTACATCAATTATCAGAGGCGATTTTTCCTAACATATCTTTTTGCAGATCAAAGTTCACAATTATCAGTTATTTCAAGAAATCTTGGGCGATTTTCACAGAAGGAGACATCAAAAAACATCTTTTTCATCCTTTAGATCTCAGATTTCTCACAAAATACATTGTGCATGTTCCTGAAATTGGCGAATTCTACAAGTCTCAGTATCTGGATCATTTCCATATAATTTCCTCGAGTTGAAATTATGCGTTTGATTTTTCACGAATTTTTAGCTTCAGAACATTCGTTCTCGAATTGCTAATTTTCTCAAGTGAAAAATCTTTGTACGATCGAGTAGAAGTTGAATTTTCGCAAATCTGACGTTCTGGGTTGTCTTAGAATCCTTTTCTGGACAAAACCCATATTTCGGATTTTTCGCTGAAAATAATTCTTTGAAAGGCTATTTTTAACTCTTGCAGGCTATTTTTAGATTCCATAAATCTTGTCAGAATATAGTCAAGTTCACAGTCATCAGGCAAGTTTTTCAGAATGCAGTTCACTCAGCTCGAATACAGGACCAAAACCGTCCTTACTCATGATTTCCGCAGGTTGGTTGGTGAACCTTCAAAATTCATTGCCGATGATGCTAGACCTAGTTAAGATAAGAGGTTCAATCATTCAGAATATTGAGCAGTCTGGCTTACTAGAGGCCGCTTCCATACCTATCTTCGTTCACTGTGTTGAGTTTGTGATGGCTTGCATTAAGCATTACAATCCGACTACTCGTGAGATAGCGTCAATTGACGGACGGGTCATTTGTAGTCTCAAACCTGTGGATATCAAAAGGAGTTTTGGCATTCCTCAACATCCTAACAGTTTGGTTATTTCTATGGAGCAGTGTGAACAGGCATTTGATGCTGATATGGACAAATGTCAGAAGAAGATGGCAGAAAGATGGTTAAAACAAGCTAAGAACAGATTGCCAAACAATGTGGGTCGTGGTGAGTACAAGGATGAGTACGCGATTCTAATCACACTCTTGAATCGTGTCTCAGGTCAAGCACATGCAAATGTTTTCCAGCCATGGATGTATTACATTATTGGTCGCATCGTTTATGGGAAGGAGCATTATGACTGGGCATCCTTCATCAGCGACGTTCTCCACAGGCAGATCACTGGTTTCATGGTTGCTCATGAGTTTCATATGTGTTCATATCTCGTGTACTTGATCGCTTATCAGGGTCAGTTCCGAGGACTTAACACCGTGGGCATTCTCACTGTTCAGAAGGTTTATCAGTATTATGATTAGCTTGAGTTCACCAGAGCTGAACGTCATTTCAAGCGTGTTCACAAAGCTTTCTTGACTTACACAGTGAGGAATTTGGACCGGGAGTTGCACGTTCGTATCTCGACAGTTGCTAGGGCAGCGATGGATGGATGGGCAGATTAGTTTATTCAGTTCCCAACATACACCTACATCCGAGTATACAGCTTCACAGGAAATCTAGCTATGCTTCCACGTTATCCTTCGGATAAGACAGTTTTTCAGGAGTTCCTTAGACAGATGCATGATGTTCACCGTCTTCTACGCTGCAGGCACAGACCATCTATTAACTTTCCTTTTCAGTTTGGAATGTATTGAGATTGCAAGT
>VDFB02072274.1:69545980-69567508 GCA_007258455.2 Sequoia sempervirens
CAATGTATGCTTGAGATTTTGCAAAAAAAAAGAAAAAAAAAGAGGGAAAGGAAATGCATACCTCTTTGGTGGATTTGCACTCCCAACAACACTAACTTCAACCTCCTTTCCTCCTTCAAGCTGCTGTTCTTTCTCCTTCAATGGCTGCAACTTCTCTTTCTGTCAAACCCTTGGCTGTTCACAACAAAAAAATGCATAAATGAATCAAAAAAGGCCTCTTTTTTCCTTATAAGATAGCAAAGACAGATGGGGCCCACAATAGCCACGTATGCAGGGCCGTTGCTTTTTTTAAATTATGCTTTTTTTTGACTTAAAACTTTACATAACACGAGGGACGACCGGCTGTCCCTGGGACAGTCGAGGGAAGGCTCAGCTGTCCCCTGGCCGTTTCCGGGACGGTCAATCGTCCCCCATTTGGTCAACGCCGTTTCCCCCTTTCGGGGATGGTTTCTGATTTTTTTGCCCAAAAGGGGACGCCAAGGGACCGTCCCCCTGTACCCGGGACGTTTCAGGGACAGAGACGGGGCATTCCGAGGAGGGACATGTCCCTGGGTTTCCCTAGAAATTAATAAAAAGGTCTGTCGTTGGAAACAAAGAAAGACTTTGGATGGTATTGCCATAATATTATTCATGTACATAGTCAAAAAGGGGTCGTGGGAAGAAATGCGAGCATAAAAATGATCGCAGCATTCAAGGAGTGACTTCTGCATAATATGCCACTGCCCTTTTCATATGAGCGTGGCTCAAAGTGGTATCTGCATTACCAAGCGCTTGTATAGGGATGTGGGGAAGGAAGCAGTATTTTATTGAGCAGCAATTTAGAGAGTAAATTGACTCAACACTTTAAGCTCCTATGATATCTACAATAATTATGAATTTTCACTTAATTGTATTCCAATTTGTATGCTAAGTGTTTGATAGAATGTATATTTCAGCTGATTGGAAAATACAGTGATAATTTATGAATATGAATCTCATTATAGAACTCTTGTCAAACTGTTTGTTAAAATCCTCATATATCTTAAATTATATGAACATTTGTTTGTGAGTATTTACATATTTGAAAGAAGATTGACAACTATTCATAAACATAAACTCAAAAATATTGAATGGTTTCAAATTCCACAAATTGTTTGTTGAAATTCCTACAAGTTAAATTCAAAAAAATTGCAAGTGTGTTTAAAATTTCTCGGTAGGGTCATTACATAAACTACTCGGGATTTAATCCAAGTGCAGCCCAAAATATTTAGTAATTTATACTTTTTAACTATGTTGTAGGGTTCTTTTGGTACCCCTTCATACTTGTATGGGTTTGGTCCGAGGTTAGGACAACTTTGGATTTGCCTAGGGTTTGCCTCAGGCACCCTAGGTTCCCTGTGGGTACTTTTGGGAGCTTGGGTTGGACCTAGGCAAACTTGGAGGACCTGTGACCCAACTGGTCATAAAACAAACAAAAACACTTTTTAAACATTTTCAAAAAACAAAAAATATCCTAAATACCTGATTTCATCCTAGAGTGAGGGCACTTAACTTCTTTTTCGTCATTTCATGAACACAAGTGACTAAGACAACATTTTTGGCTCCAAGTTGTTATTATTGTTTTTTGAAGGTTACTACATTTTCCTTTGAAGGTGAGGATGGGAGAAAAAAGCCTATACCGACAAGAGAGAAGGAGCTGCTAGAGAAAGATTTATCTATCAAAAGTGAGTGAATCTTGTAATTTTTTTCAAGTTTTGATGATTTTCAGTTTTTTCTCCAGTTTATTTATTTATTTTTTAATATTTTAAAATATCTTTTATACATAATATGGGAGTTATAATTTTGTTTTTTATAGTTTTAGTTGTATGGTTGTAAATTTGTAATTTTTTTTTTGTTATGTTTATATAGAATAACTAGTAGTTCTAGTTTAGTTGTCCCACATGGAGAGAGCTCATTTAAATTTGATGCAATGTCACGTCTTTGGCAACATACAACCACGATTGAACAACTCCCTAGTGGTGGGGGTTTTTGTTGACGTTGTAGCCAATGTGGAAATGGGTATATGAGTCTATACAATTGAATGAAAGCTCACTTGTGTGCTTTTTTTGGCTTATGATAGGGTTGCCAAAACAACAAATAATAGGATATATTAAAGAACAAGAAGATGTCGTCATGGTAAGTAATAATCAAAGGAAAGAGCACATCTCTTTCCAAGAAAGGATTATAGAAACCTCTTAATGGCTTATCACAATTGGTTGGCCCACATCCTTTCATGTCACCATCTTCTGAGAAGAGAATACCCTCTTTCTTTCATGTAAAAGAGGCCCATTGGAAAAGACCTTTAAGAAAGAGGCAAGGAAGGGTGCAGCTGAGAGCATTGCTCACATTTATGGCAAGGGACTTACTTTCAATCTTGTTAGATCACAATATTGGTAGGATATGGTGATGACAATTGCCAATGCACTTATCAATTACATTAGTCTTGGCTATAAAAAGGTGCACACCCCCTTATTGGCCAAGGAGAAAGCTTTTGTAGAGGCATCATTAAGAGCAATCAATGATACATGGCTCAAAATAGGTGCGCCCATCATTTTTTATAGATGAAAAGATTGCAAAAATGGACCACTAATCAATGTCATTGTAGTTGAAGATGGTAGATTGTGAGGGGCAAGTGAAGGATGCAACTTTCATTGCTAATATTTTCATACAATCCATTGAAATGGTGTGCTCTGAAATGTTGTCCAAGTCATAACGGACAATGCTAAAAATTGTAGGGCAGCTAGTTTAAATAGTGGAGGGTACACATGGGTATATTTTTGGAGACCATGTATTGTCCACTCACTCAACTTGATACTGCAAAAGATTGGCACAAAGATCGAGTAGATCAAAGAAATCTATAGGGAGGCCGAGGAGATTCAAATGTTTGTGACTAATCATCCTATGTCACTAGCCATCTTCAAGACCTCCAACTTGAAGTTGTTTAAGGTAATTTAAATTTTATTTTTTAGTATTTTTTAAATTTTTGATATGTGATGTCATCTACCTTTTAATATTTTAAAAACATCATGTTAGGTAGTTGAAATTCAATTTGCATCACACAATCATTTTAAGACGATGTGTGAAGGTGTGAGATGCATTGAGTGCTATGGTCATCAACACTCTTTGGAGTGTATGGAGGCAATCAAATACAAAGAGAGCCCAAAAAGTCAAAGCATTGATCCTAGGTGATGAGTGGTGAACTTGTGTGGAATAGGTTTTGAGTTTTACTAAGCCCAACATCAACATGATTAGGTATGTTGATATAGCTCACCCATGTTTGGGTGAAATTTATGATGGCATGGACTCCATGGTTGGAAAAATAAGGACCATAATAGAAGCCAAGGAGCATGATTGCATAGAAGCATTTTTCAAAAGGGTGCAAAAGATCATTGTTGATTGTTGGAACCAGATTATCACATCTTTGCATCTCCTAGCATTTTCTTTGTCTTCAAAATATTATAGCTTAGAGATGCTTCCTTTGCTGAGGAGGGTGGCACCATATAGGGGTGAAGATGTTAGCTACAAGATTACATTTAGAAGAATATTCCTAGATGTAGATATACAAAATGTTGTTTTGAGTTTGGCCATGTCATTTCTTCAAAGAATCATGATGTTTGCTCTCTTCGAGACAAGTAAAAAAAAATACTTATGCATGTAGATATATAGAGTGTTGTCTTGAGTTTGGCCACATCATATCTTCAAAGAATCATGATGTTTGCACTCTTTGAGACAAGTATAAAAAATATACAAGGCCAAGGCTTTATTTATTTGCAACCTCTTGCAATATAAATTCTCTCAAGTTTGCATTTTTTTATATTTTTTAACTTTCTTATTTTTCATTCGTTGTTATACATTATAAATTTATAATTTGTGATTTGTAATTATAAATATTGTATGCAATTTCAATAGGTTGCCAATTCTTCTTCAACTAAGTGGAATTGGAGTACATACTAGCACACTGATTGGGTGTAAAAAAAGTTGAGGATTTGGTCTTTGTGCACTCAAACTTGCATCTCTTGTCACATGAGAGACCTGATTACAATTAGGGGGTGACGAGGAATTGGGATCTAACTTTTGAGCGTGTTGACTTAGATGCTATAGTTGCATAACTTGTTGAAGTCTCTATAAATGAGGCAAGCTTTTGCACATGACAAGTTAATTGTGGTTCAAATGAGATTGAACGAAATGTTGACTTTGATGCTATCAATGAAGAGCAATATGAAAATTATTGAATATTGGTTGTAATTTTCATTTGTATTGACATTTGACAAATCATTGAATTATCATATTGTAAATTTATGAGTATTTTCTTTCTTGCAAATTATGAGGTATTTAAATATTTTGTTTATCAACACTTATGAGTATTGTTGGTTTTATAATTTTTAAATTTTTCATACATATGTATATGTATATATATACATATATTATAATGTGTTACCAATTTGACCCCTTGAACTTTCCGGTTTAGGTCCGATCCAACTTGGGTATGGGTTTGGGTTTGGTTCACAGTGGGGGTTGTCTAGGATTCAGTTCGTGGCTTGTGGGTTTGTTTGGGATGAACCTAGGTGAACTCGGGGCAAATTTCATGCGTAGCCAGTTCTGCCATGGCAAACCCGCTAGTTTTTTTATTTAATTATTTTTTCTAATTTGGCTTTTGATTTTGACCATATGTTTAAAGATGCCCCCCAACCCTAAAATGTGGATTCCAAGACATTTTGAAGGCAAAAACAAAATGATTTCCCTTATTGTGAATGCAAAACAAAAATATCATTCATCCTTGATAAACTTTCATTGCTGCTTGCTATTTCATGAATAGAGTTGAACATTGATTGGTTGGTTTGCTATTCCTACGCATTTATAAGCACCCATTTGTTGCCAAGGAGATCATAGAGGAATATTTTTGCAAATAAGATAGGTTTTTTTCAAGTTTTGGTTTTTCTCTGTTTCTTTTTCTACAAATGAACTCTTTTGTTTTGTTTTGAAATTCTCTTTTTTTTTTTTTCATTTTTCTATCGATCTATAACACATGCTTAATTTTTTAAAATGAGTTAAGTTGTATATATATATATTTTGTTTTCATTTGTTTCGATAGGTCTCGTTGTCATAGGGACTACAATGGCAAGCAATTCTAGCTCCATGGGCTGACTTTGCTTCAAAACAGACCCAAATTCTTCCCTTTGGAAATATGTTGATATGGTACAACAACTTCTAGATGGGCGGGTTATATTTGGATTTGCAATGGTTGTGGTATTATTTATTCTAGCTCATACAGTTGGATGGAAGCCCATTGCCACATCCTTGGATTAGGCATCAAAGCTTGCCTAGGAAAAAATAATTTACCCATTGTACAAGAGAAAATCATAGCATATATTGATGAGTAGGAAAAAGAAGATCAAGCAACAGGTTGTAAATTGAATCATCCTTTGTTAAAGAAAGGATATTGAGAAATGAAGCTCCCTCCATTGCCTTCTAACTTGTAGAGAGCCACCCATTATTTTTGGCCACATCTGAAGAACAACTGCAACCTTTAAACATAAAAGATCAAAGGGACCACTAGAAATGACATTTCAAAACAAGTCTCTAGAGATTGCTGATCAACATATAGCGAGATGTCTCTACGCAAATGGATTGGCTTTCAATGTTGTTCATTCACCATATTGGCAACAAATGGTGAAAGCAATTAATGAGGCTCCAAAAGGGTACAAGAGCTTGTATTTTGAGAAAGTGTGTAGCATCTTATTGGAAAAAGATGTGAAGTTCATAGAGGAGTCATTGAAGCCCATTAGAGATTTGTAGGCTAAGAGGGGTGTACATTTCCAATGGATGGAAGGATGCAAAAAATCGGCCATTAATCAATGTTATTGTACTATCCCCTAAAGGGGAAATGTTTTTGAGAGTAGTGGATTGTGAAGGGAGAGGATGGTGCATTTATTGCTAACATTTTCATGATAACCATTGAGGAAGTGGGGTCTTGAAACTTTATTCAATTCATAATAGACAATGCCAAAAATGGTAGATCAACTGGCTTATTGTTTGAGGAGCGTTATTCACATATCTTTTGGATACCTTGTGTTGTTCACTCCCTCAACCTTATGCTACAAAAAATTGGCACCAAAATTGATTGAATCAAATAGGTGTATTTTGAGGTTGAAGAGATTCAAATGTTCATCACCAACCACCATATGTCACAAGGAATATTCATAACATTCTTGAAATTAGAATTGTTGAAGGTGAGTCAAGCAATAAGATTAATTTTTTAAATTTTTAATAAATATGATTTACTCTAGTAAAAAAAAAATAAAAAAAATAATTTTAATTTTCAAATAGGTTGCTGAGACCCTTTTTGTCTCCAACATAGTTGTCCTAAGATGACTCGTGAAGGTTTGAGAGGCACTTTCTAACAGGGTAAGCCAAAATTGATTCATATGGAAGCAATCTAGCACTACAAGGGCATCAAATATTAAGTGGATGATCCTAGATGACATTTGGTGGGATTGTCTTGAATATCTCCTCATTTCACTAAGCCCATTTCGAGTATGATTTGTTATACTGATATGGTTAGGCCTTGTTTGGGAGAGATATATGATGGCATCGACTCAATGATTGAGAAGATTAAGAGCATCATAAATGAGAAAGAGCAAGCTCTTGAAGAAACCTTCTTCAAATAGCTACACAAAATTATTGAAAAGTGATGGAATAAAATGATCACCCTACATCTTCTTGCCTTTGCATTGAGTCCCAAATATTATAGCACTGAGATCTTTTATATGTCGACAAGGATTGCCCCATATAGAGATGTTGAAGTCAGCCAAGGGTACATCTTCTTGCCTTTGCATTGAGTCCCAAGTATTGTAGCGTTGAGATCTTTTCTATGTCGAAAAGGATTGCCCCATATAGAGATGTTGAAGTCAGCCAAGGGTACAAGTCTGCACTTCATAGACTCTTCATTGATCTTGACGTGAGGGATGCAGTTAGGATTGAGCTGATGGATTCGGTATGCTCTAGTGAATTTAGTATTGATGCTCTTCATGATAAGTTTAAGATTGATGGTCATAGTTGGTGGTACTTCCATGGCCAATAATTCACACACCTATAACCTCTTGCAATCAAAATTTTGTCGCAAGTAAGTTTTCTAAAAAAAATCTTTTGTCTTTTAAGTTTCATTTATAATTAAAAATTTAAATTTTTATAACTATTAAGTCTCTAATTTTTTCTTAATAGGTTGCTAGTTCATTTGGATCTGAAAGTAATTGGAGCACATACTCTTTCGTCTACTTAATAAAGTGCAATCAACTACATTTAAAAAAGGTAGAGGACTTAGTGTACGTATATTCCAAACTTGCATCTCCTTTCACACAAACAAAATGGCTACAAGGAAGAGGACAAAAGGAAGTGGGATATCGAGCGAGAGCATACTAACTTGGACACTTCCACTTCCCACCTTGTTGCACTTGATGTTGAAGACAAGCCAGCTAGCGAGCATGAGAGTGCTAGTGGCAATGTTTGTGGTTTCAATATACCAGTGCCTACATCTTCTAGTATGGATGGCGATGATAGTTTTTGAAGACCCATATGATGCTGATGCTTGATTAGTGATGGTTGCTTGTTGACATTTAACATTAATATTTTTAAATTTTAATATATATCATGACACTTGAGTTTAACAAATTGACATTGTAGTAGTTTTAGTTTTTATGATATGATGCTGCGTAGTATTTTGAACTTAATTACTGCTGCAAATATTTATATTTCTGATTTTTTATATTTTTTGTATGGACAAACCCAAAACAAATCCAACTCCCAATTTTTTTTGACCAAACTCACGAACCAAACCCTTGAACCCAAACTTGAACCAGTACTAGGATTGGTAACTTAGATTATACAGACACACACACACACACACAAACCTTTACCTATACCCAAAGAAAAAAATGTCATATTGGCATACTCAAACCTTGAACCCTTCCTGTCCCTGTACCAAGGCCGAAAACTAAGCTTTTGAAAACCAAATTCGCAATTTGGGGTGGTAGCCCCCAACGAGATTAAGGGGTAGCACTCATGGTTTGTTCCTTGTCATAATATATGGTCGGGTTGAGGGGTGGAACATTTGAAGGGGACTTGCTCTTCCTCTTCCTATCTTCCTCTTTCAACAATTGCAATAGAGCATGGGCTAGGGTATTTATAAGTTTTAGGTTGGGGGACTTTGGCAAGCCTCCCTTTTAGGTTTAGGGTTTGATCATTTTTGTTTCTTATTTTGTTTAAGCGCAAAGTCTCTATTTTTGATGTGTAGGGAAGTCTTGCCGTCCTTGGGACAATTGATGGACCTTTGCACATGCATTGGCTACGTCGAGGATGACAGGTGTGTTGGATGTCCTACAAAAGGGCAACATCCCAAATGATGTCCCTACATTTGTAGCTCATGGATAGGCCCCTATGTGGTTTTTTCCCAAGGGGATGGTGGGGGGAGGTGGTTTCATTCCCATCCTGCTGCCCCAGGTGGTCCCCATTTGATGGAATTGAATAAAAATCCTAGGAATATTAGATCAATATAGATTAATGTTAGCATTATGGGGGATATGTCAGTTTTATATTTGTTATTATTGAGCTATCATTAGCACATTGTTGAAAGTTGTTTCACATAGGTTGTAGGTTATTGAGAGTTTATTCCTAAATAATAGGATTGATTGTTTCATTCTTTGGATTATCTAGTAAGCCATTCATCAATACAATATTAATTGGCTCAAGGATATAATGATAATATGGTATTAGAGCCTCGTCAATAGCTAATCCTATGAGAGGAGTGTTTGTTGTGAATGATTGTAGTAATAGAAAGGAGAGGGTGTTTAAATTTGCTGCTTTGCTAGCTATGTAAGGAAGCCATTGTATCAGATTCGAGCAGTGTTTTGTTTTTCTACTCTCCCACTACATCCAAGGTAGATCCATGCAGATTTGGCTTGATTGGAGGTGTGAAAGATTGTTGGGTATTGCAAATTTTGCGTGTCATTCCTATTTGTTGCATTTCATATTGGAATCACTAAGTAAATGTCGTGTGTGTCATATCATTGTTGTGGTGTTGTATAGGAAACTTTAGAAAATGCAAAACAATTGTGGAATAGCTTAGAGACATCAGGAGGCGTTGAAGTTCTTGTGAGGCATTGCAAGGTGTGAGAGGTGGCAATTTGAGAGAGGAAGTCAACTGTGTGTAGGTAGGCACAAGCTGTGACAACAACATTCTAAATTTTTAACATATTGTTAACATCAGCAAATAAAGGAGCTGACTTGAAGGAAGCAGTACGGCCATATATTGGAGGTCTTTTATTTATTTAAAAATATTGGTTTCATATAAATTTAGGGCAACACATTTAGATTTATAAATTTATTTAAAAGTTTATAAAAACTTGTATATTTGCCATAGTTTTGCCTAGAAGTTGTTTATTTCATATCTTTTGACTACGAGGATATTTTTACCTGAAAATTGGCCACATTGTGACTTAGTATATTACACGCTCTTGTAAATTATTTTTGCTTCAGCATTTTTGAAACTCCTATTTTAATTGTTATGGTAATTTGTCTGAAAAGAGATTGTTAATTTAATATTGTTTAAATTTTGAGGAATTTTCTCTTGAAAACTTACCACATTGTGTCTTGTGGAGTCTAATATCCCATGATGTGTTCTACAGATCTCCAAATTTAATTGTTTTCATAAACCTCAAGTCTAGTGTAGTGTCTTGCGATGGCAGGAATCCAAACACTGCTTTTGCTTGACTCTTAGAAGTGAGCAGAAATAATTATAGTCAATTGAGTCACAAAATACTCACCATTTATGATTATCTTGATCTTGATCAAATTGTGTTGAACAAGGAGGCATGAATTGAAGATACTCCAAAGGACTAGGACAAAAGGCATAAATTGTTTGTTGTTGATGCATTAGTGCCAAAGGTTAGAAACACCACTATAGCTTCTGCATTGTGGGAGAATTGCAAAATGAAATATCAAGCATCGGGAGTTGTTAGGGCTTTGTATTTAAAAAATATTTTGTTTTCCACTAAGTTGTAGAAAGGAGGATTTGTTTTTGACTAGCTTTTGTGGTTGAAGGATTTCATTGATCGATTGGCAACCATTGAAAAGTTGGTAGATGACCAGGATTTGTTTGCTTTTGTAATGCATAGTTTTACCATCATCATTTGATTCTTTTGTTGAGTCCTTGGACCTAATTGAAGAGATTCAAGAAGTTGACTTTGAGAAGTTGTCATCATGTCTTTTACAAAAGGAACAAAGGCAAGAATAATCAGGAGCAAGAACCTCAAACATCACAGAGAGTGCTTGAAGCAAGAACTGAGAAAAACATAATAAGGAAACTTGTTCATTAGGTGAATCTTCAAAGGGTAGTAAGTCGATGCAAAGATCCAAGTGGAAATGCTACTAATGTAAGGAGTTGGGTCACTTCAAGAAAAAATGTTGGAAGTGACAACAAGATCTTGTAAGCAGTCAAAAGAAGTCACAATATGCAAATGTTGTTGAGGACGAACAAGGAGCAATAGACGACTTTGCTTTTGTAGCATTGCAAAACTAGTACTTAAGTTTTGTTGAAGATAAGAGTAGTAGTGAATTTGTTTCTTTGTGTGATGGTTGGACTCACTTTGTAAGAGGATGTGGGAATGTTAGGGTGACAATGAGTAGTGGTGTAAATGATTGAAATGCCCCTCCTTAAAAAAAAAACAAAATTAAGCAACGCCCATCATACATTCCTGTGGGTCTTGAGAATGTGGGATGAGCATTGATTACAAACTACAAAACAAATAATATTTGGAGATGTTGGGTGGTGGCAGATATGAACAAGTCTCTCTAAAATAATTAGAGTTTACTTAGCATGCAACACTATCATTAATATTAATAAATTTTAAGGATGCCAACAAGGTTGTGGAAACTATACCTGCGATTTCCTTAAGGGTTAGTAATAATAAACTGAAATTAAATTTGAAGTTCAGTTTTATTAAAAGTCAAAAGGCATGTGAAGAATTATGTCTATTAAAGAAAAAGGGTATATAAGAGAGATCAAACAAAAGAAGAGGAAATAATTGTGAATACTTTTTATTTCTTTTTGTTACTCAGGGTATCCCCTTGACCTCCCGCCCAGCGGCACTTAGAGGCGAGTGAGAAGGTGAGACTAGTCCCTGGTGGGGTATATGGAGCCGGCAACCACTACCACCGTTTAAACCCGAGAGTGAGTCAAACCCGAGACCATGAGGAGCCATCCCGCAGCCTCAAGCCAGATTGTGAATATATTTTTATATCTGATTATTACTCCTTGTGGAGTGTGGACTGTCGTTCAAACAACTTGAGGACAAAATCCCTCTAGGTTAGAAATTAGAGGACAAAAACTGTCTAATTTCCATTGTTGAGTTAGTGGATGGAAACCCTTGATTTAGGAAAATTTGGGAGACATTCTAAAGACATTTCAGTAAAGATAGTTCACTATAGATTTGGGACAAATTAACAAGAGGCAAAGGATAAGTTCAATCTTTTTTGAAATATATTCTAAGTATTATATTTGAATTAGATAATACACTGCTGAAACTGCAATTTTTGGGTTAATTTCATATTTATAATTAATTGTGCAAACTATTGTCATGAGCTAGGATTCCTTATATTTAAGGAAAAAAATAAAAATAAAGTGGGATATTACAAATGGTATCAAAGTTGGATCTTCCTAGCCTGTGAGAATTCCTTCATATGCAATTTAGTGACAGAGTTGATAGGTATTATCAAATAAAACTTAGAAAAACTCAACATTAATTTTCAAATGAAAAAGTGACAGAAACTCCTTTGGAATTTAAGGTAGAAGAAGTAAACATGGATAGAGAGAATGACAACTACGATTATGCAAAAGAGATTTATAGAAAATTTGACCTTATGTTAGATATGATGCTGCAATGTTATATATGATGCATAACAACCAGAAAACACAAAATAATTCCAACAATCAAAATAGCAAGGCAAGTTCTTTTGGAGCCAATAACAGTAACAATAATAAGTAAAAAGGTCCCACACAAGGAACCAAGTGTGGGTTTGTTGATAGACCTCTTTGTCCACTTTCATTCAAAGGGGACAAGAAATGTTTTTAGGAGAAGCACAAGAATTCAATGCAAGATGATATCACTACCTATTATTAAGAATATAGAAAACTCCCTGCAAAGATTCGAGAAGTAATGTCTCTCTCGAATTACATGAATATGAAAAAAGGCAGTAATGGCTCAAGAATTAAACCTAGACCCCAACCAAGAGAAAATGATCATCAGCAAGCTTTGGGTAAGTTAACATTATCTACTTTTTATGGTTCTAGTAAGTGTATTAGAGAGTTTCCTAGTTAAAACAAGAAGGAATAATGGAGAAATATGTAGAAGAGTTCCAAAAATTATTTGTAATGGTGCTTGGTGTTACAAAAAGAAGATTGTCATTTTTATCGAAGGGTTAACTGAACCTCTTAGGGGTTTGATTAAGGCATTTGATCATTGACCCTTCAAGAGGCCTATTAAAAGAGCTTTGAATTTAGAAGCTTTAGTGTCCAATAATAAGTTCTTTTAGAAAACCCTTCTATAGGGTTAAATTTGAAACATTTTCAAAAAGACTTTTGTCAACAAAAGGCATTACCACCAAAGAGCAATTTTGATGAAGTAACCAAAAATGAGCTCCACCAAAATAAATTATTTTTTTCTTGTAGAAAACCATGGGAATTTGGACACCGCTGTTTGGGTAAATGCCAAGTACATTACATACAAGTAATGTTTGATGAGGAGGAAGAATGGGAGCCCGAAGTAGGTGAATATGAACTTGAATTAGAAATAAAAGAAGGTGAAGATTCAAGGGGTGCACTTGCAACCTTGTTAGGTGCTCATCAATATCATCCTTTTTGAGTACAAATATTTTTGCAGGGGCATAAATACAATTATAATCGATGATGGAGCAACACATAACTTCATTGATGAAAGGTTGGTTGCTAGAAGAGGGTTACAACCATAAGATTTCAACAGATTCAATGCTATAATCGTTGACAATTTTACCATTCCATGCACTAAGAAAATTCAACAATTGGAGATTGCTCTTGGTAGACACAAGATGCAAGATGACTTCTACGTGGTAGGTATAGGAGAGACTGATGTGCTTTTAAGAGTGCAATGGCTATTCTTTTTGGGAGAATTTACACAAATTTATCAAACAATGGAGCTAAGGTTCAAATCAAAAGGAAAGACGTAGTGCTACAAGGCATTACTAGTGGAGCTCCTAGAGTTATATCAGCAAAAAGAATGGAGAGGTGTTTTAGGAGTGGACAAGAAGCATGGGCAACACAATGTTTAGCAACTTATACAACCACTACAAGTAAGAAAGCTTATCATATGGACATACAAACACTCTTGGGCAAGAATAATATGGTTTTCAAAGTCATTCCTTCAGGATTGCCTCCTAATAGAGGGTTTCAACACATAATAGAACTAGAAACCAAAACAAAATTAGTAATTACAATTCCTTATAGGCATCTAAGAAGATTTAAGGAAGAAATTGAAAAAACAGTTAAGGAACTTTTGGAGATGGGTCATATTAGGCCACGTTCTAGCCCTTTTGCATCTTCAATTGTCTTAGTAAAAAAGAAAGATGGAACTATGTGAATGTGCATAGATTTCAAGGTGTTAAACAAGAAAACTATTAAAAATAGATATCCAATTCTATTCATGAGTTAATTGATGAATTGCATAGGGCAGTATACTTCTCAAAAATTGATTTGAGATTTGGGTATCATCAAATGTGGGTGAGAGAAGAGGATGTGCATAAAACTACTTTTTGATGTCATTTTGGGCATTTTGAGTTTTGAGTTATACCCTTTGGTTTAACTAACACTCCTACTACCTTCCAATCATGTATGAACCACGTGTTCAAAAATCAGTTGAGCAAGTTTGTGTTAGTATTCTTTGATGATATTTTGATGTACAACAAATCATGGGAGGAACACCTACAACGTTTTGATGAAGTTTTGGGAATATTGAAGCAACAATGTCTTTATGCTAAGGAATCCGAATGTGAGTTTGGGTTGATGGAGATTCTTTATTTAGGACATGTTATTAGTGCTCAAGTAGTGCAAGTCGATCAACAATAGATACAAGCCATTTTAGATTGCTCCTACCAACAAATTTAACTCAGTTGAGAGGATTCTTTGGGGTTTGTAGCTATTATAGAAGATTTGTCACAAGATTCTCTCAATTAGCTGTTCCATTGACATATTTAACTAAGGGAACATTTGCATGGATGAAGACTATTCAATAGGCTTTTGATAAACTCAAGAAATATAAGTTCATGTCCTGTGCTAGCCATCTCTGATTTCTCATTTCCTTCTACTATAGAATGTGATGCCTCAGGTGAAGGAGTTGGAGCAATATTAATGCAAAAAGGACATCCAATAGCTTTTGAAAGCCAAAAGTTAAAAGACATTGTAAAGAGTTATTCAATCTATGATAAGGAGATGCTAGCTATAATGCATGCTCTAGACAAATTTAGACAATATTTGGTTTGGAAGGTATGTGGTCAAAACAAATCACAAGAGTTTGAAGTTCTTTCTTAGCCAAAAATATTTAAACAGTGTTCCACAGAGTTTTGGGGAAGGGGACGGGGGGATGGCGGGGGACGTGTTTCGGGGATGGGAGATGGGGGGTCTAAGTTTGGGGGCAGTGAGGGGACGGTGGGGGGACGCGGCAGGGGGGCAGTGCTAAAATACATATAGTACTTGAAAAATTAGTTATAAAAAGATGTATAACAATATAATTATATAATTGTAGAAGCCTAAAGAATAAGTAAAGTTAACACATAAAAGCAAAACTTAAAACTTAAAAGTTCAAGCACATTGCAATGGTTTATCATTTCATTGAACTAGTGAACCACTGAACATTGAAAAAGGCAGTTAAACTAGGAGTTAGGCTTAGGGTTATCAAAGCCTCTATGAGAATAACTTGCATCATATAAGGAGTTATATACATTTAGAGACCGATGAGTGAGAAAGAAGACTGGGCGTAGTAGTAAAAGGAAAAATCTACCACTGCAAGGAGTCCTACGTGCAGACTGGAAAGAGGACAAAACAGATAGGAGAAACAGTCAACAAATTTTCAAGATTAATTCATATCGCAGCTCTAAAAAAGTTATTGCATCTTGTTTGTCTAACCGCTTCAACCAAAGAATACCACGCCACCTATTTGGAGATTATCCACGATGGATAGAGACAAACTTACTCAGATTTATACGGTTTCTATTGAGCGCAACTTCCATACACATATCGCAACAATTCAAAGGTTGACGGGTTCTTAAAGGGATTGACGTGGAGTTTGAAAGGTCAGTCAATTACTCTACTTCACCTGTCGGGTCATGCCTGCCTAGCTGCTGCAATTTGCTGGGCGCTAAATTCATTCTGGAAAGGTTACAAATCTGGGCATGACTGATAACAGTCCAGCAATACAGTCTAGTGACTTATAACTAAGTCTAAAACTTTAGGTTCAATTTTTTTGATAAAATTATAAAAATAATATTATATTGCTTTTTGCCTTTTGGAGGGGACGTTTTGGAGACATTGAGGGGAAATCTGGAAGTCTCCTGGGAGTTTCCCTGGCATCTCCCTACCAGAAATGGCAAGGAAATGTCCTCAAGGAGGAGACGTTCAGGAAACGGCGGGGGTACTTGGAGACGGTGGAGGGATGGCAGAGGGACGTTTCCCAGGCGTCCCCCCGTCTCGGAAACGTCCTCGTCTTGGGTGTGGGTTGTTTTTTGGTGGGGGGGACATGTCCCTGTGGAACATTGGATTTAAACGAAAAACAACACAAATGGGTAAGCAAGCTTCAAGCCCACAACTTTGACATTGAATACATCAAGGAATAATGTAGAAGTCGATGTTCTATCAAGGAAGCCTTACTTATGTTCATTAGTGGAGATTTCTCTTGATTGGAAGGCTAACATAATAGTAGAATATGGAAATGATGCATTTGCTACTGATATCTTCAAGGAAAGAGCCATGATGAAAGGTATAAGGTAGTAGATGACCTTATTCTATACAAAGACATAATATATCTTATCCTAGGCTCAAAGGTAAAGAATAAGGTTTTGAAGGATTCACATAACACATCACTAACATGACATCAAGGTTACTTTATGACCTATCGACAAATTAGGGAGAGATTTGCATGGAAGGGTCTCAAAAAAGATGTT
This sequence comes from Sequoia sempervirens, assembly GCA_007258455.2. Lineage (NCBI taxonomy): Eukaryota > Viridiplantae > Streptophyta > Pinopsida > Cupressales > Cupressaceae > Sequoia > Sequoia sempervirens. The sequence continues at coordinate 69,562,238 of VDFB02072274.1, forward strand.
CTTAAGTGTGTGAGGGAATGCCTTATCTGCCAACATAACAAATTAGAATATGCTTTTCCTATAGGGTTGTTGTAGCCATTGCCAATTCTGAACCAAAAATGGGAAAAGTATATCGATGGATTTTATTATAGGACTCCCTAATTCACAAGGTAAAGTTTGTATATGTGTTGTGGTTGATAGACTTACAAAGTGTGGTCATTTCTTTGCCATATCTATGGAGTTTAAGGTGCCTCAAGTAGTTGAGTTGTTTTTTAAAGAGGTTTTTAGATTATATAGGTTGCCAAAAATCATAGTAAGTTATAGAGATAGTTGGTTCCTTGCTTGTTTTGTCAAGAAATCTTTCATTTAACAAGGACCGAATTATCTCCAAGTACTAGTTATCATGCACAAAATGATAGATTGACAAAAATAGTCCTCAAGTGGGTTGAGGGCTATTTGTGAAATTATGTAGTTGAGCATTAGACGGCTTGGATAAAATCTTTATTTGGGGGAACATTGTTATATTGGGATGACACATTTCAAGGCCTTATGATGCTTTAACCTTTGTGGATTTGGTTATCATAGATAGTAGAGTACCAGGAGCAAAAGATCTAGTTAAACAAAGTCAAGAAATTTTGGAATCACTCAAAGAGAACCTACAAAGAACACAAAAACAACAAAAAAATATATGTCGATTAGCATTGAATTGAAGGAACATTTGAAGTAGGAAATATGGTCTTCTTAAGGCTATAACCTTACATAGTCTTCCTTGAAGAAGAGTGGAGTAGAGAAATTGAAACTAAGGTTCTATGGCCCTTACAGAATCAAGTGAAAATTGGGGAGGTTGCATACAAACTAGGATTACTAGAGAACAATAAGATTCACAATGTATTTTATGTCTCTTGATTAAAAAGGCATTAGGAAGTCAAATTATTCTTTCAGTAGAGCTACCCCCACTGGATGATGAAGGGAAATTGTTTTTGATTCTTGAGGCTATTATAAATTTCAGAGAAAGAAAACTAAGGAACAAAACAGTGATAGGATATCTAATCCGATAGAAAGATCTTCTTGAAGATGATGCTACATGGGAGGGTGTAGAAATTCTTCAACATCTTAATTTGTGATTGCTTGAGGACAAGCAATCTTGGGAAGGGCAGATTATAGTGTCCCCTCAAAAATGAAACAAAATTAACCAACGCCCATCATACATTCTGTGAGATTTGAGAATGTGGGATGAGTGTTGATAATAAACTGCAAAACAGATAATATTTTGTGATCCTAGGCGGCGACAGATATGAACAAGTCCCTGTAAAATAATTAGAGTTTACTTAGCATGCAATGCTGTGATTATTATTAATAAAGTTTAAGGATGCTAGCAAGATCGTGGAAACTATACCCATGATTTCCATAAGAAAGGATTAGTAATAATAAACTGAAACGAAAATTGAAGCTTAGTTTTAATAAAAGTCAAAATACATGTGAAGAGTTATGCCTATTAAAGAAAAAGGGTATATAAAAGAGATCAAACAAGGAGAAAAGGAAATCATTGTGAATACATTTTTATATCTGATTATTACTCCTTGTGGAGCATGGACTGTGGTTCAAACAACTTGAGGACAAAAACCTTATAGGTTAGAAATTATAGGACGAAAATCCCCTAATTTCAATTTCTAAGTTAGTGGACAAAAACCCTCGATTCAGGCAGATTTGGGAGACATTCTAAAGGCATTTAAGTAAAGATAGTTTGCTGCAGATTTGGGACAAATTAACAATGATACAAAGGATAAGTTCAGTTTTTTTTTGAAATATATTCTATATGTATTATATCTGAATTAGATCATAAATTCTTAAAACTGCGATTTTTGGGTTAATCTTATATTGATAATTAATTGTGCAAACTATTATTGTGACCCAAGATTTATTATATCTAAGAAAAATAAAAAAATATTTAAGCAAGATATTACAATTATACGTTTAAGAATGTTTGGTATATCCCCGACATAAGCAAAAACCTACTATCTATTAGTGAGATCACAAAGTATCCTAATCTTCATGTAAAGTTTCAAGGAAACAAATGTATGATAACTACTCTTCAAGATAACAAAGTGATTGTTGTTGCCATTGGTGAAAAGGGATTGTATAAATTGGTAGATCTTGAAACAACAAAGGCACATGCACTAGTAGCAGTTGAGAGTACCAATACTTTGGCATGAAAGGTATGATCACTTGAATCATGAATGTCTATACTTAGTAGGACTAATATGGTGGATAGGCTCCCATCTATTCAAGAAAGTTAGAATGTTTGCATATGGTGTTAGATGAGTAAACAAAGTTGACATCCATTTGATACCGATAAGCATGGTGAGTCAAAGGGGTTTTAGATTTGGTTCATGTTAATTTGTTTGGTGCAAAATATTTCTTGTTACTTGTTGATGACTTTTCTAGAAAATTGTGGGTTTATTTTTTGAAGAACAAGTTAATGTTTATCTAACTTTGTGGTGTGGAAAGCCTTTTGTTGAAAAACAAACAAGTAAATAAGTCAAGACACTTAGATCAAATAATGGAGGCGATTTCGTCTCTGACCAGTTCAAGGAATTCTACAAAGAAGGTATATATCAATAGCATATTACTTTGTATACTCCACAACAAAATGGAATCATGGAAAGGAGGAATATGACAGTTATGGAGATGGCAAGGTGAATGGTGCACAACCAAAATTTTCCATATAGGTAATGGGTAGAACCTCTGAATACAATCTACATCCTTAATTGTAGTCCTTGTGAAGCCTTGCAAAATGTTGCTCTTGAGGAAACATGGTCAGATAGAAAACCTTCTATAAGAGATTTTTGAGTTTTTAGTTGTATTGCTTTTGTACATTTTCTTGAGGAAAAGTTAAGTAATTTAGAAGCAAAAAAAAACCATATATGTTTATTGGCTCTAGTGAACAATCCAAAGCATACAAACTACTAGATGTCTACAAACAAAATTGTGGTTATTAAAGATGTTATTGTAAATGATAAAATACCATTCTTTTCAATCAATGGTAATTCCATAGATAGTAGTGAATGGGTAACCATTCCTTATTCTAGAATGGGTTTTGATGTTGAAATCAAACAAGGAACATTTGAAGCATCACTGTTCGGAGGGGATCAGTTGGAGAAGAGAGTGATGCTTCGTCTTCACAACATAGTTAGGAGGGCCAACAAAAGAGACCAAAGTGGTACTATACCATTATGAAGGATGTTCGAGATGATGAATTGCCAAAGGCAATAGGATGTCAATCTACATGTTCAGGAAAGCTTGTGTAAGGTGGTGAGTAGGTAAATTTTGCTCTAGTTTTTGTTGTTGCATAGATATTTGAGCCTAGTACATTTGCAAAGGCCAAAGGGAAGTTTGAATGGGAAGCTGCCATGAAGATGGAATATGGTTCCTTGATGAAAAACAAGACTTGGGTGTTGTTGACGTTGCCCCCAGGAAAGAAATCCATTGGTTGCAAATGGATCTACTGGTTCTTTGGACACGTACAAAGATTTTTTTGTCGCTAAAGGATATGCATAAGAGAAAAGGGTAGACTCTGAAGAGACCTTTGCCCCTCTTGTAAAAATGGTAACCTTTCAGTTAGCTATCTCCATTGTTGCTCAATTTGGATGGAAGGTAATCAGATGGATGTCGAAAGTGTTAGTTTTAGATCAGAAATAAAATAAGCAGAAATACAACACATAGAACAATGAACACAGCAGATACCCTGGGAAAACCCTCCTACTCGAGGGAGAAAAACCCAGCAAATAATCTCTTATATATCAGATAAAAGTGCAGAATTCTGCATACGGAATCGGGCCTTACACAAGGCTGAATATATACAATGAATGGAGACACTTCTCCACAAATGGTAACACTTCTCTTTGAATGGAATCTGCTGCAAAGAAAGGCGAACTGCTGCTGAAGAAGCGAAGTGGAGTGAATTAAACTTGATGCCTGAAATGAGAGGTCTTCACCTCCCTTATATACCAAGATAGGTGACCTCTTCTCAAGGTCGGCTCCTTTAGAGAAATAGAAAATATAAAAATATCATTTAAGATATGAAGGCCGACCTGCCTTGTACAAGACTAAACTAAGGAGAAAATATTTCCCGAAGCTACCAAACACTAACAGAAAGTGCCTTTTTGAATGGAGACTTGAAGAGATCTACATGACTCAGTTGTAGGGGTTGGAGGTTCTAGGAAAAGAACATTTGGTTTGTAGGTTGGTAAAGTCTTTGTATGGACTTAAGTAGGCTCCTTGAGCTTGGTATTTAAAATTGATCAATGTCTTAGAGATTTTGCTTTCAGAAAAAAAACTATTTTGAACCCACTCTCTATGTCAAAATCAGTGGTAGTGACATAGTGATCCTGATTGTCCATGTGATGATCTTGCCATCACCGGAAATAGTGCTACTTTAACTGAACAAGTGAGTCATGATGTATGTTTTTTTTTTAAATGACAGATTTATGCCTGCTTCAATACTATTTAGGTGTGGAATTTCAGCAAACTGATCACAAAATTTTTGTGTCACAATCAAGTACACCAAATCTCTTTTTGAAAAAAATCAAATGACAATGTAATCCTATATCTACACCCATGGAACTTGGGATCAAACTCTCAACTAACATTATTCCATTACTGGTCGATGAATTTGTGTATTGACAGTTGGTAGGTAGTTAAATTTATCTTACTACCACTAGATCATATCAATGTTTTGTAATTAGTTGTCTTTCTCTATTCATGTTTAAGCCTCAAGAAGAACATTAGCATGCTGCAAAATGAGTCATTCGATATGTTAAAGGGTCCCTTGAGTTTGACATTCTATATCAGCAATTTGTTGACTTCATATTAACAGGATATACATTATATACTGATTCCAACTGGGTCGGATCAATGGATATAAGAAAGTCTACAACAGGCTATGTTTTCACTCGTGGTTGAAGAATAATTTCCTAGCAGAGCAAGCTCAAAACATACTTGCCTTATCTTCTACTGAAGCAGAGTATAAGGTAGGAGTCAGTACAGTTTGTGAGGCAATGTGGTTAGGAAGGCTATTGGTTGAGATTCATTTGGATCAAACTGCACCCACCTCACTTTTTTGGGACAACCAAAGTGTTCCCAAGACAGTGAAAAACCTAGTCTATCATGTCAGAACTAAACATATTGAAGTTCATCATCATTACATTCACCACTTGGTTGATAATGAAGACACTTGTTTTTATTATTGTCCTACAGAGGATCAGATTGCAGATATAATGATTTAACCACTTG